>ML681966.1:50896318-51279265 GCA_007922195.1 Podocnemis expansa | reverse complement strand
CCCCCCTCCCCAAGCGAAATAGCATGTTCACACTGTGAACTTGCTATTTTGTTTCCCACCTTTTTCCTTATTTCGAAGTAACTTTTTGCTAATTCGGCTTAAGTTATTTCGAAATAAGGTGTTATTTCGATATAAGTTGTTTCGAAACAACTTATATCGAAATAACCCCCTGTGTGTGAACACAGCCTAAAAGTAAAAGGAATTATATGGTAATGCATAATGAATGGTGTGACTTCCAAATGTTCATATATACATATAATACTTCGTATGTCAGACTTCTAAAAAAAAGTCTCTAGGGTTGAATCTGCCCTTGTGAAGATCCACATGTTGCAACCTCAGAATGTGGTTCCTTTACATGGTCAGAACAGTGGAACCTATCCATATTCTGTCCTTTACTTTTAGCAGATCTGTTTGAAGTACTTATCAGATGTGCATTTCCATTACACAAAGTCAATATTTAATCCATCTGGAATTCTATGAAGCCTTGTTTTTTTTCCTCTGTAGTGAACCACGTTCTGGCTCCATTTCCTCACTGGATGTAGCAAAAACTACCTCATGAACAGAGAATTACGGGACCTGAAATTGATCTATATTTATTTGAGTATTAGCCTCAAACTACTACAGTAAACAGCAGAAACAAACAGGAGAGGAAGATTGTGAGAGGAAGCCATTAGAGTAGGAAACAACAGAGCTGGGTTCCATTTCCAGCACTGACACACCTAGTGATCCCAAATGAGATTCGTTCCCCCTCGTGCTAGGCACTGTACAAAACACATAATAAGACAGTACCTGTCTGAAGGAATTTATGGCTTAAGTACTTAAGACAGATAGAGGGAATATCTTTATTGCTTTTTATAGAGAGGAAATAAAACTGAAGATGAGAGAGTAAGGTTCAGATCCTCAAAGGATCTTAGGTTCCTAGTTCTCCATGGCTACGTCTACATTGGTAAGTTAGTTTGAATTTAGGAGCCATAATTCAAACTAACTTTTTATCTGTCTACATCAGGCTTTCATTAGTTTGAAATAAGCAGTTCCTTAGTTTGAACTAATGACCGGTTAGTTCAAACTAGTAACTACCACCAGTTAGTTTGAACTAAGTACAGTGGAGACCAGGACTAACCCCTTAGTTTGAACTTAAGTTTGAACTAGTCTGCGTTGTTAATTCAAACTAATACGTTTTAGGTTAGTTTGAACTAAACTTGAACTTATTAGTTCAAACTAACCAGATCAAGCTAACTTGTCCTAATGTAGATGTAGCCATTGATTTTTAATGGAAATTAGGAGTCTAGATATCTTTCAAGTATCTGGAGCTAAGTGTCTTGCTCCTGACTGCACAGGAAATCTGTGATAGAGCTGAGAATAGAACCTAGCTCTGTTGCTTGCCTGACTGATGGCTTAATAACAAGAACAACCTTCCTCTCTGCATTTGCTGGTGCTTTTTCCAGTAATTTGGAAGGCCTGTTTCCTAGTCATTGGATAGGAGCAAGACATGTTTTCAATACCAAATTGAAACATCACCCTATAGCTTTGCTACCAACAAAATATCAGATCCATGGTAAAGTTTGAAATGGAGCCATTGTCCCAAGTTTGCAAATGAAATTGTTACCAACTTTGCCCACCAACTTGGGGTATGCTCATTTATTAGGGTTACTTTCTCTTTGGGGAAGATGACAATTCTATTAGTGTGCTGCTTGTGTCACTTGTGTTTCTATATAGGTGCATCTGAGTGGACCGGATCTATTAGCACTCTCAGCTGACCCCTTATGTGTCCCTGAACTCAGTAGGCTGGGTCACACAGCACTTTTCTGCTGCTACCCCTATGTGCCCCTGTACCGCACCAAACTAGGCTTGATTATGGATCTTGAACAGGCTGGGTCACACAGCACTTCTCAGCTGCTACCCTTATATGCCCCTGGGATCAATCAGGCTACTATCCCCATCAATGAGCAAACCTTACAGGGTTGTGGGCATCACAGGGATCTTTGGCTAGGTAATAGAAGCATTGCTGCAAAGCGATATAGAGAAACCAAGACCACAAAGGAGAGGGAATGATGTCTGGAAACTGGCTTGATAACACAAGGCATTTTATTGCTAGGTATCTAAAACTTGCAATAAAAATAATTACAGAAGGAGAGAAGAATACCCCAAAATACCCAGTTACAGCATTGATAAACATACAAGGAAAGAAAAACACCCAGCTACAATATTACCTAGATTCTACTGTATCAGGCCTAGAGAGAGAGTCATCATTAACAAAAAGGGAATGAGGTTGGGAGAGAGAGAGAAGTCAGGTGGGGAGGGGGAATCTCACCACTCTGTGTAGCAGAAAGGTTTCCAGGTTGTGCAGATCAGGGTCAGAGGCTGGGTGGAAACAAAGCTCTCACAGCAATCAGCAAAGAAGAAGAAAAGCCAAATCCCAGTGGAAATGATACAGCTTTAGATCCAAGCATCAGGACTCAATCCAGACGCAGACAGGATCCACTCAGGACTTGCACAGGACACACACTACTGTGTCAGGACTTGCACAGGACACACACTGCTGTACTGTTGGATATGGGTTATAAGGACTTGTTTAAGTGGCCACTACACATTCCTGGCTGGCTGTAATGGTTCAGAGAAGCTCACAATACAATCAGGCAGATTCAGTATTTTGGGTATCAATTATCATGTCTGTGACTAGAATGGTCTGATAATTGCTGAGTTTGTTCCTGTTGGTGTGAGATCTCCCAACATGCAATACTTCCCTGCTTCTTCAATCCCAGAGTTCAGTGTGGTTCCTGCTTCTTCAATCCCAGGGTTCAGTGCAGTTCTTGCTTTGGAGCCTGGCTTTCCATAGTCAATGCAAATGAAGCTCCATTAACTGTTCTGATGGCTTTTGGATTTGGGTAAATAAGGATGTCTCCCGTTTCCTACTGTTTTTGGTTTTCAGTTCAAGCAGAGGTTGGGGGATATGTTGGGGGGGGGGCACAGGCTGGATACTATGCTCTGATTCCTCAAGAACACAGAGCTAACACGTAACAAATTGAATTATAATCCTAAGTGTTTTCCAGTTGTAAGAAACAAAGCTGACATGTGACAGCTGGGAATAAGTCCTTACTTGTATTAGACAAACTGATTTATATATTTACTACATATCTAATCACTCTGAACATATACCACACTTAACATCAGCACTGTTAGCTAGCTCTTGCTGAGCTCCTATGATAATTTTATCGAAATTTCAGTGTTATTCCTCTGTCTCCCCCATCTTACTATCTGCACCATGATTAATGTGAGTTTGTAGGGCTCTCAGGGCAGGGAACATGTCCTCTTTCCAGTTTGTGAGGCTTCTAGCTTCTTTTGAGTGTCATTAAAATCACTAATAATAAATAAACCAAATATCAGGTCATTTGCAAATTGAAGGGCAAAATGCATCCACCCCCCAATTACCATGAGTAGTTCATTTCATTCTGCTCAAATATCTCTAATCCATGCCCTTTCCATTTTGCTCATTTGAGAGCCCTGATAACTATTGATACCAGGATGAGCTATATATTGCTCCTGTGAGAACACTGGGCACAAGCAGCATCGAATGGTTACAAATATAATGTTACACAGGTTATTTGTGGTATGCTAGCAGGCTGCTAATATAAGTGTTTTGGACTGGAATGTGCTCCATATGTTTTTTAAGTGTATGTGGGCGTCCGGAACCTCTGTCTATTACTGATTTATTTTGTTTTATTAATTTGTCTCTAAACAGATCAGCTGTCTCTTATGGATATTATACTTGCTCTTTTAACTGTAATGTTTGAATGTAGCTATGCACTCTGTTTCCAGCAACACACACACCGGTGAAATTACCATTCCAGTGCTGGCAGGCATGAAGAATTAATACTGTCTGGATAGTGCTATTTGCCATGAGGCATAGCAGTAGTATTCAAACACTTTTACTCTGCATCAGCTATTTTACCTCAATTGTCTTCAGTTACCCTTTTCTTCCTGAGCTTCAAGACAGCATTTCCTCTTCCCACACATCTACATCTTAGTCTGCTTTTGTCATATTTACAGCTGCTGGTATCTCTGTGCCATGCACAGTAGAGATCTTTCATTTCATAGGCTATCATGATGGTTATAGGCAGTCTCTGCGTGTTGGGTCTATGGGAGCCATAAATGAAGGAGCTTTTATAGGAGTTTTAGTTATTAAGTTTTTATGAACATTGATACAAAGACATCTTTCATAGTACTGAAACTGCACCTACTACTCTTACTACTTGTGTTGCAAGTGTACGTAGCTTTAAAAGGACACAAGTAGGCAGCTTACATTTCCCTGTATTGGAGTAATTTTTGCAGAATATTTTTCCCTTGTGCATCATTTATTTATTTATTACTCCAAAAGGGAGAACCAGGCAATAGAAACACGTCTCTGTGTCTGTTCTTCTCCCCCTCTTGCATTATGCACAGGCCCTGAATTTCAGATATGAAAAAAAATATTTCTAACCTCATAATGAATGCCATACATACAATATAGTCTACATGTAGCTTTTCTTTGTGTGTGTGTGGGGAGGGCAAATGCACTACTATAATTTTTTGTGTCTGGTAACTATCCAGGTGGTAGTTAAAGGCCCTACAGCATATATTTTAAAGAGTTTAACTATGACGTGTGACAGAAAGCTAATGTTACTTCTTTCCATAAAACGGACCTAATGTCCTAGGGTGTGAGAAAGAGATCCCTGAATATGTAGTAGCTTGCACTCTTGTCTATACAGTTACTGCCCAATTAGTCTCCAACTTATTACTGTGCTGTGAAATACCCACAGCATGAAAAGTGTTCTTTCAAACCAAATTCAATTGTGTTCAGTTCTATCCTCACACAAAGTTATCCTGGTCCTACAAAACTTCTGAATATAAAACTATTGATTTCAGTAGAAGGCTTGAGGATCAGTCATCTGGCCTCAGTTCAGGAAAATACTTATGTGCATGCTTGTGTCCTTTCTTGACTATATGAAAAGTTGGGGCATCTCTGAATGATAAATACATGAATAAAAAAATCCTTGTGCTGAACTGAAAGGAGGTAGTTTAGCAAGAGATTTCCAAACAAAAACTTATTAAAGGTAAAGGGGAGTCAAGGAGGAACACCGCTAAAAAAATTAGTATTCTAGATGCTGGGCTTCTTGTCTGAATTGGGCTCAATTAGATGGACCTTTTTACATGGGAAATATGCTTTGAAGCCATAAAGTTTGAAGGCCTGACTGAACCAAAGGCATTTATTTTCCTTTAGTAAGCATTGCAGGTTTGCTTATAAAATTCATCTGAAGGTTACTATTTTTCTTTAGTACCTGCTGAGGCCAGATCTTCTCTGTTATAGCAAATGAAATAATTAAGGATATTACAATGCTCAAACTTCTCTGAAAGTTGTTTGCTTTGGAATAGCCATACTCTAACTAAGAAATAAATTAAATGCTCTGTGGCATCAGTTATGAATAGCACATTTGAAAAAAATAGCACATTTAAAATAATATCTACCCACCTATGTATCTATATATTTTAGATAAACCTATCTTACATGGCCAAATTAGTTTTTATTTTCATCCTTTGCCTATAGTCAATTGGTACAGGCTGCTTCTTGTTAGTTTAGTAACTGTGTGCCAGGGCCGGGGTTGGGAGGGGAGGGGAGGGGAGGGGAGGGGAGAGGCCAAACACTGGAAGATTAATTTACAAACTAGCTAAGAAGAATTAGTCACAGGAGACCACTTCAGGGTGTCTGGCAGCCATCAACATTCAATTTCATTGTAACCAAAATATTTCACATAGATTCATAAGACACTTTTTGTTAGGTTTCCTTTTAAGTTTCACAGTTTGTAGTTTCTTTTAAAACTTGTGATGGATCAGAATTAATGGGAGCAATTTTCTTTGTGAATGACACTGTTCTGGGCCAGAGGAGATGTCATTTTAAGAGCTGGAAGCTTTCTTCACAGGGACAGGGTAGAATGTTTAAAAATCAATTTTTCTTCTTTCAGGTATCTAAATTAGTTTTTAATCTCTGCTGCTTAAAACCTCAAGAAAACTATTCTTAAAATCATGCCAACAATGTAGCTGTTCTTCTGTATAATATTATATACTAACTTCTGTCCATTGGTATATTATATGTTGAATTACAAAAGATACAGTAGTTATGGGAAGGTAACATAATCAGTCACATTATTACAGAATGTTTGATATTTTCCTGATAGTTCCATATTGATCAAAAATGACTCTTTAGTTTTGACAGTGTGGAGGAAAATACCTAACACAGTCCATTCACATAAGGGGCCATAGGTAGCTATTTTCTCTTTGCTCATATGGTATTAGTATGCTGTTTGTGTTTTTTGGTGTTCAGCAGGATTGTACAAGGCATCACCAATGTTCCCAATATTGTCCAGCACTTCCTGAACAAATATACTTGTATCCCTAGACAGCTTGACTGTGTTTTCCATATTTTAGGAGAATACAAAATTATGCTACAGGAGGTCTTAAATCCAGGTGGTTCTCAATCTGTGGCCAATGGACTGTTTGCTGGTCACTTAGCACACAGCTGTGGCCCGTGTGATATCCTCAGGCCATACAGGTAGTGTGAGTGAGTGTGTGTGTGTGTAAGTGTGAAATAGTGTGGCTGTGGCCCACATAACATAGAGAGCTGCATATGCAGCCCACAATGGTAAACAGGTTGAGAACAATTAACCTAGTCTCTGGGCTGAAAAACATCTCCAGAGAAGGGCTGTTTTTTTCATATCTTCATTGTGATAGTTGGAGCATCTTACAAGGATGAATGGTATCCTAATGATCCAGATAAGATCTGCAGCCAGAAAGCTATTTGGGAATTCCACAGCCTATGTCCCAAAAGTATAAAGGAATTAAATTGCTTCTGAGGTTTCATAAGCTAAGGAAAGAAGGGAAGGCCTGAGAAGGATACCACATTAATACATTTATTATGCATGTATCCACTTATGCGTATGGATTATTTGTCCTTGGAACCAATATGACACACACAAGAAATATCCTACTTACTAATGACACTTTTGCCAACAAAGCTAGAGCTGTCAGCACAGAATATCAAGGATGTGGGTTTGCAATGTGAGCTCATTCGTGATCAAGGTAGTCATTCTAAGTCCCACATGGTTAAAGAACTGTACAATAGTGGAGTGAGGACTGATTGTGTCCAATTAAAATGTGTTAATTAACATTTTTTCCTTTTCCAGAAGAGGACATAATGTTATAGGTGTGGTTTGATATCACAGCGACATGTATGAAAAATAGTAGCTGCCCCTCGAATAAGAGCTTCAGATTTCATCAAGGCCGCATTAGCTCTTCCTGTTTCTGCTGACGCTAAATGAGAGCTATGCAGTTTACCGTGTCATTGTGTCTTTCTGATGAGACCTTAAAAATGCATTGGCTCAGCATGACATCTTTCTGACAACAGTATGGGTTTCCCCTTGTGACCTTGACTCACATCATTCTTCTTTCCAATGTTAAGTAATGATCCATGTTCCAGTTGGGTACTGCATGCTACTGCAGGGGTGATTTCATTTCATTTCTGTATTATTGTATTTGGCTGTAATATAATTGGGTACCCTTTGTGATGTAAGTTGCTGTGTAAAGATAAGATATTCGGTGGGATTTTTTGAAGTGCTAAAACACAGACCTCAAGACCAATGCTAAATGCTTTTGAAAATTCCACCCATTAATGTTGTTTTTCAGTATAAACTGAAGACTAATTTGCTATCCTTTGCTTACATGATTCCAATTTTTTCCACACAGTTGTCTATTTAATGATCAGTGGGGGAAAAAAGATTCCTTCTCTATTTTCAAAATGCAAAAATGCCAGTGGGCTCTTTCTTAGCAGATTTAGTATACTGTGGGTGTCAGGGTGCCGAAATGTCCTTTGTATTCTGTATCTACAGCATTTTAGCTTTTGGCATGTACACAAAGACGCAGTCTGTTTATTTTAGGGTATGGCACTGTTTATGTAATTCTAACTGAACTCGTTTTAATGATAGTCTTATTATTATTTTTTCCCCTCATTTGCAAAACAAAACATCTTTTTATGTGTCAGTACAAATGATTTTAAATGTGTGGAAAGTGAAGTATCCAAACCAGTAAAAACATTTTTTTCAGTGACTTTTTATTGAGTCGTCTATTTCAAGGAACAGCAGGTTTTTTGTGCTGTGTCAGATGGTGATGCATGTGGCAGAATAGGCCCCATTCACATTTTCTGTAGGGACTCTTTGCAAAGGCATCATGCTGTGAGAGCTCGTTTTAAGCAGGAGATCCACAGGGGCATGAAAACTGCTGCTGCAGCACCTATGGCAGTCTTTGCAGAGCCCAATCTATTCAGAGCACAGATCTGATTCTATTCATGTTCCCTCATATTAAAAAAGACTCCATCAGACAGTAAGTACCAAGTAGAAAATAGTGGATAATAATAGTGAATAAACTCTAACCAATTCAGACTCTCTCTTGTGAGGCACTTAACCACTGACTGGTTATTGACTGCACTTGTTATAATGATGTGCTTTTCACTATTAGGCAGTGACCAGATAGCATGATCCTGTTAATTTGCAAATATTTTCAGACTATACTTCACAAAAGTAAAGCCCCATAAGAACAAGAGAATTTGTTTCCTTGTAAGGTATTTTAATAAAGCCAGAATATGAAAACGAGTTTCCTAAGTCTTGCCATGCTTTTCCCATCCCCTACAGTGTTACTATTTTAATTTCTGATTTATCAAGGATTTGGCCCAACTGAAAGACAGATAATATACAAAGCAAATAATATCATCTTGATGCAGGAGGATTTATATATCATTATTTCTTTCTCTGTAAGCTTTAAATCTCAAGTTTCTGGTACTGTGAGACTCTGATGCATTGGCTTTTAGGGATATTGGCATTTCTGAATCTGCACCAAGACAGTTCCTGAAAAGCCGGGTGTTCAGAGAGCCATTAGCCTAGATTCCATGAAGGTCCACAGATTCACAGCACACAAACAAATATAGCAAAGTAGGGACTAAACAGAACAGCATCAAAAGGGCCTTGTTGTGATAATATAGACAATGCTATAAAATAAACCCTGTGTTAACCCATTGAAGAAAAGAGAACAAGGATTTTGAGTGCCAAAATGTAGAGAGAACATGAAAAGGGGAAAATATATACAAAGTTGACAGACTGAATAAAACTATTTATCTTTAAATCACACAAGTCATGGTAATTAAATTAGGTCAGGCTGGCTACAAAAACAGGCTGTAACTAATTTTAAAAGGGACAGAGAGGGTCTGAAAAGAAAACAGACAGGCAGCCCCTTATTTTTTATCTAATCAAAGCAGCAAAACTTCAGAAAGAGGAAAGGGGGTTAAAAAAATTCCATCATGATTTATCAGTGGTCTCCCAATTTGAAAACATTAAACTACACAAAGGCATATAGTCACATCTTTGACATGCAGGGATTTACACTTTATTATCAGTGTTAATAAGAGTTGCTTATATGCAGAATTTGTTCCTGACAACAACAGAATAATGGAAAACATTACGGTACAGAAAAATGTGTACAGTGTAATTAAAACATATATTGGAGTAAAATTATGTAGACCCCTTCCCTAAGAACACACATTACCTTTAAAATGAGTCATTCTTAGCATTGATGTCTTCAGCTTACAATGTCTAAATAAAAGCCCTTGTGTGCATTGTATGAAATGAAGAGAATTCAATGAAAGTTTTCTTTACAACCATCTCTTCATAAAGACTACCTGCTCGTACCCATGAAATAACATTTTTAAAATGATTTCAAACATCTGCTATGACTGTAAGTGTGCCAGACTGTAAAGAAGGTTGGACTGCAATTCTTGGGGCTTGTTAGAGCGAGGATTAATGGTTTTTTGAATAAGCTTGGAAGCAAACTTTCTACAAGACATTTAAAATAATATTTCTTCCAACTCCTTTGGTAGTTTCCTTCTCTGAATGATCAGAAACATTAGCATTTTGCTGTTATCTGTTAATTTGAAGTGTTAGGAGAATTATGTGAATAAAATGGTGGGGACACATAAATCAAAAATGGAGGTTGGTCAATTGGTCTGCTTAACAGCAAACACCCCTTTCCCTCCTCCCTTACTCTTTGCCTGTGGCAGTGGTACATAATGCCTAAAGAATATTCATCTGTAGCTTAAGCTCAGGCACTGATGTCCACCTGAAATAAGATGAGAATTTGTACATCACCTCACATGGTCAATCCCAGCTATGAAAATCTTAAATAAATAAAAAGGAAAGTCAAGATTTTCAGACATGTGTATCTAATGTTAGGCTCTCAAATCCTTATTGCATTCCTAAATACATTGTCTTAAAAAAAAATGCTGAGCAGCTATTTTCTGTTCATGGGATACACAAAGTGAAGTTAGATAAAAAAAAAACCATAAAGCTTTCTGGAAATTTGAAATACACCGCTACTTTATTTCTTAGAATTTAGAATGATAATACACAAGAACTCAAAACCACAGAGAGACTAAGTAGGCTGCTTCTGTTATAGAACAGAATAACTTGCCTTACGTACTGGCAACTGATGACTATCCTGAAAACATGATGATCTTTGGACACAAACTCCAAAATGAAATATGACACAAAAGTTTCTGAACATCTGAGTAAACAGTACAATATTAATCTTTCAATAGATTGGTTAGCAAGAGCTTCTTTTATCTAAGATGTATGCATTGATTACTCTTAATGCAATTCCTCAACTTCTTTTCATTCATACATGAAGTGAAACTGATTATCCTGTATTGAGCTCTGAACTTTTTAAATCATTATTACTCTCAGTTGTGGAATAACATTAAACATTTTGGCTATGTTCACACACAAAGTGCTTGTTTCGAAACAAGCTGTTTCGAAATAAAGCCTTATTTCAAAACACCTTATTTCGAAATAACAAAAAAGTGTTTTCGAAATAAGGGAAAAGGAGGGAATCGAAATAGCATGTCCAGTGTGACATGCTATTTCGAAATAGGAGAGGGGAGGAGGAGGGAGGCCCTGTGCTGGGCCAGGGAAGCCCTGCCCCCGGGATTCCCCTGCCCCCTGCGGCTCCAGACAGGGGCGAGGGTGGGCTTCCCCTGCCCCCCACCACATCTTCCCGGTTCAGGGGGGCTCCCCCTGCCCCCCCCACGGGTCCGGCCTCAGGCGGGGGGCTTCCTCCGCCCCACCTCCCCGCAGCTGCTGCTCGGCGCAAGTGGGTTTAAGCTGTTTCGAAAGGAGGTCTCTTGTTTCTAAACGAGGAGCTCCCTCCTTTTGAAACAAGAAAACGTCGTTTGGACATAGGGACTTTTATTTCGAAACAACCACTGTTTCGAAATAAAAGCCCTGTGTGAACGTACCCTTTCAGTTTTGGGGGTTCTTTCAAAACAAAGGAAACTTGCGAAATTGTCAGCTCATGTGCCATGTTCCAGTCTTGGCTACGCACTGTCTGATGCAGTAATTCTCAATCACTATGTTGGGACACCTTACTGTGTCACCACACAGCAGTAAGTGTCTTACGAAGAACTAGAGAGGTGATTGGATTCAGCCCAGCACTGGTGGGTTAGTATATCCCATAGGATCATGATGCAACATCAAGAGTGCACAGTGAATTTTAGAGGCCCCCGGATCTTTCATAACCATTTCCACATTTATCTACGCAGTTAAAAATTCCTCATCTATGAGGCCTGGAAATGTGATTACTGTGATTCACGCTATTTCCATATTCTCTGCTTGTAAAGATATATAGAGTATTCCTTTGCCCAGTAAATTATTTCTAGTGTTTCCTTATCTTTTTGTGCTGAATCTTCCACTGTTTTGTTGTTTTATTTCTTTTCTTTTATCATGTCTGTACTTGGCACATATAATATTTTAAGCTGATAATCTTGATCCTTTGATTTTGGGGTTTCATGCTCCAATTTATTTTATATTTGGTGTATTTTTTACCCAGCTTTAATGTTTCTTTTTAAATATTTTCATCTTTTTCTGAGTTTCTAAAATGATCATTTATTGACAGATAAAGGAACCCTGCTCTTAGTTAGCATTATTCATGACACTGATATAAGCTTGAATTGTTAAAGTACCTTTGATCTAGTAGTTGTGCATGTTTGTGTAAAAAGCTAGTGTGTACAAAGATCTTTGAATGAATAAAGGTCGAATATTAAAATTTTATATAAATTTCTGAAAGAAAGCTAAGTGATGAGGGATAAGGTTCAGTTAAACTTTATGGCTATATCCACACAAGGCTTTTAAATTGAAATAACACTCATCATTTCGATTAAAAAATGCTTATGTCCAGACATTTCCTTCTTTTGAAATAAGGAGCTCCCTTATTTCAAAATAAGGAAAATCATTTTGATATAATAATACCTTGTTATATATCGAAATGAGGGTTATTTCGAAACTGTGGTTTCAAAATAATCACATCTGGATCTGTTACATCGATATGTCCCACATATCGATATAATAATTGACCTTCCTCCCAGGGTTCATGGCACCCATTTCTGAAAATCTCTCTTTCTCTCCCTCCCCACCAGCCTCCAGTCAAAAGAATGAAGGAACAGTCTTACACACCTGCCTCAACTTTCCTGGTAATACAACACTCCCTTAGTTTGCGTAGTTCTTATATTGGTCAGAGCAGGAGATTTGAAATCTTGCCAGTGTGGTAGACTTTTTATCCAGACTGCTGTTATCTCCAAAACCACTTGGTATCCTTCTTACCCTGTGCAGAATATCTATAACTATTTCCTAAGAGGGGTATTTTACTCTTTCTATTTTTTCAGTTCCTTTTCAGACCTCTTGGCCATCTATTGTGCTATCCACACTCCATCTGCTTGTCTCCCCACAGACACAATGTCTTTCCTCATCTATCTGCTAAACCTCTGCCTTCTGACATGTTATGTCTGTTGTCTGATCCTATTGTCAGTCCCATATCCTGGCCTTTTGCAATTCCAGACAGTATGTAGAGATAGCCAAATTTCAGTTATCCTCATTACATCATGCACTTCTCTGAATCCATAGCCTGCAGTCTTACTTAGTGTGCCCTTAATTACCAAATAAATGCATTTCAATTTTTTTTTACTCTGTTTGTTAGGATATGTAACGCTACACTGCAAAACAAAACAAACAAAAAGTGGGTTCTTAACTCAGGTTAGCAGCTCAAATTAAAGCCTACAAAACAGGCTGGGTTTGAATTTAATCTGCTAGCCTCTACTATGCCTTCACTGCTATTTTAACTGGAGTTAGCTAACATTGGTTAGTTAACTTAAGAGTATACCTCTTTTTGAATTGTAGAAATATGTGAGACACAAAATCCTTTCTTGGATTCTCCTCTGCCCTTTCCTCTTTTACATTCACTGTGCTTTTCTTATGCAGCTGTTACTGGTGAACACTTTTTCACTAAGTATAAGTAGATGGTGGTGTAACACTGATGATCATCCCAGGCCAGTGATGTCATATAACTAGAAATGGGCTTGAACTTGAATGCTACACACAAATCCTGTCTGAATTTGGGAAAAATTTGCCTCCATATCTGATACTGTACTCCAGAATTTGGCTAATCTCCCTAATGGGCTGAACAAGGATTCAGTCCAAACACTATAGGTACGTCCACATACAGTCTTTAAATCAAAATGATGCAGATTATTTTGATTTAAAAGATTGCAGGTCCACACTACATTTCCTTATATCAAGATAAAGAGCTCCCTTATCTCGCAATAAGGAAAGTCATTTTGATGTAATAAAAGCTAGTATTATATTAAAATGATGGTTAAATTGAAACTATTATTTCAAAATAACACTGTGTGGATGTGTTATTTCAATGTAACTGTTATTTTGATTTAACACTTTTGCCCTTCTCCTTCCCAGGGTGCTGTCCTTTTTCTATATATTGGGTGGGAGCATGGTCCTTCTTGGAAGCCATCTTGCCACACCTCCCATGGTGTTCCTCTCCTAAATCAAACTAGCAAGTTCTATCCATGGACAAGCTAGTTTGATCTGAATTTCTAGTGGGGAGCTACTAAATCAATTTAACTTAAATTGATTTAATGATTTTTATAGTGATTTTATTAAATCAGTTTAAGTTAAATTGATTTAACTGCCTAAGTGTGGACATAGCCTATTAGTTTTAGGGGAAATTCAAAGTAGAACCACTTTGACTACTCTCTACACCTGAGAAGATCCCAGTGATGTTGCTGAGAATGCATTTAATACATTTTTCCTTTAAAGTATTTATGGATGATGCCACTTGCATGGCAAAAGCATAAGGCCATGATTTCATGCCAAGATAAGCTCTGCTACTTGTAAAGAGAACTGAATGAATAATTGATTTTTTTTTATTTTTGTAACTACACCAAAATAAATCGAGTTAATTTATAGCCAAAGCTGTTTTCTTTTTGTTTTGTTTTTGTTTTTTAAAATCACTGGAACAAAAACTGTTATTCAAGTCAAACAAATTGACACTTTTAGAACAAAATGTTGATTTAAATCCTGATTACAACAGGTTTCAGGAGTACTGTCTCGTTCTTCATACCAGCAGGACCTCAAATTATAAGGTAAATGATACAATACTATTTAAAGCTCACAGGACATATTTAGTGTGCACCAGCAGAGTCTACATGGACCAGTTAATATGCAACTTGTTCGTGTACTTCAGAAATCCCACTTCTAGAGTGCACATTACCATATAGACAAGCTCTTTGTTGGGGAGTATACTCTATGGGGCTTTCTTTGAGTGCATGTGGCTTATGAATGCATTCGAGAATCTGCTCTACAGCAGAGATTTTAGTATTGAGAAGTTCTAAAGGGGTAGCCATGGCAGTCTAGCAAAACAAACAAGGAGTGCCATGGGACTCCTTGTTCATTTTAGAATTGAGATTATCATACCACTTATCCTTATTTTGGGGTCAAATGCCTTCTTGATCCATCAATTGTTATTGAATTTTCTCCTTTGTTTTCAAATGGTATAGAAGTAAAGGGGCTAGTTTGCCTCAAGCTATAGACATGTGCACAAATAGGTTGACATAAGTCACTTTGCCTTGACCCAGTTTTGTAGAGTAGATCAGGACTTAGTCATACAGTCCGTCGGTCAAAAAGAGCAGTATAAAACAATGGTAGCAATATGAAGATGCAAAATCATATGTGATATCAGTTGCATCATCTGAGATGTGGTTACCAACACTGAAGACTTGTATTGTCAGTTTACAGATCTCAAATTCTATGGCTGATTAATAGCTTCTCCAAAAATGTTGGGTGAGTTTAATTTTACTGTCTTGAAAATTTCTTTAAAGAATAGTAAGAGGGCTAATTGGTGTTAATTTTGTTCTAAGTAACTTGATATATACAGTGGATGACTGGATGGTTGGTTCAGAGTTTGTTGGTCCATTGACCTCATGTTTAAAGCATGGAAAAGAGAATTGGCAATCTATTCTTTGGGGAGACATGACTGGAACGTGCTGAAGTCTGGTTATCTGCAGCTAGTAAATGGTCCTTTGGAGAGAATTGTAGCTAGTCTAGGTTAGAGCAGCCTTTGGCTTTTCTAAGGTGTACTGAGATAGGTTAGAGAATTAGGGAGCTATAAGCTGTTTCCTAATGGTTCCCATCATCTCATTCTGCTTTGTCACAGTGTAAATTCAGAAAGGCTCAGAATTCGGCCCTCAGAGTTTGACTTGGTTAAGATATATAATGCCTTGGTCCTTCCATTTCTTTATCTCAGCAAGAAAAATAATATTTGTTCATCTCATAGGTTTATTTTGAAATGTAACCTATTAATGCTTTTAAATGTTTCAAAATATTGGATGGAAGGCATCTGCATTTGTGCAATTTATTTTCATCATTACTGTTATGTTGTTTAATTACTTAATTAGACTATCTTAATCTAACCGTAGCTACTCAGAAATTACTCTTTAATTGGGGGACTAACAAAATTTAACTGAGAATACTGGGGATTCTTCAGAGCAGTTGTTTAAGACAGAGCCATACTTTCTGTAGGTGGTCTTCATCACAAATCTCACAATATCCTCTAACATGATCCATGAGACCATCTCTTCCGTCGTACCACTTCCTCTGAGCTGGAATGCTGCAGCAGAGGATAGTATACACCCCATTAAAGGAGCTTATATAGCATCCTATGTCCCTGGCTCTAATGGAGCAATCTGGCACCAAAAGGTGCTTCAGAAGCCCAGGAAAGGGAGCACTGATGGCCTGGCAATGATTTATAACGCTGCATTAGAAAAATAAATACTTGCATGATACAACAGAACCTGTCAGTGAGTGTCAAACAAAAAGCTGTCAGTGCCATATTATGCAACTTTCCAAACCACTAAACTCGTTGCTTGGCCCAGGCTTCCCTCCCCTCCCCTCCAAGTCCTCATAAAAATTTATTACAGAAGAGTATTGAGAACTACAGGAAAATCATTCAGCACTCTAATGGCATCACTGCCTTACAACAGGCTCACAGGTACTTTTTTTCTATTCATCAGGGAAGGCTCTTTCCAACATGGTTTAATTCTCTCTTCCAAATTGTATAGAGAGAATTTTATTGCTCTTCCTGGGATAAGTGAGGGATAAAGTATCAAAAAGATATATATGAATGGGATAGACTTTAATCATTCTTGAAGTTGCAGGCATAGTTTCAGCTGCTGGGCAAAGAGCTTTGATGCTATTCTTAGCCCAAGTATTATTTGGCTCTTGGGGTTTTAGGGTGACTAACTGCCCAATATATCAGTACAGGATAGTTGCAAGTAATTTGGTTTTACTTTTGCTACGTATCCATCATTACATGAGGAGCATATAAAAGATCCAAAGGAAAGAGGATGTGGGAGACAGAGTGATCTGAGCTTGGAACCGAGGACTGGAGTAAAGGGGCAAGGTAAGTATACCCTGGAGACCAGATCTTGACTTATAATCTGTTCTTTTGAGTCACTCCATCAGCACAAAGGAGAGAAGAGATGGCTTAAAGGGCCAGTTGAAGATTCCTCTTACATAGGCGAAACACCAGGTGGCATTAATTTGAAATAAGTCTTTGTACACTACCCACTTGAAGTACCTGGTGTAACGGATGTATCGGGGCATTAGAATGCTGCACTACATCTGTCAGTAGAACATCCTCCAGCGGGCATTACAGCAGGCAGAGGTCAGGGAACCAGAGGCTAAACTAGTCAAAAAGTCACAGATGAGACAACCATATCATATAGCCTGACCTCCTGTATGTCACTGGCCACCACAACACCCAGCACTGCACTCTAAACCCAACAATTAAAATTAGACCAAAGTATGTCAGCTTACAGGGGACTAAGCTATTATATGTCACAGGCAGAGAATAGGATGAAGTTTACCAGTCCCCTCAGTGGCAAGGAACTGATTAAGTTAAATATATTCAGTTGGTCGTGGTAAATGACCCACATCCCATGCTGCAGAAGAAGACAATCCTCTCACTACCATCAAGATCACTACCACTCTCAGCTGGGAGGAACTTCCTTTCTGACCCCACATTTGGCAAACAGTTTGACCTTGAGCTTGTGAAAACCACTTGAAAGAGAGGATGGTTTCTGTCATCTTAGGTCTCCAACTTGCCTCATCAGTGTCTGATCTCCAGCCATGTTCATCTTTGCTGCTTCAGAAAAATGGAGATAAAAAACCAACAAACTTAAGAAAATGAGGGCAAGGAAGGGGAATTCTTCATGCTCCCTGTAAGTGAGCAGTTGAAGCCTGAAGCAAGCTTTTAGGAACATAAGAAATGATACAGAAGGGACACATCAGGTCTGCCGATCCCTTTCTCTTCACATCATCACAAGCCACAATCTCTGACTGCCCCCAGGATTAGCCTGGGTAGAATGATGGCAGAAAACCAGTTACGTTACTCTTCTCATATGTGCCATGTGCAGGTGTTTCTGAAGATCTGACCCTAGGTAAAAATAACAATGACATGTACAATACGTTATACTTATTCCTAAATAATGCACAGGCAACACAACATTTACAGAAAAATGCAGTCATGTAATACACTATAGTACTGATGATGTAGGGAAGACAGCAATGTAACATTTTGGAGATTGCAGAGATGTAGTCCTAAACCCTAATATTTATTTAGGCTCTGACTCATGGACATTCTTATCTTTAAGTACACAAACTGTATCTTTAATTTCAATGGGCCTGCTCCCAGACTCAAAACTGTGCACAGACTTTAAGTTCCTGGCTGAACTGCAGCCTGGGCAAGCTGGCTAATTGCAAAAATATACATATTTAGCACCAGAAAGCTAAAAGTTAGTACTCAAGCAATAGATAATGCCCTATAATAAGTTCATTAGTGGTTAACCTCTTCACTCTTCCAGGGGAAACTTGTATTATAGTAGTTCCTGCAGCACCCGGAGCTCTTAATTTTAATTTAATAGATAGATTACTTAACCAATTTTATGCACACACTCTTTTTCCAAATGGAAGAGCTTTCTGTTTTTAACTTCTTCAAAAGCTGATTTTAATGCACTGAAAATATTTTTACTTGCAATGTCTTCTAAAGGAAATGCTACCTCTCTTGCCTCAAAAGCATGTGACTACTGAGTTTGGTATTTACTGGAAATACTGGGAGCAGTTGGAATTGTTTTGAAATCTGGAATCACTCATCCACTACCAAGTCACACTGATATATGTCAGTTCAAGTCATCATCTTTCTTTTCCAAGTATTCATTGGCATGCGATGTCTATTTGTATATACAGCATTTGTTGCACTAGTAATAACTGCCATTTGTTACAAAATATATGCAATTTAAACTATATTATATATTGTTATTAGTGGTTTTAAAATAATATTTATTAAGCTCAATAAAATGCCAAATAGAAGACAGGAACTGTTTAACTCTAAAAAGTATGCAACAAACACATGAAAGCACATTGAACCTTGATAGGTGTTTGGTAATGAGTAGCATCTTGAATACATTTTATTAAAAAACCAAGCAAATCTCATTAAATGGTATGGAAAAACAGAAAATCTTCTTATAAAAAAGCAAACAATACAACACATCATAAGAATTTAAAAAATATCTTATTCAGTTGCTCATGCTCTGAACCAAGATGGTTTGGGTTCATTTTTGTATGATTCGAACATGACAATGTGATATATGTAATTTAGTAAGATATTACACATATTAAAAGAATAAAACTTTTTAAAGTTAATTCTGTCAAGAAACTACTTCTTGGTTTATTATTCATGCCACAAATACAATATCTTCACTGAACATGAAGTGTGTTTCTACTTTTCCGGTGATGATAAGTTAAACTTGCCTCTAGATAACCACTGCAGACTGGTTGTATAATTGCATATTTTTTCATAGTTTGCAGTTATTAAAACTTTATAAAGCCTCAAAACATATCCAGACGGACACTAACTGTAACTTGCAAGATCAGGGTAATCTAGCACAATATTCAGACTGTTGTTCATGTAGAAGGGAAAATAAGTTCTGAATATTGTCAGAGGGGTAGCTGTGTTTAGTCTCTGACAGCAAAAACAATAAGAGTCCTGTGGCACCTTAAAGACTAACAAATTTCTTTGGGCATAAGCTTTTGTGGGCTCCAACCCACTTGAAGTGGGTTTCATATGACAAAGTGGGTTGCATCAGTTGCATCTGATGAAGTGTGTTGGAGCCCATGAAAGGTTATGCCCGAAGAAATATGTTAGTCTGTAAGGTGCCGAGGACTCTCATTGTTTAAGTTCTGAACAGGAGACTGTCTCAGAACATGGGATCAGCAGACATGCCCACTGTGGTTGGACAAGCCTGTTAGACACACTCAGATTTTTTGCACAACAAAGCAAATCCCAACCCTTCACTACCTTAAATGCTAAATGCAGTTATCCAAGGGTGGCATTAATGGCATACAGGGTGATCTTTGTTCCTACATCTTTATGCACAAAAGGGGAGTTTGGTTTCCGGAGTCTTTTGGCAGGTTTGAGATACATAAATGACTTCCGTCCTCTGTGAGGAATATGGTATCTTGGCAGTTTTATTTGGGTCTCATATTTTCAAATCTGCGATAGGAAAGTATGAACAAACAGCTCGCTGTACCAAAAGGTAACCCCTCCCCCACAAAACTCTGTATGAACAGTGTTCTATCATTCAATCCCCACTGAAAAGCACGTCTCTCGCTCCCCCCATGCAGATAAAGATGGATATATCAGGAATAAGTAACATGAGTAAAGCAAAGTATCTGGTTCAGATAGAAGAGTTTCCTTCATATTGTTTGTAACTTAACAGCCTTTGTTCACTTGTTGGATGAAGTCCATTAAGTACAGCTGGCAGCAATATGCAGAGTGGGTTATATGGCTTTGCTGTGATGGACACGCAAATACATATTTTTTTGTGCATGCACTATATGCATATCTCAGCAGGGTGATTGGGCAATGGAGTCAAGAAATCAAAAACTTGGCAACTGTACTGTGGCTAAATCTCTGGCTTCACTCCATACTCTAGCTATAATGGATACTTTAATTCATCTGAATTTAAGTCGGATGCCTATTTCTAATGAAGGACATGTTCACAGAGAGTCATTTGAGTTCACCAGCAACTCCCAATTACTTCCATATTAACCAGCCTGCACAAACTTTCAACTCGTGATCTATATTCTAAAAACAGTTGCACCAGAATTTATAGTTATATAATTCATTGACTTTTCTCACCATCCAGTTCTTGGCAGAGAGATTGTGTGTCAAAGTAATGCCTCATATGTAACAGGCTTGCTATTCTACTGTCTATCTGCTGTTTGTTGCAACTATTTTTTAATGTATTCTGCCAAACAATATTGTCTGTTAGCACTTTGTTGCATTGGGGTATTTTTTGTTTATTTTTTAAAATTTCCTGCTTTGCAGAAAATATTTCTTGGCAATTTTGTAACAGACTCATATTTCATTCTATCCTGCTCCATAAGACTAGCTGAGGGTGCTGATAAGTATTAGCAATTTTTTTGTCTTTTAGAATCATGGTTAGAAATTGGTACAATGATTATTTAATAAAGCTTTGAAGCTTGCTATGAATTGCAAAGTTAAACAAATGCTATGTTTTACAATTATTTCTGCTATCAAATCAATTTAATTTTAAAAAAGAGCAAAAAAGTTGGTCAGCAAAAATTCATCCTGGAGTTTTTTGACTAGCTGTAGCTTATTTACACAATGTCCATTTTATTGAATGGGGAGGTTAACATCCAGATTCACGCCAAATCAGAAAGCAAATATGATCAACATTGTCTTATTTGATTAAAGAATGTTGAAGAGAAAACATTGTCCCTTTGTCTTTAATATAAGCTCCATTTTGTGACAGAAGCAATTGAGCCCATTCAAACAGTTAGTGCTGAATGTAAATATGCTGAACAACAACCACATCACAAACAAAAGAACAGTAGGCCTTCAAAAGACTAAGCACAAGATCAGAATATTAACCACAAACCCTCTCTTGGTAAAAATTCCTTTTGCTTGGTCATGGTATATAAGAGGGTTTCATGCCTCTCTTTCTGGAATGTCTGGTGCCACAGTTGCTCAAGGATTCTTATTTCATTCAGAAGTCTGCTTCTTAATCAGCTTTTTTAAAGTGAAGTAACTCTTTGATGAAGCATTGCCTGTTGCACCTTAATCACTTGCTTTCTGCTGAGGGTAGTTCATGGGGTATATGACTTTACAGCACAGCACATCAGACCTGGTGTAATTTCAAGAACATTTCCGCAATCATCATTTGGAATGTTTTAGTAAGTCACCATTTTGCCTACCAAAAAAATCTAACAGTGGAATATATCCATCAACAGAATAAAAAGTGTTATCAAAATACTAACAAGTGATATTTGATAAATATCACTTATTTGATAAATACTAGCATCATTAGATAATGACATTTTACATATCCATATGTTAAAAAAAGAAAGGAACAAGATGGTGTAAGGTATAACAATGTGGTAACTATATCTGACATTAATTTATAAGTCTTTCCTACTTGTGCCCCTAAGATTACTTTGTTTAAGAAGATAATGTATGGCTAACTACAGTGCAGTTTCCCTTCCACATACATCTGGCACAGAGTTTACTTATGGAATCGTATGCACACAATTAACTTGATAAGGGTGGAAAAACTCAGAATGCTCCTTTGTTGATGTGGGGGTACTTCCATAGTTTCAGTCTCTCTTCTAAGTCATTTATGGTTTCTGTTTTAGTTTGTATGGTTTTTTTTCTTCAACCACATAGCTCATGGGAAGGCGATGGGCATCTTATCTACAATGTCAAAAAGCCTTATATGATTACAAACCAAGATTTTCTTTTTGTCATCTGGATTTCAACAACTAACTAATACAGTTTTAAACCTCCACTTTTCCATTACAAATTTTTGGATTTGAATGTTTTCTGAAGGAAAAATAATGGAGCTGCTCAACTGAGGACTGGAAATAGTCACCCAGAACCTGTATAGCAAAGACACACAGAAGTGTGTTAATTCTTGGGTTTATTCAGGTAATGTTATTGATCACTGCTATTATTTCATAATGCCACTGCATGATGAGATGTCATTTATTTTAGTAAAACAAGGACTCATGTAGCACTTAAAGACTAACAAATTAATAAATAAATACATTTGTTAGTCTTTAAGTGCCACAAGACTAGTCATTTGTTCTACTGAACTAGACTAACATGGCTGCCCCTTTGGAACTTAGCAACATTTACTTTAGGAGACAGTGTGGTGACTTGAGGGCGTGTTTGTTCCAAGGCTCATTCAAGCATTAGTGCAGGTTAGAAACCAGGCAAGATTATAAGGCTAGTTTCTGATCCCAGTTATAAAGTTTGAATCTAAACTATCACCACTGGCTTCAGTGAAATAACTGTACTGTATTAAATTGCAGTAACTGGGCTTAAAATCTGTGTCATGGTATGCAAAGTCTCACTGTATCTAGCATTAGGAAAAACAAAATGAAAGGCCACAGGCTTGGCTTGACAAAGAACATGAATGCAGACTAGGAGAAACTGCAGATCTAAATCCACAAATGCCAATCCATGACTTTAGATTCTACATCAGTAAAACAGTAATCACAGGTGGTAATGCCTGTTTTTCAGAAGATATGAAGAAAGTTTAGATTAATGACAGGGTAGATTTCTGTTGTCCCAACCATTATACTGTAGAAATTATAAGGTAGGACGGTGGAGAGAGATGTTAGCTTGAATTATAATTACTCAGTAGATGTCTTGCTTTTTTTTTATTTTGTGATTGGGGCCATTTGGATGAACATCAGTCAATCCTATTGCTTTTGGCTTTTGCAGATGTTTCCCAGTTTATTTCTATGTAATCTGGAAAATGTAACTTTGCATCACAAACTGACCAAAGTATTCTTTATTTCCCAGAAGATTTTGCTTCATTATTCCAACAGGGAAGCATTATGTTGCTGAAGTTAAGGATTTGTTTTCAGCACCCCGATTACAAAACTCCAATTTTGTAGGATGCTGTAACTCAGCCATTTTCATTTGTGTACAGCTAAAACTTAATTTTACAAGTTCTCAGGAAAGATTCTAATTATTTGGCATTATTCTTACATTTAAGTTACTTGATTTGGCTTTCTCTTTTTGTTTCAGATGAGCATGGGGAGACAAGCAATAGTGTGAAAACCTTTTCAAACTGATTCAGTCAAAGATCCCATCATTCTTTGCTGCTTGACCCACCTTTGCCTTTAGAAAGCCTCTTCTTGTCAGCCCTTTAGCCTCTTGTGCCCTTTTGCAGAAAGGCTTTAGGGCCCCGTGAGTTTATCCTCAAAGTCTTGGTCTCCCACCATTTTGAATTCTGGTGTTGTATCACAGTACAGCTTGTGTTTCCATTGCATCTAGAACATATAAAGATTCCAAATAGAAGTGTTAAGGCATTGCATAGATTCATCTGGACATTGTAAATCATGTATGTATGTACAAATAAGATAATTAACATGTGGAATGAGGTTGCCATCTGGGGCTGAAAAATGTTTACCCAAAGATAATCTGCTATTTGGCTTACTCTATTGATGGTGTACTCTCATTGATGGGGATGACAGTACAGTAGCATCTCAGGAATGTTGATACTGTCCTTGTAGTCTTCCTGTCCAAGCAAATATAGGGAGAGAACTTTGTGAGATACGAATCCTTCATAAGTTTCAGTGAGTTTGACTACAGTTCAGATAACAATCTGTCTTTTAGATGCTTGTCCTTTTAGATGCTTATCTCCTTGGAACTGTTTGAGACAATTGCTGCATTTGTTTGACCAGTAGGGAGTTTAGAAGTCTAGAATGTAGCAGCTGAGGGTGAAGGAGGAATCATCCTCAAAACAATCATCCATAGCTGCTGGAGCAATTTTGTATAAGCAATGAAATGAATGCAGAAACAAATAGTGTGGGAACATTTGCTGTTGTTCTAGCCAAAGTAAATAAATAAGCAAATGAATAAATAAATAAAAGCCAAAACAAAAACTAAAGCCAACAACAACAACAACAACACCCCTCTGCCTTCCCAAGTTTTATTGTTATGTTTATTTGCTATATTTATGTATCAGATTAAAGGGAATAGGCTCAATACAGAAGATTAGGAGGGAAAAACTGCACAGGTCAGAGATGCATGGTCAGTTTCCCAAACTGAAATCAAGAGACTTGTCAAAGACTCATACTCTGTGAATGGACTACAAGAAATAAGTGAAAGTGTGTTTGTGAAAGGCTTGAATTCTGCTCTCGCTTACAATGGTGTAAGTTCTGAGCAACTTCACTGGTTCTTTGGAATCACTCTGTATTCCCAATAATAGAAGTGGAACAGTGTTTAGCCCCATATCAAAACACATTCATCCTCCAAAGTGCACATATGTTTTTATATTTAAGAGTTTTCTTTTATAGTTCAACATTTTCTTGCTAGTAGCCTTAGGGATATTTAAGCAAGATGAGCCTTTTTACCTAAAGGACCATAAAAAGAGAAGCGTTAACAAGAGTCTATGAGGTGTTATGGCAAGGGTGATGAGGTGTATTTATTAGAATTCTGCACAATAGTTTGCACACTCAGTGAAATGGGCAGAATTCATGTTTCACTAGTTTCTTGGGCAAGGATCAAAAATGAAGCTTTTCTCAAAAGTGATTCATCAATCTGTACGTATGTGTGCACAGGAAATCTTGAGACAGAATCTTTGATGTGTTAAAGAGTCTGTGCTTGGCTAATGTTCCAAAGCTACTGCGGGAAAAACAGGCTGTCACAAATTTAAGCCATTACACTCAGTCATATTTATATTCCACTGATGATAGATCAGTCTTAATAAAGACAAGCTCCTCTACTAGTTTCAGTTACAAAGAGGATCTATGTGATATAATGACATCAACAACTATACAGCATGCATTCAGCTTTCTCACTGGGGGAGGGCGTGAACAAATTCCTGACAGCCACTTGTATAAAGGACAGATGTATTAGCCCCTCTTCCTGCCGATAATATCCTAGGAATTTGGTTTTCAGACTCTCGAATTTGGCTCACCCAAGCTATTTTGTTCTGAAATCTCAGTAAGTAGCATTGTGCTGATTCATTATTTAATCATCCACATTACATCAATAAGCGTGTTAAGAATAATCCATATCCAAAACATCCATGTGAAAAGAAAGACCGACCTTCTCCAGTCACTATGTCTTGGTCACAGATGACAGACAGACAAAATACTTTTTCTCCTCTCTTACACTCTCTATGATCAGCTAGTCTTGAAAATCTGCTAATGCTTCCTGGGGTAAAGCAGAAAATAATGTGTGTGTGTTTGTGTGAATATGTAACGTTAGTGGCCTGGGCAAATTTCTGAGGAAGAGTATGATTTCTACAGTAATACTGTTTATGAAATGTTTTGTTTAAAGGAATATTTATCAGAACTCCTTTCTTTAAAAGAATATTTATCAAAACTCTAACATAGTCAGGGAGGACTTTTGAAGTTACGGGGTTGCAACCCAAAGATTAAACCTATAGCTCCATGAGAGTGTAATGTATTGTTTCATAGACACTTTCTGCCCTTTAAATATGATCATTTGAAATATTTCCTTTCAGAGAATCTAGGAAATATTGCTGTTGAGCTGAAAATATCTGAGATGTGCACTGGTTATGAACAAAGCATGCACAGATTCTTCATTAAGTAATGGATTGTGAAGAATGGAATGGAAAGATTCAGTGTGTGCGTGGCATGCTAAAAGCAAATGCTCTCAAAGGTATAGGGCACTTAATGATCTTTACAGGCTTAAATATTATCTGTTAAATATAAATCATCACTAAGGATGTGATTTTTACAGAATTAGATGTTTAACATGATACCATTACATCATAGGATGATTCTCAGCTGATGTAAAGTGACATAGCTCTCCTGACATCTGCTGTGTATAACTTGAGTATGTAAGACACTCATATTATGCTTCCTATTTTCATTAGCGTATTTCCATATTTGTTACCCTGAGGTACATTTCCTTATATTGTTTTCCCTATGATGAAGAGTGCTCTCAAAAGATCAATACATGGTTTACATTGTGTCTATGTTTTAATACACTCTAGGGGGGATGACTTAGCTATACTTAACCTGACTGATAATTTCTCACTCACAGCTCTGCTCCTTTGATCAGTGGCTGTCTTTATGTTCTGTGTTTGTACAGTGCCCAGCACAAAAGGGTTGTGTGACAGAGGCCCCATAAACCTACCACACCCCACTGGAGAAAAGAAGCAGTGAAGGCCTGCTAATAATTTCTATGATTCTGTAAGGTGGGTCCTCCAGCCCTGCTTAAAAAGGCTTCATAGAAGCAGATGATTAGAGCCCAGAAGGCTCAGATAAAAGTTGCTGCCAGGCCTTAGTGGGTCAATTCCTGTCTGGCACCAGAGGGCTGAGGAGAGCAGCTTCCCTTAGCCACTGGAACTCAGCTGGCTGGATTTGCTTAAGCTGAGAGGAAATGAGAAATTTAACCATAAAGAAAGGGGGAAAGAGGCTCAGAGAAGAAGCAGCAATGAAGTGAAGGGAGCTGTATGTGGCTGCTGTTTATAGGATTCTTGGCTCCAGAAATGCAGAATAGTTGACATGCCCAGGATCCTCCCTTTAGGCATTGATGAAGTGTTGTAAACCCTGAGAAGAGGACAAGTCTCACTGGACAGCCCAAGCAAAAAGCTGGATTTAAAGGGCCTAGAGCCAGAGCTGAATACACAGGCGAAGGCAGACAGACAGCTTTTTCTGAACTCTTTGCTATCCTGGAAAGGATTATTTTGACTTTGTGAATCAGGTAGAGGGCCAACCCACTGAAGACCTGCCAAGGGAGGTCAACAACCTAAAATTGATGCCAGGAGTGGGAAAAGGACTATAGTACTGCATACAGTACCAGAAGGCACTGGAGAGGTGAATTCTCCCTGTTAACAGTCCTGGTCCATGACTAGAGTTCCTAGGCACTATAGTAATACTAATATTACTATAACATACAAATGAATAGTTCAATAGTCTGACTGGCAAATGGTTCATTATAGCTAAAGAATGGCTGGAGAGGGCAGCATTTCAAATGGACAGTATTCAAGAACAAAAATGTTAAATTCTGACCATCAGTAGTTCTCTAATTTTCATGGTGATGTTTTTTGCAACAGGATAGCATGATGGCCTAACTTCATTGCCCTTCAAAACTCTTGTCTTTTACTAGAATTGGTTGCAACTGAGTCTGTGGTTAAAAGTAATTTGCTACTGTGCTTAAGGCTTTCACCTCTCCTGAGTTATGGTCTCGAGCCACTTGAGTGAACAATGAGGATAAATACCTTATACTGTTTCTCACCAATTTGTAGATAACATATTGCACAGCCTTTCAAAAAGCCTACTATAATTTATTATATAAATATTTTCCAGTCTTTTCCCCAAAGAGTGAGGTACCAAGTAAAGGTCCATAGTGTGAAATGCATGTAGAACATATAGCTGACAACTGTGAATTATGAGGCTCTAATTCTATGAAAGGTCTCTGGTGACATCATACAAAACTTAAAAACAAAGTGTTTGGGTGGTTTTTGAAGTTACAAGAATCTTTTGATGGAAGTTTCCAAATGTATTTATCTAATTAATCTGCAAAATAGATTGGTCTGATTTATCAAGTCATTGCATGATATCTAGAAAGTTTTTTTCCAAAGCTATACATTATTTTTGATAGTCCAGTTCTTCTTTTATAAATGTTTCCCTTTCCTCATTCCTTCTGGAGTTAAAATTGTTTTGACATTTTGACAGCTTAAATTTTTTTTCTGGGAGAAAAGTCACTTTTATTAGGCTGTGTATGATCTGTTTCTCTATCAAGATTAAAAGAATCTTATATACATAATTGTCAAGATATGTAAGAGCCCAAATTCCAGGAAATAAAGGCACTAATGCATCTAAATCTGAGGAAAACAATCTTAAAGTTTGAGTTTGTGGAGTTAAGTAGTAACAGGTGGTTTCACAATGTCTCATTGGTTTGAGAGATGGGAGATCCGACTGTATCCTCAAGGTTGGACAGAATGAAAAGGGGTGGTATGTATGAGTAGACCTCTTCACTCAGTTGGCGCCCATTGACCAGCCAGAGCAAGAGAACCAGGAGTCAGCTCCCCACTATTATTAATTTACACTCTTACACAGGGTTCCTTGAACGTCTTGCCCTATATTATATAAATTACCCTCCATCACTGTAGTTACATGGTATAGAAACAGTGAGGTTTTTAAGCTACTGTGACTTGACTGATCATCTGATTTATGGGTCAGGGAGGAACTGTTGTCATTGGACCAAATCCATTTAGGCCTGGTAATCTTTTTTGCCTTCCTCACAGAATCATTGAGGTGTACTTAGCTTAGATAGGAATAGGATTTAGAAGCTCATGTGCATGTTTAGGTTGTTGCAACTTGTGGCCAATGCAGATGAAGGAAAGCAACCAGAAATAAAAGACATGGGGAATTTTAGTGATGGACCTCCGGCTTATAGGAAAAGGGGATATTTGAAGCCACAGAGCAAGGTTTTTCTTGAGTATTTTCTAACTCCTCTTCAGTGGACAGGAGAATGAAGTGATTCTACAAACCAACCTGAATCCTAGGTTAGACAATGAAGAGTCTACCTCGAGTTATGGGCCATAATAATCCGACCTTTGAGTGATATAGGCTCCATGAATAGTTATTTGGCACTTCTCCAGGCAAGATACAGAAACAAAATTGTGTCTTCTGTGCAATATGATGGTGCCTGCCAGCTCACACTGTAAAGGATGCCATTGTGAGAACATCACCATGTGACCTCACACACACTATATGCAAGGTCATGCTTCATGAAAGATGCCATTTTGTTGAGTAAAAGGGTGCAGAACTGGACATGTTCAGGAGCCAGAGAGAATCATCTCATAGGCTAGATATGGGCTACCAGTTGGACTAATTCCATACTGAACCCATATAAAATACCAGGTATGGAGAGATGAGGCAGACAGCACCATTCTCCATGTTAAATTTAATAAAAATGCAACCTGATAAATAAAATCTATCCCTGTGCCTTTTTGACCTGCATGTCCTGATGAAGGATTTCTTGTAGTAAGTAATCTAGGCTAAAAAAACCTCTCCATTTTGAAAATGCTTGTCCCACTTTATCTATTTATGTGGAAGATGGTTGCCTTTTCTGTGCCCATCATAGAAAATCCCCTTGTCACTTTCCAAGAGGGAAGAGATAGTCATAGAGAATCAGTTATAAAAAAATCACTTTTTTTCTTGATTTTTAAAAATATTTTCTTCTTTTCCAAATTAAAAAAAGAAAGCCAATAAAAACTTGTTGAATTTCCATCAAACTCTGTAGCTGGAGAGGAGCCACTTCAATGTCAGTGGTGGCTTGGTACAGCTGTGTCTGCGTGCATCTCACTGTAAGATCAAGGGCCAGTTGTTAATATACATGATGATGGGGCCATGAAATGTAGTAAGTTCCACCATCTTGGAGTCCTTTTAGACATACTTAGAGTCAGTTCTGGATTCGGCCCTAAGTTTTTGTGAACATAGAATCATAGAATCATAGGGTTGGAAGGGACCCCACAAGGTCATCTAGTCCAACCCCCTGCCAAAAAAAGCAGGACCACTCCCATTAGATCATCCCAGTCAGTGTTTTGTCCAGCTGGGACTTGAACACCTCCAGAGATGGAGATTCCACCACCTCCCTAGGCAACTTATTCCAATGCTTCACCACTCGCCTAGTAAGGAAGTTTTTCCTAATAGCCAGCCTGGACCGCCCCAGCTGTAACTTGAAGCCATTGCTTCTCGTTCTGCCCTCTGTTACTACCGAGAACAGTCGAGCTCCCTCCTCCTTGGAGCAACCCTTCAAGTAGTTGAAGGTTGCTATCAAATCCCCCCTCAGTCTTCTCTTCTGCAGGCTAAATAAGCCTAGTTCCTTCAGTCTTTCTTCATAGGGCTTGTGCTCCAGCCCTTTGATCATTTTGGTTGCCCTCCTCTGGACTCTCTCTAATTTGTCCATGTCCTTTTTGTAGTGGGGAGCCCAAAACTGGACACAGTATTCCAGATGTGGCCTCACTAGTGCAGAATAGAGGGGAATGATCACATCCCTTGATCTGCTGGTAACACTTCTTCTGATGCAGCCCAGTATGCCATTGGCCTTTTTGGCAGCAAGAGCACACTGCTGACTCATATCCAGCTTCCCATCCACCATGACTCCCAGGTCCTTTTCTCCAGTGCTGCTATTTAGCTGATCACTCCCCAGCCTGTAGCAGTACATGGGGTTTTTTCGTCCCAAGTGCATCAGTGAGCATGTCTTTAAAATAACCCAAGTGCTATATGAAAAGGGCTTACCTTTCCTTTCAAGCAGAAACACAGCTTCCCTGGAAGCACATCTGACTAACTTAAAAATTCCTTCCTTACATTTTGGAGTGAGAAGACACTTTAAAAATTGTTCCTGTAATATACCTTAAATATTTTATTCTGAAAATGATGCTTATGTGATAAATAAATTTGTTAGTCTTTAAAAGTGTACAGGACTCCTTGATAGTTTTGGTAAAAAGAATATAACTCTAGAAAACAGGAAAACAAAGGCCTCAACATTTCAGCAAATGTAGTACGGTCTTTGAAATAATTGTACTTCCAATGATAGAGCAATTACTTTTCCACTTTTAGTTTTTAATTCTTTTTCTCAATATGAGTTACTGCTAAATAAGTCCCCATCATTTTTCAAGAGTGTAACTTGCAGCAAGACAGTAGAACAATTATATATTGTTTTCAGAGAAGATGCCATTTTTCCTTTCTGGCAGACAGCAATGGGTTTTAATGTGTAGTATTTGTTTAATGGAACACACAGATGCTTCCTTGACAATTGCAAAGAAAGAAAAGAGAGGAAAACAAAAAGATGGAAAAAATACAAATAGTAAATGGAGAATGCAACTTCCATGACAATTAGTCATATCAACCCTTATGGTACACTAGGTAGTTTGTGTGTATTCTTCTCTCTCCTGCAGGATAAAATATGTGGTAGTAGACCCATTTGAAGTGGGATAGGCATCACATCATATCCTATTGTGTGTAAGAATTGACTTGACTTCCCAAAAATTCACTTGTACAAGATAAGCATTTATATTCACTATCTGAAGCCCCCAAACCTGATGAAAGTCATAGTTTATTGGTATTTGTATTCTCACTAGGTAATTTGACTGATCAGGATAATTTTAATTTTGATTACACATAAGGCCACTATGCTAGAAAAGCCTAACTATCCAGTTAATAGAAGTGTGCAAGTATCAGTAGACACCTCATTATCCTAGCAAAGGAGATATGTGTTAAAACTTTCCAGCTGTTCAAGTATATACCCAAATCTTTCTTTCAGTGCTGGTCTAGGCAATCTAAAGTAGGGAGGGAGTTCTGAATGAGGAATTCATAACAGGCTACAACTGATTGGGTGAACATCTATTTCAGCAACAATTCTGGAGTTCCTGACACTGTCAGCATATTAAGATCAAATACATCCTTCAAAAACAGCTTCAGCTGAAGGTAACACCATACAGCTGGACCATGTAGGTTGCCTCACCATATTTTGGGGAAGTTAAAAAATCAATGTTATTCTTATTTTATTTATAAACACACATTTTGCAGAGGTTTATTATTTTCACTGGTAAGAAAAAATACTATCTTGATCTTAATACTTCTTAATACTTCTGTACTTAAACAAGTAAGCTAACACCATTACTTTGCACATTGTAATGAAGAGTTCAAGAGGATACAAGGAGTAGATGACTCTTACAATTTTGTTACCCATTTGCTTTCCAAAAGTTTTCAAGTTCGATTTGCTTTTATAATGATATGATCCCAAATTTTAAATTAATGACTACATCTATTGATAATTTTTATACCTGTTTAAAATGACTACTTTCAAGAAGGAAGGGAACATGAGATAATCTCAGCTTATCAAGAGAATTGGACATCATATTGTGACAGTAGGGCACGTGCTTTGAGATGAGAATCATTTTCTCAGCCCATAAAGTTTATGGCATAAGCAATTCAGGGGCACAAAAGTAATACACAGCTATCATTTTGTTATAGATGGTAGACTGGAGAAGTAGGTGGCTTCAGAAGTGCTTTCTTGGATCAATCGATAGTTTATAATATCACACTCAGAATCTCCTAATGAAAAGTGACTCCCCAGACAGCTACAGATCATGAAATGCTTCCTCATTATCACCACCAGAGACCAGGAATAAATCCACTGAAAAAGAAAAACCAACAAAAAATATTGTTACTTAAAACAGAAATGGGTCTAGATCAAATTCTGCAACAGGTGCACATTTCTTCCTACAGGAAGCTAGTTAATGTAAAAATCAAAAGAATTTTCTTTCATGTTCCATTTTCCAATTATTCACATTGCCTTCAAATTTTGGTAAAGAAATACAAAAACATCTTAGCCAAGAAACATTTGCTTGTTTAAAATCAAAGCCTAAGATCATGACTTTTAAGGAGACATTTGTGTTGTATCTTACAGGAGTGTTGTGAGGCTAAAATTCATCACGTCTGCAAGAATCTCAAAGCATTTTACAATGAAGGCATTGCTTAAGTATTTAAATCTAAAATATTTTTAATTACACTATTGTGAGAAACTTTATAAAATACAATGGGCTGGCTCTACTGATATTCTCTGGGTGCTTTGTACTGCTTTGGTGATACAAGGCAGCCAGAAACTAAGTTTTGCTGGTGTGTTAAGGTAGTATACAGCTACTTCTGGTCATCAGAGGATACCAGCAAATATAGTCTGTTTCTATAAGGTTGATTTCATGGTAAGTGCATGTATCAAGAAGAATAAAATAACTGCAATATAATTTCCATGTAGCCAAAATATATTTTTCTAAGCAGAAAGGCAACCTGATGCTCAAATTTAAATCTAAATTCTTAATTTCTATGTGTGGGAGGGATAAATTATCAAGCATCCATTCCAAGTATTTAAAGACCAACATTCTGTTAATGTCTCATATTAAATATAGCTCACCACTTTTACTTTAGTTTTCTTTTATTGCATTTGCAGTTTGTGTTTCTTTGGGCCAAATATTTATTTTAGGAAGGAAGAGGCTGCAGCTCTGGAGGATGTTTGGACTGGGATATTTAAAGGAGCCAAAAAGAGTAAGGTGTCAAAATCCCTTAGATTCCTTGAATTTTTCCACTCTCCATGCCCTGAGAAACATGTTGAAGGCAGGTACTGGACTGGGAAGTTATGCAGAAGACAAAATCCTGGCCCCATTGTCGGAACAAGATGCACAAAATGGGCCTTTTAGCCAAGACATATGCCTGTTTGCCATACATACCCAACTGTGTGTTTTCATGTGCAAACAGGTACTTTGCCAGCACAATTTACAGTCCATGCTTTCTAGTTTCAATTTAAAACTCAAGGAAGTTTTTCCATTGATTTCAGAGGATTTCGGGTTAGGTCCTCAAATCACCCCATCTAGTCTTCTTCTGTTCCAGTACAGAATAGCTTTCTATCAGGGCCAGCTCAGAAGGCTGTGGCTCCCCAATCTGGCTTTTGCTTTTGCGCCACCTCCCCAATGGTGGGGGGTTGGGAGTGGGGGGAAGGAACCCAGCCTCTGCTCTGGGATGGCTTGCCCCACCCCCTGTGTGGGGAACAGCCAGCTCAGGGGTGGAGCAGGCCAGCCTAGAGTCTGGGCTCTACTCTCCTGCCCCTTTCCTGGGCTGGCTGTTCCACCCTAGGGACAAGGAGGGCCAGCCCAGAGGCGAGACAAGAAAGTGGAGTCCGCTCCATGGGCTGGCCCCCTCCACCCCGGGGGTAGAGTGGCTGACTTGGGGAGGGCTGGAAGTGCCAGGTCTGGCTTCTGGGTGGGCCCCCCGTGCCATCCCTAAGCTGCAGTGCCCCCAGCCAGTGCCTCGTGAGCTCATGGGTAGAGATGATCCTTGTTTCTATATTGTCTTTTTTTCTAGGGCTTTGTTTGGTCCAACTTTAAATTCCTCAAACTACAGTGCTTCTAGTACCCATTTATTTTGGGAGGCTCTTCCCAGTCTGTAGATTGCACAATGGATTTAGATTTATCCTCCAGATATTCAGCTAAAATAATTCTTTGCCTAATTGTGTTCTGATACTCCCTCTTACCTCCCTAAGTCATTTGCTCCTCTTCATGGTCTTAAAAAGTATTTTTTGTTGTTCCCAATTTAAAGCTAAACAGTTATCAGCTAGAGGCTTGCACTGCTTTATTGGAGAGAGCTAATCTTGAATAGGTATAGGTAATTATGAACTATACTTAGGGGTCCACTAAGACTTTCTGCTCGATTAAATATCACTGTAGGGAAGATAATTGCTATTGTACATTAAAGTAAAAACAGCAGTGTAAAAGAATGGCCCCTTCAGCAGCTTACAAAGCAGTGTTGATGAGCTTTGAAAGGAGCAATCCCCCTTGACTGGAAAACTAATTGCTGTGTTCTACCTATCTAAAATATTTGACACTGACATAGCCACACAAAATACGCTCCTAAGGGGACCACAAGCATATAGTCTTTCTACCTGCTGTCATCTCAGTATAACAGTACACCACAAGTACAAAATATAATGGAAGAGACAAATTTTAAGGCAGCATTGATACATGTAGAGGTGTGTAGACATACTTGGCCTACCTCGCCTTGGACTAGCAGACTAAAAGTAGTAGTAGGGCCTCAGGAGAATGGACAGTCCTGCAAAGAGGCACAGACTAGCCACCCTGAGTATATACCCACAGGCTTCAGGTGGGTTTGTATGTGAGGTGGTTAGCCCACACTGCTGGGTTTGTCTCTGCCACAATGGCTTCCCTACTTTTTTCTAGCACAGTAGCTTGATGACAACTAGAACAGTTATGTCTGCATGAGACAACCAAAAAATAGAGTTGGGGAATGTGTAGAGATGACCTAAAATAGTAATCAGTAAGCCTGAGTTTCCTCTCACATTGTCTTGAATCAGGAGTAATTTCACTGAGTTAAACTGGTGTAAAAACTAGTTTAAGTAAGAGGAGATGTAACATCAAGCACTTGGATATCCAGTTCTTTTTACACAAAGGATACTTAAAATCAACAGTGCTTGTGTTGTTATTACTTATTCCAGCTGTTTTGGGTTAGAAACTCCAAAAGTTTGCCTCCTATAGTCAATTGTAGCTTTAGGCGCTTTAAAGTTAATAGACTGATTTGAGCAAAGGGTCTATTTGGAGTCTACATTGCAAAGAAATGAACATTAAATGTGCTGCTGCAAAGCTATAAACACATTTATACAATGTAGTAAATCAATATTTCTGCCTTTTACTTGGAGAGATTTGGCCAATTAAGTTGACTGTACAGGTTACAAAGATGGAATCTGTGGAGTTTACTAGCAAATCAGTAGTAAAGACTAAAGACCATGACCATGTTACTGTTTTATGTTTGATTTTGATACCACTTAACTTGACCAAAACTCATCCAATCTGCCTGAAAATTGTAGTGTCTGCTCTTCTTCCAGAATAAAATATTTCTAGGCAAAGTCTGGAAAAACTGATGGGAGCCATAGAGAGGATTCATGTAAAAACCTTTTGTTTTACTATTAAAAAAATCTTGTAATGTTTTTCTTTGGAAAACGCTACTCAAATTTTTTGGGCTAGAAACACCAGAGTTGTTTTCTTTAGTGATTATACAGTGATGATGAAGATGGATGCATTTGATTATTTGTGGAAAAGTTAGAAGGCTAATCTTAGATGCACTAATGCAGTAATCATCTTAAAGATGTGCTTAATGTTACATTTAGTGCCATTTACATTAAGCGCTTTGTGGGCTGGGTTCAGGTTATTACATTTAGATATTGTGAACCTGAATTCACTTTGGTGAAAGAAAGGCAGTGAATACAAAATAAAGATTAAAATATGCCCAAAACATTAGAAAGTATAAGCAGATTTATTCTGCATTATTTGTACTGTACCATTAATATGCAAGGTACTTTCCAGACATATAAAAGAAAATGCCTACAAAACTCAAACCTGAGGACTGCAGACCCTGATAACCTAGTCACTTCTATTAAGGAATTTAAATATGGATGTTGGCACCTATGTTTGAAATTTTTTCCCCGTGTCCCTGTCGCAAATGCTTTACAATCTAAGGTGCGGGAGCAAAGCAAAAACACAGCCTCAAAGAAACAGAAAAACAGGGATATATATTCCTTTTTTTTTTTTTAAAGGATTATTTCCCACTTCAAAGAATTGGTTATTTCTACCTTGTTTTTTACATTAGAAAAGCAGGTCTTGTCTACCTTCTTATTCTTGGAAGACTATATGGACAAATGGGAATCAAATAGAATAGCAGATATTAAGCAAATAAAACTTAATTAAATGAGATCATTTAAAATTTTAAAATTCTTTGAGAATTCTAGATAGGTGTTAAAAACAAATAAAAAATAAATAAATCTGTGTCTGCAGTCAGCAGGAACTCCAAACTTACCCTGGGCCCAGGTGGGAGAGCTAATTATGCATGTCTGAAAACTCCAACCAGTCCTCCAATAATACAGGAAGCCCAGAACTGACATTACTGGTATTTGTACCAAAAAAAAAAAAAGCAATTTTTTTCAGAAGAAAAATGGAAAAATTTTCTTGCCTTCTATCTATACAATACTTCATAAAATAGCACATATTCAGTTCTTCCCTTTAAGGATACATACACTTGGTCACTACCTTTTTATAATATAGGTGTTAAGAAAGAACATTTTCATGCTTTGTATCCTGACTTTTTTGCTACATCATTGCATCATAATACCAACACCTTTGGAAAGCTTTTTCATCTGGAACAGATTTAGGATGGAATGCACTTTCGTTTAGTATCCAGTGTACCTCACTGGCATATTTTTAGGGTAAAATCCCTAGATTATTTAAGAATGCACGTCAGAAAAAAAATTTTTTTTAGAATGACTAGTATATTACTTAGTGCCAATTTCCTAAAACACGTGCCTATATTGCAGCTGGAAAACCATGTAGCCATTTCATTTTCAAAACACAGATTATATGGGCAATCAGTCATTTGTATGTGCAAATAAGACAGCCATATTGCAGGTATTCTGCTTCATATACAGGTAAATATTTTAAATGAGAAAAACCTGCATTTTCAGTTTGCAGGACGGTTTCAGCCATTTTTTGCTGACAGTAATGTTGGCCTGATTGTGCTCAGCAGTAAACCAATGTAAACTCAGAGCACCTCCAATTATATCAGTTGAATTACACCAGGAAAAGACCAGAATAAAATTCAAGAAATCAAAGATAAGAATTGAAAATGTCCCGTTCTTTCACAATCCCTGCACACATGATGTTTCACCAGCTCTTATTTCAGAATCAGTTAGAGGTACCAACTAAGATTGCTGACTCAATGTGCCAAACACTAGTCAAACACAGAATAAGAGCTTCTGCTCTGGAAAACTTACAATCTAAATGGACAAGATGGGCATGAGTGGCAGAAAGGAAACATTGTTTACATTTTACAGATGGGAACTGAGGCACAGAAAGATTCAGTGCTATATGCAGGAATTCTATGGCAGAGTTGGGAACTGAGCGGGACCAGTCCAATGCCTTAAACCCAGGTTTCATCAATAGTTTAAATACCTCCCCATGACCTGTAGTCTCAGCATCCGTTTTTCTGTATATAAGTGGACAGCAACAGGTGAAATTAAGTATTTTTCATTACTACCTAGTAGGAGTAGATTTTTGTTTTAAGCTACAGTTCTGTCACTCTTGCTCTGTTTTGTAGTTGAACTGCAATTTTCATTAGACTATTCTTATGACTACTGATATGAGTAAGAACTGTATAGTCTGACCTTAATTATTCTAATATAAATGTCATTTTTAGTTCAGGGTTGGCATAAACTTTCATTCAGTCAATGTCCTTAATTACAGCATCCCCTCCCGTAATTTGAATGTTATGGAAGATATAAAACAAAGTTATGAAAAATCTTCACTAGACATGATGTTATTGAGAGTCACTTCAGTTTTGGTGCATTAAACCTGTGAAAATCATTCATATGTTTTTATAAAACCTGTCATTGGCTATTAAACCATAAGCTAATATTGCCTGGAAAGGTACTGAATTCATACAATCACTTGTGTAGTTGTACATCGACATCTGGCAAACCTGTTGTATAATTTTTTAAAAAAAATAGATTAAAATGTGCACAAAAATGTAATAAGTCTTTTATGGGAGAGGGGGAAAAAGCTGTATATTTTTAAAGGGGGAAATGTAAGGCTTTCAGAGAACTAACCAGGGAATTTTAAAAGTGTTTTTCAAAGTCCATTTTCAAATCAGGTAAAATTCAAGCATATGTTTTTTTTAATCTTAGACTTATCCTAGCGTGAGATGGCCCTGTATGTCTTTCACATACTTGGCCATGTTTGTTAATGGCACACGGGGTCATATTTTCAAAGATACAGTATTTAGATCCCTAAAGATACAGATAAGAGTTTAGCAAGATTTTGAAATGAATGGGAGTTAAGCATCTCAGGGCTGGAAGGGTATAATGAGTAGGGATCAGTTCTTGGTCCGGTTCTGTTCAATATTTCATCAAAGATTAGTTGATGGCATAGAGAGTACACATAAAGTTTGCCAATGATATGAAGTTGGGAGGGGTTGCAAGGGCTTTGGAGGATAGGATCACAATTCAAAATCATTTGGACAAACTGGTGAAATGGTCTGAGGTAAATAGAATGAAATTCAATAAAAACAAATACAAAGTACTTCACTTAGGAAAGAAAAATCCATTGCACACATTCAAAATGGGCAATGACTGCCTAGGAGGGAGTACTGTGGAAAGAGATCTGGGTGTCATAGTGGACCACAAACTAATCAACAGTGTAACACTGTTGCAAAAAAAGCAAACACCATTATGGGATGTATTAACAGGAGTATTGGAAGTAAGACATGAGAAGTAATTCTTCCACTCTACTCTGCCTGATTAAGCCTCAACTGGAGTATGGTACCCAGTTTTGGGTGCCTCATTTCAGGAAAGATGTGGAGGAGTTGGAGAAAGTCCAGGGAAGAGCAAAATAAATGATTAAATCTCTGAACACTTAACTTACGAGGGAAGACTGAGAGAGCTACGTTTGTTTAGTCTGGAAAAGTGGAGACTGAAAGGGGACCTGATAACCATTTTCAAATACCTAACAGTTTGTTACAAGGAGGAGGGAGAAAAACTATTCTCCATAACTGCTGATGATAGGGCAAGAAGCAATGGGCTTAAATTATGGCAAGGGAGTTTTAGGTTGGACATTAGGAAAAAATTCCTAACTGTCAGGGTGATTAACCACTGGAATAAGTTGCCTAGGTAAGTTGTGGACTCTCCGTCACTGCAAGTTTTTAAGAGCAGGTTAGAGAAACATCTGTCAGAGATGGTTTAAGATGGTACTTGGTCCTTCCGTGAGTGCAGGGGACTGGACTCAATGACCTCTCATGGTCCCTTCCAGTTTCTCTGATTCTATTATTTACTTAGGTGCTTTTGCAAATCCATTAGGCAGCTGTTTGCATCTTTAGGTGCTTGAACGCCTTTGAAAATCTGGTCCAAAGCCCTTAGAGAACATAAGTAAAGGTTTTATGTTGTCAGATATAAAATAACTTGAACAAAACCACAAGATGGAGTGGGGCACTTTTCATGGACTTAAGTCAAGTTTGCTAAGCTTAATGTATGAGGAATTTAATAAAGTTTAATTCATCTTTTTCTTCATAATTTTAATTCATTTCAATTAATTTTCCTGAGTTTCCCTGTGTAAACAGCCACTTAATTATGCATAGTTGATGTAACTTGTGTTTTATTTAAGTCTTGACACCATATATTTTGCTCATATAAGAGTTTCCCTAAAGTTATTGAGGTTTCTGTAGTTTTATTTATATGTACTTAGTCATTTAGATTCCCGTTAAACTTCATTTGACCAAATTCCAAGGTGATGGACCAGATACTCATGCAGAACTATGCTATTTTACACCAGTTAAGGATCAGGCCATATGTATGTAATTTATACATCATACCTAGGTATGGCCATGTTTCTTATTTTACAGGGACAGACAAATAAACACACAATCACAAATGTTCTTATACCTAACTGAGGTCACTGAAGTGTTTATACAGGCATCTAAACTAATATTTGATATCTTACAGAAGCATTTCACTTATGCATAAAATATTTGTCTTGGTTAATAAAACTTTTAGTAAAACAATGATGTCTTTGAGAAGAGGAGATTCTTAGTTTTCAGAGAGGCTGTTTATTGTAAAATTTTCCACTGTGCAATTTTACTTCTCAAAACTCATGTTTGTCCCACCTAATTCATTTCCAATTTGATTCTGATAGTGAAACTTTTATAAACAATAATTATGCAAGCAAAAAAGACATTTGCCTTCCTTTTTTAACAGCACTTTTAAAATCAAAGTTCCACTTGCAGTTTCACAGCTTCTATTGTCAAGTTTCACCATGATTTGGTATGTTAAATTCATTCCCATTAAGTCCACTGAAGTTAGTGAGTGGAGCTACATCATGAACTGATCTAGCTTATTGCATCATAATCCATGGTTTGATATCACATGTGTTGTCTCAAGTGCTAGTAAATATAAGGCATATCCTACCCCTGTTATAAATAAAGTATCTGGATCATAAGGAATTGCAATTTCAACAAAACAAAATAAAAATTGAGAACAATAAAGTTTGTCACTGACAGATGAGTCACTGGTTTGGAGACAGTAGTTAAGTGAAATGAAGCTTAACAGATAATGTCCCCACTGTCAGAGGGAACTATACCACTGTCCATGGGGTCAGTTTATTACAATGTATGTCTTTGGATGCATACCCTGGGAACAGGGTCCAGATGCATTTCAGGCCTGAACCAAATCTCATGGGTGTATATTTTCATTTACTATCTTAATTATTTTTAACTTCTGATACTTGAACTCTAAGTTTCATCAGAAAAATAACCTGGATTTTATTATCTTTAAGGCTCAGAATTAAAAATAGCTATAGTAGTTAAGGTAGGGATTACAACAGTTTCCTGACCCATGATCAAATTCTTCACTGTCTCCTTTACCTACCCAAATAAATCTTCCAATTACAAGGATATTTGTTATTTTGATCCTGATCTTTCTATCTGCAGACATTGGCCTTATTTTTTTTGCTATTTATAATTTGTCCTTAAGGGATGTGTATCTTACTAGGGTTATTCAAAAATATGAAGAACTAGTACTTCTTTCTTATGCTGTCCTACTTCTGTCTTCTCCAAAAAAGTTATTTGCAAGCATTTGTCAAGATTTGTTTACTCTAAAGAAATAATGTTTTTTTCTTCTCTCATAATCTTTACCCAGTATGCTATTTCCACTTGAAAGAAATTTTTTTTTGTAACTGTTATTGGAAGCCAGTGAATTATAAAGAAAAGAGCTGATTATGTGGAACAAGCACTATCAAAACAAATTATCATTCCCACAAGTCACAATTTTGGACTTCAACCTGAATTTGGATTGCAGTGCAACAGATGCACTAAACTGAATTTCATGTAGACAGCGTGCTCTTACCTATGAATTTCACTGTGTAAGAAATATATTTGTTGTTATTCAAATCTCTTTGCTGCACTTGTTAAGGAGAATATTAGGATGTTTAAACAATTGAATTTTGCAAATTCCTTATCTGGGGTTCTTATAGATTGAGAAGGACATAGGGTTTAAGAGAAACCGATATACTGTGTGTGGCTTTAGTAAAAACAAATATTGAGCAAGCAGTTTCCTCATGAAATCATTTTGATGTGAAGTACAATACATAGTTTATCTGCAGATGTTGAATTAATTGTAACGCAGGAAAAACCAAATATTTTTATTGAGCATTTGAATTTTCATACATGAAAACTGTTTAATAGGTCAAGTTTATATAAAAAAGCCCACATGATTAAGTAGCAACTACAAAACAAAACAAAACAAAAGTAATGTAGCCCATTAGCCAGCTAAGAGAAACCTCAGACTAAATGGTCAAATAGTCCAGCTTAGACATGTAAACCTTCACTGCTAACTTAAAATGGAAACTGTATCTCTTAAATAAGATGTCTTTCAGCATATCTGACTCTTGCCTTAAATGTTTATCAGCTATAGAATTTTAATCTGATGGTTTTGTTGAATGGGTATCTTTGTGTAATTTTTCTCTGTCTGTCCTGTCATAAAAATTATCACCTTTACAAGAATAGGTTGTGAGTTGGGCTTTGCTTTGTCTTTGCCAATGACAAAGATGATCATAATTTTAGCAAGTTTTAAAAATTAATAGCTAAACAGAAAGCATTACTTTTGGTGATGAGAACTATGTTCCCCATAGAGCTTACTTGAAGGGACAGATTAACTAGCTTGGATAAAGTTTGAATCTTTCTAAACTCTAAGTTAACCTTTGTGTTAGTCTTCAAAAAGTTTAGTGATGTATCTCCTCCTATTAGCATCTCTCTGGCTTCCTTCCTTTCCTCCAGTGAAGAACTGGAGTCCAGTTCATCCTGATATCTCAGAACTTCTGGTGACTTCTGTTGCACTGGTTGTTGTTGTTAAACCCAATGACCTCCTTAGGATCCCTAGAAAAATGAAGGGAAAATATCTTGCGTAAAGTCTTTGATTCAAGGAAGCCCTGAAGTGGATGGGATCTGAACATTGCTGCTGGTCTGAATGGAGAAACAAAAGTGACACACCCAACAAATTTTACTGTCACCCCACGGTGATTTTACTGTAACACAGAGTTCATGGCACTTCTCGGGGCCTTGAGACAGAATAGTGTTTTGAGAAATGGAACTCAAAGTCCACAGCTTATTTGAGTCAGAAATGAGGCTCTGGGAGGTAAAAGGCTGAGTTACAAGTTGTGGGAATGGAAGGATGGTAATAGTGATATTCACTGGATAGAGACAGGAAAACCCTGTGAAAAATGGGTTAAAGGAAAGAGAGAGGGATCAAGTTTTGGTGAAAGGAAGGAGACTACTCTGAGTGAGGCTTTACAAGCTTAATTAAGCTTAGTATAAATATTAGAGTTGGTATAAAATCAGGCTTCAGTTATATGAGAAATTATGATGTTAAATGTGTTTTTGTCCCAAATTAGGATTAAAAATTGTAATGTCACTTTTTTCACAAAATGGCATGTTCTAAAATATTTCAAATCAGAATGGTTGAAATGTTTCATCTTGACATTTTTGATCAAACCAATATGCTTTGACTTTCCACAGTCAAAATGTTTCATTTTGGTTTGTTCCTCCTGAACTGCCGCCATGACTTGTGTAAGCTGTTTTGAATATCTCATGCCCTATTCTGTCTGTTGGGTAGGGATCACTGGTTGCACCAGATTCTCAGAATCACCCCAGTGGTTCAACAAAATGAGAAACTGTTACATTGAGAGAGACATAGTTGAGCCAGAGGGCCTGGTTCATAAAGGAAAATGAGGGCAGGAGGGACTTTGAACTACCGCTCCAGGAGACACCACAGTAGCTCACGGGATGCTGATCATTGCAGAACTGACCTCAGATTAAATGTTTCAGTTTATTTGTGATAAGCCAAAATATTTCAGTTTTAGTTGAGCTGACCCTCAAACAAATATTTCATTTTTATTTCCAAAGAAAATTGTGACATTGTGGAAACTGCATTAAAATGTTTTAAAAAATATTTCAACAGAAATTTCCTAAGCAGTTCTAACAAATATCCACCTCTTCAGGGTTTATGATTACTCCTTCTTGCCAGTGAGTTAGAGTTAAGATAGTACAAAAGCCATCAGTTTCAGTACACATGGTTTCAGTAATCCAAAACCAGAGGTGGTTCATGTGAGTTCATGCTCTATAAGATTTGCTTGGGGTTCCAGAATACATTTGTATTGCTATGTGTTTGACATGAATTTGCTCATACAGACAATTTAATGGTTAATGATGGTATCAATATATTTATGTCTTCACAGCATTGGTGGAGGGAGCATAATAATAATAATAATTTATAAAATGGATACAACAAAACAGAGAAACTGTTAAGCTATTTAAACCAGTAGTATTTAAGGGAATCTCAGTGTTGCTCTTCTGCCATCATGAATGAGACTGAAGAAAAGTTTGTGATAAAAGTTTGTGATATTAACCAATCACTCAATATCATCTCTTGTTTGATAACAGCAATATTTACGTACAGCTGGGGGTCACTTCATTCCTTATGATATGATTTGGGATAACTAATTTAGTTTGTTTGGTTCAGATTGATATTGAGGATTTATTAAGTAGAAAATGCCTCATCAATGCAGTTAAATATTTATTTTAAATGCTTCAGTTTTGTCAGAAATATGATTAACAACAAGAAAATACACACAATTCTGTGCAGATTCTGATCTACTAATGCTGCTGAACAGTATCTTATGGCACAAGTGGCCTTAGTGGAGTTAGGTACTGTTGAGCATAAATAGTGGTATCAGAATCTGGGCCACAGTTACAGAAAACTAAAGAAGTTCTACATATGTGTGTTCAAAAGGACTAAGATTGATAAATAATGGACAGAGAAGAGCAGTGTTAAGTTTCATGTAGAAAGCACATCAAATTAACGGAATAACTGTTGGGATAGGTCTAGGTTTATGCTCATATATAAGTGAAAGAAGAGTGTCATAGAATAAACAGCAGATTTTCTTAGTGTTGGAGATGGAGTGGTGGTGGAAGTCATGGGTCAGCAGACATAAGGATTGCAATGGAGAAGGAAATGACGAATAAGGGTCGGTGTGGTTTCTAAAACTGCCTGGGGCCAGGGAAGGCAGATGTTCAATAAAAAGGTGGTTAGAAAGTAAAGGCACCACAAGGGGAGAAAAACTGTCAATGGACAGAATGGAAAGTGAGCACTATCCAAATATTTCATAATTATTACAACAAACAATGGCAATTGCAATATAAAACCAGGTGCTGAATGTTCAGCAAACTTGGAAACATCACTTGTCACATTTTTTCCATGACTCCATACAGTCAGTCTGCCTGTCTGGCTAAGTCTCAGTGAAGGTAGGAACAGGTCAGCTTTCCATAAGCCTCAGCCCCAGAGTTGTTGTAGAGGTAGGGCCCAAGGGGAAAGCCCTATGGTGAAGTGACCCTTCATTCCCAGTTTCAATATAAAAGATTTTTTTCACTGCGAAGGTCCCCTTCCCATGTACCATGTCCCTGCTTTCCAAGATATGGTGATCATTGTTGCTTATGTTCTGAGTTAATGTCAAGTTGATTTTTATTTTGGAAATAAAAAACAGTAAAGCTGGTTTCATCTGTGAAAATACCTGACTCCCATTTCCCTGATCAAACATATCTAAGCTAAATAGATAGTGCAAGTGCCTTCTCCAGCCCTCCCCACTATTATACAGATACATACATTCTAATGAGTAGCGTGCCACCTATTATATATTTTTCCCACTATGATTCAAGCTTGGCAAAGTTAAGACAACTATTCCTTTGCACATTTCAAGCATGAATTCTGGGCAGAGATTTCCAAAGCCACCTGAGTGACTTGAGTGCCCAATTCCCACTGAACTCAATGTATGTCCAAATCCTCTAGGTGCCTTTGAAAGTCTAACACATATTTTGTTAGGTGTAATACATATATTATTATATGATATAATGTATGTTTTGTTGTGTGTGGGAGGGATAAAAGGTGGGGAAAGTGGAAACAGAGTGGGATGATGAGACGTACCAAAGTGGTAGCCGTGTTAGTCTAGTTCAGCAAAACAAACAAGGTGTACTGTGGCATTTTTAAAGACTAACAAATTTATTTACTGCATGAGCTTTCATAGGAGACAATCCCACTTTGTCAGATGCTTGAGAGTGGGGTGAGGTACTCTTTAATGTCTCACTTTTATCAAATCAACCCCCTTTCTGTAGGGTGTGTTACAGACCGCCGGGATCTGATTTGGACATGGGTAGAGAACTCTTTAAGGCCTTTAAAGAAGTAAACACTGCTGGGAACTGTGTGATTATGGGAGACTTTAACTTCCCAGATATAGAGTGGAGGTTATGTGCTAGCAGCAATAAAAGGGCCCAGACTTTCTTGGAGGTGATAGCAGACAAATTTCTCCATCAAGTGGTTTCCAAACCAACAAAAGGAGATGCGATCTTAGTTTTGGTATTAGTTAGTAGTGAGGATCTCGTAGAGGAATTAGTTGTAGGGGACAACCTAGGCTCTAGTGACCAAGAGCTAATCCAATTTAAACTGAATGGAAAGGTAAACAAAAATAAATCTGTGACCAGAGTCTTTGACTTCAAAAGGGCTAACTTCAAAAAATTAACGGAATTAGCTAGGGAAGTTTTGAATGGCCCGTTAAAACTACACGGCCTTCCCCAATCCACATATTTCTTCGTCCTGTGTCATCTAGACTTCAGCCTCACTGGAAACCTCTCTGTAACTGCTCTCCTAAAAATGAGGGCTTTGTTTTAAGCATTATAGAATACCTTAAGGGTGAAAAAGAGACATGGTAACAGCTTTTTCTTACACACTTATACTTGACACTGTTGTCCTTATAATCATGAACTTCCTTTGTTATCAGGACAGAATGACACTTTCACATTTCCTAACTCTATCCACTAAAGTTTCTTGTGTGTGATGTTCATTCTGTTGGTGAACAGAATGTCTATTTAAAAAAATCTATTTTTCAATTCTAAGGCAGCAGCAAAGTTTGTATCAAAATTAAACTTGAAAAGAACCCATTAAACTAATTTGTGTCATTTAAAATAATTGAAGTATTTGTATGCATGATTTATTCCATATCAGACAATACATTCACACACTGGGATCTATAAATCTGTATTATTCATGTCATGTATAAGCAAATAAAAATATTCATTTCCTCTAAAGTTTATAAAAATTTTTTAATTTTAAGACTAACTGAAATGTACTAACATCAAGAAATTGAACTGTGCAGCAACATTGGGTGGACCAGTATTAAACAGGGTTACAGCAGGTGACAGCTTTAGAATGCTAACCCTAGTCCTTTAATTCACTTTCCTTGCCTTTGCTTTAGCAAACTGAAACACAGCATCAGAGAGATTCAAAGACTGGCCCATGGCATTTTCAAATGATAAAATAGCAAGCAACAACATTCAAGGAAATTCAAGGAAAGTGTAGCTCTCAGAAAGTCTGGAAGGTGCCACTGAATTCCACAAAGGCCCAGAACATTGTAAGAAGTTACTGAAAAATGAATCTGCATATGAAATACCTGAAACATTTTACTTCAAAGATTCTATTTTCCCTTTTGTCACCAACAACAGAAACAGCATCTTGAGCCTGGCATACCCCGAAACCTGGAATTCCAGGTGGTTACCTGCCCTTAAATCCAACCCTGTCTGCCTCCACTTCCATAACATTAAAGAGATTTAACAGGGAGAAAAAATAAAGTCAGATATTATGCTTGTCTACCTTGGCACTGGACTTTTAAAGGGAGGTTTTCAAAGGCATGAATGGGAAAGTTGAAAGTTACCTGCCCTTTGTGTCTTGGAAATTCTCCCCCTTGAATCTGGTGCCTAAGGAACCTACACTGAGGAAACAACATGAACAGGGGACTGGGACAAGAATTGGGAAATGTGAGTTATTTTTCAAAGTAATTTGAGCTTCATGAATGAAAAGTAACGTATCAGTGTATAATTTAAATATTATTATTGCAGTTGTATTAACTTTCTCTGCTTCACTGGCTATTTGAGCAGAACTATTGCATAGGAGAAAGATGAAAAATATTTTCATTACAAAAAGTTAGCCTGACCTTCTGCGTGCTATCCACAGATATTGAAGACAGGCCTGATTCAGCAATTTGTAAATCCTTCAATAACTGTAATGACACAAACTCATCTTGGTAGTGTTGTAACTGAATGGAGAACACAAGATTTGCACCTTAGATTTAATTTATTAAAAAAAAAAAAAACTAAACTAAAACTTGGTGCATACCTACCTATTACCTTGACATTGACCCAGAAAAAAGCCAAGAAATCAATACTCTGAAGCTTATAAAAGGCACTGCTGAATAAATTCTTTCCTATGGATTTCCCATTCCTGCATCTTCTCAGTGAAGATTTAAGTAGTATAGCAAATATCTCCAGAACCAGGAGTTTGTCTTAATTAAAATAGGATTGGATTATACAATATTTTGAAAGAAATAATAAAGTTTCATGTGGCTATGCAGTGAGTTTGAGACACAGATCAGATTCTGCTGAAATATATCATATTTGTTTATGACTATAATGCAAGTTCTTTGTTATTGGATGGTATGTGTTGTGATAATCTAATTGTCTTAATTCTCCAAAGGGGTAGCCATGTTAGTCTGTGTAAAGCAAAAACAGCAAAAGAGGTGTCACAGGACTCTCTTTGTTTTTTTCTTAACTCTACTTCCCCTTTATATATGTGATTTTGTTCTTCTTTGTATTTTCTGATTTCTCCTTACTTTTGAAAAAAAGTCAAAGAAATATGATTTTTTAAAAATTATTTCTATTTGACTGAGAATCTAGTAGTTCAAAGTGGCCTCCTGGGTGTGCAAATATATTATACCAAAAAAAAATTAAATAAGATAGGTAGTCTACTGAAGACTTCTTGCAGTATGTTCCCTGCTTACATTGCAATGCATGGAGAGCCACAATGAAGTCTAAGACTGGTCGTCTTAGGTGCTTTGTCACTGAAGGCAAAAAATGTTTTCAATGCCTGCCTACCTACCCACAAATCACAAGCAAAAAACTCAAAAAACAAATTTCCACAGGGATTCCCACCCTGCCCTCATGCTGATTTGGCACCCAAGGTGACCTCTGATTGCCTACCTGTAAGACATACCCTGATCTAGACTCATCTACCATATTAAATATGAACATTTCAGTATTTACACTGCAGTGCATTGTTAAGTAAAATGCATCTAAATACATAGGGCTAAAAGGTTGAAATCTTTGTTCCCAAGTGGACTACTCATATGAGTAAACACTTACCAATGGGAGCAAGGGAGGTGCAAGCTGCAGAATGTTCTATGTAAATTGCACTAAGTGCTATTGAAAATGGAAGTCAATGTAATTTATTTGTTTGTTCCAAAGGAGTAGCCATATTAGTCTAGTTCAGCAAAATAAAAGAGGAGTCTGGTGGCATTTTAAAGACTAACTTATTTACTTATTTATTTAAATCTGTTAGGATTTATAGTGCCACCAGACTCCTCTTTTATTTTTGTTTTATGAATTTTCCATGTTAGTGCCTGAGTACCTCATAAGAGGATAGAACAGAATAGAAGTTAATCAGTCACGGCTGTCCATAAGGTCAAGGGATTAGGAAATAAACAGTAAAGTCATTCCATCATTTCCTCTATTACCTCTTATCTACAGCTCATCTTTCAGCTCTCCGGAGAGGAGCTGTAAACAAAATGAATGTTCTGCTGGCAAGAAGAAAGGTGACAGCCTTGTACTGTTGATCTTCTGCTTTCCCTCATCAGACCCTCTTGGCTGACATGCATGGAGTACTGGGATTATTGGCTGCCTTTCAGAGAAAAATAACTTTGTGGTGTTTAAATATACTATGTTTGATTCTGGTCTCACTTAAACAGATCAGCATAACACCATTGACTTCAGTGAAATAACTCCCGTTTTATGTCAATGTGAGATCAGACTCAAGCCCAATAATTTCTTCAGCATGTCTTTAAAACTGCCTTGGTCATGAATCTCCCTGCCTTACTGTCATCAAATTCATGAAATTGAAAGGATTTAATGGTCGTAGTCTGCAATGCAACCATAGTTGATTACCACTTACCACCAGAATGGTCCAGATGTCTTCAATTTTGCTAAAAGCAATCACATCAATTAAAGAAACAGAAATCATACACTCTTCTGCTACAAGTGAACTGCTAGTTTTATCATTTGCACCAATTGGAGTTGACATTTTTAAATGATAATTGTACAGTGAATGGTGCTTTGCTTTCATTTATTGTTTTTGCATTTTTCTAAAGTGTTACTAAAGTGCAGCATTTTGTAATCAAAAGAAAGATTAATGGCTCCTCTTATTTCACAGTTAAACTCCAAAATTGTGTTTTAAAAATGTTAATGTTCTGATGCACACTAACCAGCCTTAATGCTAGCTCTTGTCGGTATGGACCAACAGATTTATCTTATTTTAAATATATATTTTCTTTTCCCAAAGAAATAGTGGTTTCCAGGAAGTTTATGCAGTCCATATCATTATACAAGTAGCACTATGGGACTCTCAGGGTATGTCTATACTAGGGGCTTAAGTCAACTTAAGCAAAGCCCTGGCCACATTTGGTATTTATTAAGTTGACTTAAGGGCTTCCTTAAGTTGACATAATAACTCTCGCTCTTTATTAAGTTGACTTAATGCAACGTGGCCATCTAAGTCGACCTAAGTAGCCCTATGTAATAAAACATGTCTCCTTAAGTTGACTTAGTAAAGTCGACTTAAGTAAACATATTTTTATTAGGGTACTTTCTTAAGTTGACTTAACCAACTTTGTGAAGTTGACTTAAGAGAAGTGTGGACTCACAAGTCGACTTAATAAAGCCCTCTAGTGTAGACATAACCTGGGATTCCTCTGACTTTCCATCTTTCATTTTCTCTCTCATTTATAGATTTGAAGGCTAGCCAGGACCATTGTGATTATCTAGGCTGACTTCCTAATTACCTGCTAGCACAGGCTATAGAACTTTCCCAAAATGATTCCTAGAACATATTTTTTAGAAGAACATCAAATAACCCCTGTACTCCTAGATGAGATTCCCCTGGTTATGCATGCAAGGATTGTATTAACTCTTTAGCCACACCATTGCACCAGGAATTCATATGCAATGCAGCTGATTATTCACCATGTCTCTCAGATCTTTTATTGAGTCACTCCCTTCCAGGATAGAGTCCCCCAGGGTGTAAGCATGGCCTAGTCTTTTTTTTCTAGATGTATGTACATGAATTTGACTGCATTAGCACATTCATTGATTGCTTACATCCAATTTACCAAGGATTCTAGTTTGCTCTGTATTAGTGACCTGTCCTTTTAATTATTTACCACTCTACACATTTTTGTGTCATCTGTAAACTTTATCAGTGATGATTTTGTGTTTTTCCAGGTCATTGATGATAAAACAGTAAATAGCATGGGTTTGAAAATCAGTCCCTTCAGGGCCCCACTACAAACACACTAACTTGATGGTAATTCCCTGTTTAAAATTACATTGTGTTAGTTAGCCTTGTTGTACTCTACGTAATGTGTGTCATATTAGTTTCATATCATTCTTATTTTTAATCAAAATATCATGCAGTACCAAGTCAAATGCCTTATGAAGTCTAAGTATATAACATCAACACTATTATGTTTTATCACCCACACTTGTAATCTTCTCAAAGAAAGATGTCAAGTTAGTCTGATGGGATCTATTTTCCCTAAACCCATATTGATTTGCATTAATTACATTACCCCAGTTAATTCTTTTTAATCAAGTAGTGCATCAGCCATTCCATTATCTTGTCTGAGATCAGTGTCTGGCTTACAGGCCTATAATTACTTAGATCATGCTGTTTACCATTTTGAAATATTGGCACAATGTTAGTTTTCTTTAAATCTTCTGGGACTTCCATTGTGTTTTGGGACTTAATGAAAGCCAAATTAATGGTCCAGCAGGCTCCTCAACCAGCTCCCTTAAAACTCTTGAATTGAAGTTATCTGGACTGCCTGATTTTAAACGTGTCTAACTTTGAGAGGCTATTTAAGATACATCTGAAATACTAGTGGAATGGCAAAAAGTGTTATCCTTATATAGCATACCTACATCATCTGTTTTTTTTCTCCAGATATGGAACTGAAACTTTCATTGAATGCTGCTGCTTTTTTCTCCATTATAATCGATGAACCTGCCATTTTCATCTAGTTATGGCATATTGTTAGAATTTTTTTGTTCCTAACGTGCTTAAAAATTCTTCCTTATAGTTCTCAGTGCTGAAGGTCACCTGGTATTGCTTTGCTTCCCTTATCAATTTTCTACCCTTCCTCAATTCTGATGTATATTTATTACTATCAACTTCTCCTTTCTTCCATTTATTTTATTTTATTTTATTTATAGGTGCTTTCCTTTCACCTCGAGCCAGTTTTTTTTTTAAGCAATATGTCCCTTTTCCTCAGTTGTGGGACAGTGGCATTTAGTAAAGTGTTCTTAAATAATTTTCAATTACAACTCATATTTTTCAGATTACATTCTTTCTCCCTGTTGATTTGCTCATAATTATTTTCAGCTTTGTAAAAGTAGCCCTTTAAAAGCACCAAAGGCTGGTCTGGATTTTATTCTGTTTGCACATTATAATGTGATCAAGTCATGATCACTTGTATCTAAGCTACCATTAATATTTAGTTCTATGATCTGTTCCTCTTTACTTGTCAAGATGAGGTCTAATATAGAATTCCCCTGTGTTGGTGTGTTGGTTGCAACACTTTTTGAATTAGGAAATTCTCTTGTATATTATTTGGAACTTCCTAGTATGTTTTTATACTGGCAGCATGAGACTTCCAAGCATATGTCATTCAGACGGAAGTCCCCCATGATCACACAGCTTTTTTTCATATATATTATTGATAGTTACTTCAGTCATCCTATTACCTAGTATAATTTGGTGGTCTGTAGCAGATACCCACTATAACTCCATCTTGTACTTCATATGTTAGCACATTGATTCATGAGCATGCAAAAATTTTTCTTCCATGTTTGTTATCAGTGATTCAGAAACAGCTAATTTTGAACAAAGTTCCACTCTCCCTCCCATTTTTAGAGCCCTGCATGGATACAAAAATGTGGAACTGCATCCGATCCGCATCTGCTCAGTGATAACATTAATCCGATCCGAAATCCGCATGCCAGGACTTAGCTGCATCTGTAACCGCAGGTGCAACCGAGCTTGGGTTCACATACAACTATTCAGACTTTGATTGGTTCATTCCCCACATGGGTCCCACCCACTTTTCCTTTCTTGTTTGTGGTTCGCATGCTGTGCTATCAATCAGATTTCTTTGCCCACCTATGACATCTCTGATTGACAGCAATGGCTTGCCAACTGGAAGCAAGAAAAGGAAGAAGCGGGCAGGGGAATGAGCCAATCAAAGGCCAGCAGCGAGTCTCCAAGTCTCACCTTGAGACTCTGATTGCCTGGCAGATCACAATCTAGGATTGGTCAGAGCGCTTCCTGCTTCCCCTGTGCAGCAGCTTCAGCAATGGAAGCTATGATAAGGTAACAATAGAAGCTGCATCTGTGAGTGGATCTGCAGCAATGGGTCTGCAGTTATCTGCACCTGCACCTGCAGATGAGGATACCCGTGGATCTGCAGTGGATCCCCGCAGATTTCCAGGGCTCTACCCATTTTTGCCCCTTAATCCTTCTTTAATAGGTATAATCATTGGGTATGTCCACACTTAGTCTTTAAATTGAAATAATGCTGATTATTTCAATTTAAAAGATTGCATGTCCACACTATGTTTCCTTATTTTGAAATAAGGAGCTCCTTCATTTTGAAATAAGGAAAGTCATTTTGATATAATAAAACCTAGTAGTATATCAAAATGATGGTTAAATTGAAACTGTTATTTCGAAATAACGCTGTGTGGACGTATTATTTCGATTTCAATGTTGTTTCAATTTAACACTTTTGCCCTTCTCCTTCCCAGGGTGCTGTCCTTTTTCTATATATTGGGTGGGGGCATGGCCCTCCTGAGGGGCCATGTTGCCACACCTCCTATGGTGCCCTGCTCCTAAATCGACCTAGGAAATTCTGTCCATGGACATGCTAGTTAGATTTGAATTTCTAGTGGGGACATGTTAAATCAATTTAACTGAAATTGATTTAATGATATTTATAGTGATTTTATTAAACTGACTTAACTTAAATTGATTTAACTGCCTAAGTGTGAACATAGATTGATTTTTAACATTCCAATCATACAGATCATCCTACCAGATTTTAGTCATGCCAATTAAATGCTGATAAAGTATTATCTATAATTCATCTTATTTGTTACCCATGTTTCTAGCTTTGGTATATAGGCAACTGGATGTTTTTCTTCTTTTTTGCCCCTTTATTCCTTGATTAACTTTGTTCTCGGTATTTCAATTTTGTGCTCATAACTTTCTATCTTTTAGAAACTCCTTGTGGCACCTCTTGCCTTGGTGATGTGCCAGGCTAAGATTAATATTGTCTAACAAAACATGTGGCTGAGCTATGATAAACAATAAGGCTCATGGGTTAGAGACATACACTTAAGGCTAATTGCTGAAGTTATTTGCCTGGTTTACGTTATACCTGTTTGTATCTTGTCAGTGTATATTGGGCCATTGAGTGCCTTAGTGTAGTTTACTTTGTTGTAAATGCTTAGAACACAACAAGGAAACAACCCACTTTATCATCTAATTAGATTTTGATAGTTTCTCTTCTTTGATCTGGTAAGAAAAAACATTACTTTTAATGTACTAGATTTGAAGAGGTTTGAGTTCTGGACTTTTTTAAAAAGCTTAAATCCAAACAAAACATTTCTATTCAGGAAACAATTGAGAAGTTAAACTTATTTAATGTCTCTGGGCACCTTGTGTGCAATTAAATAGGAATAAATTAGCAACATTAACAGAATGCTGAGTGAGTCTCTCAATGTACACAAAGTAAGATTTTTCAGTATTAAAGTGGATACCTGCATAAAACTAGGAACCTAATACAAAATTATGGTTTCAAATGTTACAAAAATTCTTCCACAGCCCACTCCTGACTCTGAGTTGACTGCAACTATTTCTTTAAAAACTGTGGTAAATTATATGATTGAAACTGTAATTTAATATGCAATATACTTTTGACATGATGGGTCAATGCCATAAAAATGGCTGTTCTCCCTCAATAAACTTATCTTTTCTACCACTGATTTTTTTTCAAGCTTATTAATGGAATCTTTTATTTCTTTTTGGAGCTAATAATAGCAAGATTAAAAATTTAGATGCACAGAGTTCTTTGGATTGATGATCTTCCTTTATTATTATTGTTATTACTTATTGTTTTAAATTAATTATTATTATATTACCATAGTGTCAGGGGGCCCATTGTGCTAGGTACTGTACACAGAAATTATAAAGTGTACAATCTATGTATCACATCTGTTGCATGGTCCATTTAGTCTAGTATCCTGCCTTAGTGGAAAGAGTAAGAAGCCTCATAATGAGTTGTTTGGTAATAACCTCCATCCAGGAGAAGTTTCTCCCTAACCCTCATCAAACTAATGGTTGGCTTATGACCTGAAGCATAAAGATTTATATCCTTACCAAAAATACTTAACTGTATTTAATCCATCAGTGTAATTGTAAAGCTCTCCTTCTCCATATATATATTTATAATTATATTAAGCTCTTGACCTCAAAGACGCCTTGTGGAAATGGTTCCACATGCCAATTATGTATTCTGTGAAAACTATTTCTTTATATCAGTTTTAAATTTGATGCCTCTTAATTTCATTGGATGTGCCATTGTTCTTGTATTATCAGAAATACAGTAGTTCCAATCTTTTCAATCTTTCCTAATATATCACTAAGGAAAGAAACAAAAAATGCATTATTTGCCTCAGATTGTCTTTTATTATTAGTTCATTAATAGGACAGAATTTAACTGCTATTATTGATTAATATGGGGAAGATATAACATACAATGCTATAAACATATACCCAAAAGGTTCTATGTATGTCTTTGGAGTTTGATCATGTACAAAATATTTAAAACTTCATCTGTACTAATTCAGACTATTGTCTGGATGTTAGAAAGTAGAGAGCAACATAGTGGCAAATATTGCTGATAGAAAGTACAGAGCAACATAGAGGCAAAATATTGCCCACCTCAGTCTTTAACTGTTGAGAAGATCGTCTAGTGCCAAGGGAGCAGCCGTGTTAGTCTAGTTCAGTGGGAAAAAAAAAAAAAGAGAGTCTTGTGGCACTTAAAGACTAACAGATTTATTTTTCTCATGAGCTTTTGTGGGAGAAAATCCCACTTTGTCAGATGCTTTGATGATGAGGGAACTTACAGAATGGAAAGAAAATAAATGCAAGGGAGTATAAAACATGGGATCAGGTCATACAGTACCAGCAAATCAGAGCAATTGTTAAGGTTCAAACCCTGGGAAGGGTGAAGTCAAATTACCTGTTGTAATGGGAACAGAAGCCATAGTCATGATTTAGTCCTGCTTTCACACAATCATCTACTACATGAGAGGCCCAAAAAAGAAAACAAAATTCCACTAGTCACCACATACAACCCTCAAGTCAAACCTCTGCAACACATCATTAAGGACCTACAGCCTATTCTAAAAGATGATCCCTCACTCTCTCAAGCCTTGGGAGACAGACCTCTCCTCACCTACAGACAGCTGCCCAACCTTAAACAGATACTCACCAGCAACTACAGACCTAACAACAGAAACATTGAAGCAGGCACACACCCCTGCAACAAACCATGTTGCCAACTTTGCCCACATATCTGCACAAAAGATACCATCATAGGTCCTAATCAAGCCAGCTACTCCATCAAAGGCTCATTCACTTGCTCATCCATTAATGTGATCTATGCCATCATGTGCCAGAAACGCCCCAACACCTTATACATTAGACAAACAGGATGATCCCTGCACAAAAGAATAATGGGCACAAAACTGACATCAGAAAGCGCAAAACAGAAAAACCAGTTGCTGAACACTTCCATCTTTCTAATCACTCTATAAATGATTTGTTAATGACCATACTCAGGGACGTCAGTGGTACATCAAAACTTCAAAGAGAAACAGTTGAAATGGAATTAATACCCACATTAGATTGTGTGACAGCAGGATTAAATCAAGACTATGGCTTCTTTTCCCATTACAACAGGTAATTTGACTTCACCCTTCCCAGGGTTTGAACCTAAACAACTGCTCTGATTTTGATTTGCTGTTTCTGTATGACCTGACCCCATTTTACACTCCCTTGCATTTATTTTCTTTCCATTCTGTAAGTTTCCTCATATTCAAAGCCTGTGACAAAGTGGGATTTTCTCCCACAAGAGCTCATGAGAAGATTGTGTCCCATCTTATCAGATACATGATGATCTGGCCATGATGATCCACGCATTTGTGACATTCAAGCAGAGCTCATCAGAAAAATTTCAACAGCAATATTTTCTCTCAGAGAATGCAGTTCTATGGAAATGAAATCCTCTGTGGTAATCCTTTGATTATGTAAATTTCATTTTTGGAGAAAAAACAGAAAATAAGGTTCTGGGAATATTAAAAAATTCAACTGTTACATTTCCAGAACAAAACATTTTTTATTTTTCCATTTGAAATTGCTTTCTATTTTGAAGTTTTTAATTTTACACTACATATTAAAATAAAATATGAAATAAAAAGGATTTTGTTGAACCAATAGATTATGAATGATCTGAATGGCTTTTTAAAAAATATCCTTCACAGAGAATTTTGAAACTTTTGTATCTTCAGTCTGATTCAGAATGAAGCCAATTTTTTAAAATCTTGAGATTCTACACACAATGGAATTTCCATCATCTGCCCAGCTACACCTCTAACTGTTGTTTGTTTGGTTTTTGTTGCAAATTTATTGTCTAGTAATGAAACCACATGACTTAAATTGTTTCATTTGATAGAGTGTTTAGTAGTCTTTAGCCTTCCTTTTTTTATTTATATTGCTGTAGTACCTAAGGATCTTAATGTTGGACTTGAACTCCATGTAGCTAGGTGCTGTACAAAAACAGAAGAAAAAGACAAACTGTGACTCAAAGAGTTAATAATCTATGTATAAGCCAGGGGTCTCAAACATGCCGCCTGCGGGCCACATGCAGCCCCTAAAGCTATTTTCTGCAGCCCTCAGTGACGCCATCATTACCAATATTTGAAGTATTGTTGTATGTAAAGGTTTCAGTGGTATGGCCCTCATGCTAACATTTTAGTCTTCATGCGGCCCTTGTGGTGATTTGAGTTTGAGACTCCTGGTATAAGCCATGAGACAGCAAACAGATAACAGACATATAAGTAGGGGAGTAGAAGGTATTGGTCAGCACAATAGGCAGTAGTCACAGAGCACTAATGGCCTACCCAGCGTCAAGTTTTTTGGAAGCATCAGGAAAGGAGAGATTTAAAGAAGGTTTTAACATAAAGGTCATTCAGAAAATGACTAGGAGTGGAAGTGGTTTATACCTGTCCTTTTCTTTGTTTGTTGCTTTATGAATATGATTCAAATATTAATCTCTACAAAATCCAGGGTATTAAATCCACTGTACTATGAAAATTAGTTCCTGTGCTTTGATTATACAGGAACTGGACAAGAGATGGATAATCACAATATTTCTTTTGAGCTTTAGAAACATTTTATGTCTGGATTAATTATTTACTCATAGACACCAAGACCAAGAGAGACCATCATGACTGATCTCTTTCACATTTCAGGCCATAGAACTTCACACACTCAGCTGTAGTAGGCCTATAAACTCTGGCGGAATTACTGAAGTTCTCAAATCTCAACATAAAGACTTGAAGTTGCAGAGAATCTATCATTTTCTCTAGTTCAAACCAGCAACTCACCAGTGACACATGCAGCAGAGAAAGATGAAAAAACCCTAGGGTCTCTGCCAAGCTGACCCATGGAAAATTCCTGTCTAATTCCAAATATGGTGATCAGTTGGACACTGAGTATGTGGGCAAGAAGCGCCACAGGACTCCTTGCTTCTTTTGCTGAACTAAACTAACACAGCTGCCCCTTTGGATCTTGTCTGGGAAGTAATTCTCTGTACTGACTCAGAGCTCTCCCAATTTAGTGTCCCTGCTCTAACTGTCGGAGATATTTGCTAATAGAAGTCGTGGGTTCACCATGTGCCATAACTTAAACCCCCTCCATAATTTGTCTCAAGATTGATCATGATAAATTTGTCCCCCACAAAAAAAATCTAATCCAGAATTTCACTTCTCTGTTGTTTACAAACTTTTGTTTAATTTTAAGTCAAATGTATTATTGGCTAGTTTATATCTTTGTGCTAGCATTGGACCTTAATTTAAACCTCTCCTGCATGGTGTTTATCCCTTTGAGCTATTTGTGACAAGCAATCATTATCTCCCCTTTGATAATTTCCTCATTATTATGCAGATTTGGCAGCAAAACCCAGAGCTTGCAGAGCAGAAACTAGCTGAATTAAAAGAATTTTTTGAATTCACATAGTGAGTCTGAATTTCCAACCAGATCAGGCTCTCAGTTTGGATTTCAAAATGAAGTCTCATTATTTGCTAAGTGCCCCTTTATGCTAGATATTACAGTTTAATTATCTCACTCTCCCATCACTGATTATTATTGTTCTAAAATCATTTTGCTGAGGCTTAGTAAGGAATGTAAAGGGGAAATGGAAGTAAAAGATACTGAATAAAGTGATACTGGGAAGAATAAATTTGTGGAACACATTATTTGGAAGAATGGGTTACTGTTTAAAAATGGCAAAAATTGGACTGAGCTTCTCTAAAGAAAAGTGCCTTTAAAAATGACAAAGGTGATTTAATTCATTTTATAAGGGGCTGTTCAGGACTCCTCCTATTGAAAAGTTATTTATGTACTTTGCTTTCTCATGGTCCTCTCTTTTGAAAACCATTAGAGAGTTACTCTTCTTGTAAGCACTTAGCCCATGAACATCCTTCCATTGTTTCAACTGAGGGAACATCAGCCGTTTTTCTTATAAGGGGGAGGGGGTGTAGTGGGAGAGGACAAGTTTGGTCTGATCAATTAAATGTGTCTATTTTATGGAGCCATGTTGTTTCGTCCACTGATGCTGCTCCATGGAGCAACAAAGCTCTTCAGTTGGAATCCATGATGTCAAGTGTATAATGAACATTTCTGCTACATTTGGGGGGAGTTTGAAACACAACACCATTTTTCTTTTGCTGCTCAATAAAAAGCATAAGATATTAGACTAAGTTTTGGTGAATACTGATGGGCCATATTTTAGAAGGACTGTCTATTTGACAACAATTGTTTTGGATGTACAGTATGCACTGACCATTTGCTGGAAGGATTTTATATGGCAGGAGAAAGGAAACTAATTTTACTGAGTGACATATTTGCCAATTGGTATACTATGTTGCTAGACACACAAAGATCTTTCATAATATGCTATATCTCTTTACTAAAGAAAATGCTGTACATAGTTGCCAGTTGGGTAGATTGTATCAATCAGATACCAAAACACAGATTTTGTAGCTATTTGTTTAAATATTAGCGATAATATGTAAGTTTTTCTTATAGGGCCAGTTTTTTGGCCCATGAAAGTCAGTTTGTACTGCAATAGTTGCAGAAAGTGACCCTAAAGAGACTTTAAAATAACCAAGTTCTAAAGGGGGTAGCCATGTTAGTCTAATTCAGCAAAAACAAACAAGGAGTCCTGTGGCACTTAAAGACTAACAAATCTATTTGTCTCATGAGCTTTCGTGGGAGAAAAATACCAGTTTATCAAATGCTTTGAAGATAGGGGGGAACTTACAGAATGGGAGAAGATAAATGCAGGGAAGTGTAAGTCATGGGATCAGAGCATACTGTAACAGAAAATCAAAGCAGTTGTGAAGTTGATCGACTCTTAACAACTGCTTTGATTTGCTGTTACAGTGTGACCTGATCCTATGATTTCCACTTCCCTGCATTCATTTTCCTCCCATTCTGTAAGTTCCCCCATCCTCAAAGCATCTGATGAAGTAGGATTTTCTCCCATGAAAGTTCATGAGATAAATTTGTTAGTCTTTAAGTGCCACAGGACTCCCTTGCTTGTTTTAAAATGACCACAGATGACAACCCTAATATGAGGGCATGCAAGACTGATTTGAAGTTGGCACAATTAACTTTATTCCATCTCTTCCTCCCTCACCTTCTCCCCACCTCTGTATAAGAGGTATGACAGTACGTTTTAGAAGCAGGAGGGGTGCTGGAGCATAATACACTTGTTGAACTGTAGAACATCTCCTACCTAACCTCCACCAACCTCAGTAACAGGGGAGGCATAAAAGTAGCTTACAATCACCTTTACCTCCTGCCCAGACTAATTGCACTAACTATGAATTTGACACCTGTGAGGGATGTAATTTATTTTTAGTTTTTCCTATAGAATCCAGAAGGCAAAGAAAATAGCCTTTAGTGCAGCAAAAAGGGTGTTTTTGCCCTGTTTGTTTCAAGAGTGCTGGCATGAAAAAGCAATATGACATTGGTTAGCAGAGTTTTCCTTTGGCTGGAAAGAAGGAAATAATCTGCATACATACATTCTTGTTTGAAATAGACGAACAATGGATTTTGGTTTCCTGTAAACTTATGTCATTGTCTGTAATAGTTTTGGATTATTTTAATTTTGTTAAGGGCAAGTTTTATTTTAGAAAAAATGTTTGAAACTTTAGAAAGAAAAGGCAGAAGCCAAAAGATTATTATATTTACCAAATTCATAAGAGCCCCTTCATGGAAAAGAAACATCCTGGCTCATTCTGAAAGGAATGTACATATTTTGCCCCTATAATAATGCAATTCACTATCTCTTGTGATTTATTTAGGTTTTTCCCACCATATGTCAATGTTCTCATTTATCCAGCAGAACCTGAATAATGCCAGCCAGAGTTAGCTAAGAAGAGCAAACATGGACTCTGCACATATACATATTAGTCACACATTCTCAACAGAATAATCAGATTGTAAAAACAACTGCGTCACAAATATTTGCATAAATAAAACAAGCTTTGAGTTTGGTTTACTTTGATTCTTGAGGTCACAGTATTTAACAGCCTTCAGAATACTGCTACCACATCATGAAAATGTTTGAAATTTCAAAAGTTTCATGCATTTAAATGAAAATGTTTATTCATTGAAAATTCAGGCTTTTAAAAATATATTGTTCTTTTTCATAAAGTTCAGTCATAAATCAGCTCTAAAATAATACTATGATATTCACACAACATCAGCTGTAGCTGAAAGGAACAACTCATGGACAGTGCACAGTCTGAACAAAAGCCATATGAGAAGGAAGGAGAACTAAGAGCTAAAAGTAGGGGGGAAAAACAGATTTAACTGTGGTCTGATCAGAATCTGCATGTGCCAATTTAAAAACTAACCACTGGAAACAAAAGGCTTCAGTGGAACAGGCAGCAGCAATGGAAGTAATTAATACAGCTGCTGCTGTTTTTCCAGACATTTAGAGTATTTGCTATAGGTTTAAAAACAAAAAGAAAGTAAAAGAACCAACATTCAACACAGCATGTGTAGATTCCCCATGTAAACTCTGAATTAGACCAGTCAGTCTACTAATTAGGCTGCAAGTAGGGGAGATTTGGGCTGAAGGCAGATAATTAAGGTTGCCTTCACCTCTGCAGGACTAGGAAGAGTTTGTGTACCTTAAGTAGCTGGCAGCTACTGTTATTGCTGTGAAAGACTATTGATTAGTAAGTTGTGGTTATTATATGAGTGGAGTGGGTTAAAGGCTGGCAAACCTAGGGGAAGCTTGATATGTAGGAAGAAACTCAAGGAAATAACAGCACCAGGAGGTAGGATTGTACAGTGACTGCTACTGTTTCTTGTAGGACCAGTGGGTTGGGGCTGTATGTAGAGTGTGTCTGTGTTACCTTCCTAGCCATTGGAAGTGATAAGGTTGGGAGAGATACCAGCAGCTCTGGAAAGACTGAATTCTCTGGAATGAAGAGTATGGGGATGGACCCTCTAGTTTAGTGGCTGGAGGACCAAGACACAGAAATTGCTGACCTGTGAGTGAGTAGGACAGACAGGTGAGATAAAGTGGGAGAAGACAACATTGGAGGAAAGGCCCAAGGTGGTGAAGCTGGGAGCTAGTGGGCTGTGGTTCTGTGGTGAGTGGAACGTGTGACAAGGCTGGACTAGATACAACCTAAATACAATACTGTCAAGCACTGAGAAAGGCCAACCATCTAGAAAAATCAAAATGAATGAGAGGTTTGTAGTCAGTTATAATAAAAAAAATTTTTTTTGAAGGGTGAGGATATAGCAAGTGTGAAAAATTAGGGTGGGAGTAATTGGCACCTTCTTAAAAAACCCAAATATTGTGACTGTCTCTAGAGTTGGAGCATCTGATCACTCACCTTGTTCATGTGCATATTTGACTTTAAAGAAATGCAGCAATATTGTTCCATTTAAAAAAAAAAATCAAGGCTATGCCCCAGCTCCCACTGGGTGCCATGTGGCATGGCTCCTGGGGAGGGGCTCCTTGATGTCCCCCTCACCCTGTGTTGATGGGCCTCCTGTCCCATGCAGCTGGCTCGTGGCAGGCCCCTGCCTAGCTCTGCAGCCCCCCATCCCAGAACAGCATTTGCCTTTGCTGAATCAGGATGAGCCTCCAGCTGCTGAGCCCCTGTTGTGTACATTTCCCACCCTGCTGTATGTTGGGGTATGCATCTGGGAGCACAAAGGGGGGGGAACTGCTCCCTGGTTTTCCTTTTGTTAATGAGTGAATCTGTTTTGCTCTCCCTCTCCAACTTGCTGCAGAGGGAGCAGAGGTCTTACCCCATTGCCAAATCAAAACTTTACATTGTTGCAACTTCCACATGTAAGTTCAAAATGACTCTAGTCCTCTATCCCTACTGACACTGACACCTTCATCTTGCCAACTGGGGATTTCCTTAGTCCTGGCCACCATCTAAACATAATATCAATCAATCATCTCTTAAATAGTAGTAAGTACCTTAAACTCCAAACAATGGGGTATTTAAGCACAGTTAAAGGTCAGAGTACTGCTCACCAGCCCAATATGGATCAAAGGCCACCTGCTATTTTTACCAACTTTCTTGTCTTTTGTTCTCCATATGTGGGTTGGAGGCTTCAAAAGCTAAGGTTACCTGTGCAAACTTAACTCTTTTTCTGTGTGTGTATTTTGTTACAGTCTCGGATTTCATGATCACATATTATTTCCCCAGTATTGTATTACTTAGTTTAGTTAAGTTAAGTTTAGTTACTTAGTTTGAAGCTAGCAACATAGATTCACAGGAGGAGCCCCTAAAAGAAGATGCTATCATGTTGCGTGACTGACTGAGTCTATGAAAGTAATGGCAGTGAAGCTAGCATAGCACGGAGAGTAGATAGGGTTAGTTACCCTGCCTGGGCAGGTATGTTCTTGAAGTAAGTATTCAAGCAGCTAGCCTAAGCCACTAGCTGTGATATCCTGGCTAAGCTGCTATTTTTAGCATGCTAGTTCCACCAGCTCATGTGCATCTATATGAGTTGGGAATCAATCATACTGCTGACTCCAAGAGTGAGCACAGTCTTAATCTTATCTTGTTACACTTAACCTACTTCAATCATTCCCTGCTGACTTTTGCAAAGACATTAATAAATTTGAATGTCTGCAGCAACCTGCATGAGCTTGAGGAAGGAACACAGATTGACAAAGGGAGGAGTTTAGAAGAAGAAGTTGAAAGGTCTGTGTGCAAAACTAAAATGCTTGCTGCAGTCATAAGATCTCTGTAGTTAGGTCTCTTAAGAGTCAATAGAGGTTTATAAGCATGGTGTCCTTTTGAGGTTATTTTGTAGGATGCAATAAATGAAACAATGTCCTAAAGAGAAATTTGTAATTCCAACAGTATATCATTACAATCTGCCTTTCTGCTTTCAGAATAACAGATCGGCATAAGACAGGAATCCTTAATGGACTGTAACTGACAACTTCGGGGGAAGTCTTTCTGCTTGCCAGTGGTAAGATTCATGTATTGCTCACTAAAGGAGAAATAGTTCTGGTAAACTCAAACAAGTGTCCTGGATTGTGTAATTTCCAAGAAAACTACTTCACTGCAGATCTGTTATTGCATTAAATGGTACATTTTAAAATACTCCATGTAAACCAACCATATTGACTAAATTAACAGGGTAAGAATGTATTTTTACTTTTGCAGATCAACATCAAAGTGGAAGTTAATTCATAACCTGTCTTCTACCAGAAATCTTATTGCTAAGCAAACCAGTACTACTGGTATGCTTTGGAGTTGACCCTAGAAAGTCAACCTAATTATTCAATGTGTGTCAACCTGTTGTTTGAAAAAATAAAAAAGTTCCTATCATTGTGTTGCAGTTGTAGGACTGCTTTGCCTAATGCATTACTCATTATGTCTAGATAAGAATTAACATGGTGGTAACCTTTTCAGAAAGGTGACCAGCCCTGGGGATGTGAGATTTAACTATCTATGTGCTACTGAGTATTGACCCATGCATTACTGGGGACATGCTAACATCTGTATTGTGCCATTCCAAAGTATCAGAGGCTTGGTTGGATAAGCAACCAAGTGGTTAGCCTGTGATTCATCAGTTCATCTCAGGATGATGTAAGCATAACCACAGCTGGGCATAAGACAGGGCTTCTGGGAATGATTTCATTCTGTCAGTCAGTCAGTGCCTGTGAGGTTCTCAGAAGTATTGCTGTTGGGTGGCAATGACCACATAAAAGCAGCTGCTGTAAATATATACTAGAGCTAGCTACTGATAGCTAGGAAAGTGCAATGTTACATTTTATTGTATAAATGGCAACCAGATACTACAGCAGGGGTTGGCAACCTTTTCTGACTCCCGTGCCAGCCCTGCCCACTGCACTCTCAGTGGGTGCTGGGGGCAGGCCCAAAAGGGTGTAGGGCCAGGCCTCTGGTTTGGGGCTGGGGCAGGCTCACACCCTTGCTGGCGGGCAGCTTCTGGGTCTGGCTAGAGGGGCCTCTTGCCTCTGCCGGTGGGCGGCTTCCGGGTCCACGGTCAGAGCCAGAAGCCGGGGGGGGGGGCGACCTAACCCGCTCCCATCTAGCCATGTCCAGCAGGGGGCAGGGCCTGCAGGGAGTTGGGAGCCATGCGCTGCAGCTTCGGCTGGCCTGGAGCCACAGCACACGGCTCATTCTGCCCAGCCGCACAGCATTGGGAGAGCAGGGCCAGTGCAGAAGCCTGAGTGGCACACTTGGCCCCCGTTCCATTTCTGGCACAGGTGCCAGGGATTGCTGACCCCTGTACTACAGTGATGGGTACCTTAGAGATGCATACTACGAAACTGCTTATCTTCTCCCATTTGTCTTCATGAGTAGAGGAAAATCTGTGCCTAGGAATGCAGAGTAGAGCAGTGATTCTCAAACTTTTTTTTTTGGGGGGGGGGGACCCAGTTGAAAAAAATAATTATGCCCATGACTCAACAATTACATCTTTCAGCAATGCATTCGGGTCTTTTGGTGGAGGTGGCAGCAAGGGATGCCGCGACCCAGTGCCTGAGGGCCTGCCACCTAGAACTGGGTCCCAACCCTAAGTTTGAAAAACACTAGACTAGAGGAGTGCAGAAATTGATTGTGTTCCTGTCACCCCTCCTCTCCACCAAGGGAAAGGACTTGGAGGGGAATGAGTGAGGGAGTGGACTGGAAGAGAAGGCTGAAAGATCTCCGGGAGTAGCTATGGTCAGAAAACCCTCCTTCAACACTGTCCCTGTTGGCTGTGCGACTCACAAAGCAAGATGAGTCTGTGGCCTCTGGAGAGCAGCAGCCTGTTCTCCAGTGGAATACAGGGGAACTATGAGTTTGCAGATGAAACTGGTAATTTCTTCAAGAGTGGCTATGAGGAAACTGCTTCTGGAGAAAATATTAAAAAGAAATTCAGTTAATTGAAACACCAATTTTTTTCCTACTTCTCTGAGAATAACTCTTCAGTAGGATAATTTGACACTAAATAAGTAGCTGGTTAAGCATGCACACGTACTATGACTGTTACCTTTCCAACTGGTTCCAATATTTTTTCAGAGTAAGTTTTCTGTCTCTTGAAAAGTAAAACAAAATATCTCAAGATCTTACCATTTTTTAAAATTCCCTGATAACCTCTTAATTTTCTGAATTCTATGCGCTCTTCCCTCTTTTTCAATACATCCAACTTTGACATTTGGTTAATAAGGAGACCTAAGGAGAAGTTCTACGCTGTGTTTTGTAGACACTTTTTGCAATGAAAATGCACATTTTCACAAGCTGGCACAAATTTTACAAACTAATGGAAAATGATAATGTTTGAGCACAATGAGTTTCTTAGTTACTTATTGTCATGAATACTAAACTTGGTAATTGGTAAGAACAAAATTTACAAACAACAAAAATGCCACACATTGCTGCCATAAAGTCCAGGGCTTAACCATAGAGATGTGTTCTGTGATTTGCTATGATGCAATAGAACCAAGGCAACCAACACTAAGTCATCACCCACTGAATACCAGTTTAGTTGCAATTTTTTTTTTTTTGGCTTTTCAGTTCTTATTTTCAGCTTTCTCTTGGCTCTTAAACTCTAAAGAACCTTAGTCTCTCTCTCTCTCTCTCTCTCTCTGCTGGTCTTAATGGCAGCAAAGGGTATATAAATAAAAGGGGAGGAGGGAGTGACTACAATCAAATATGTACCTATACATGTCTAGGCAATAAATGCTGTGGTTGTTAACATGTTAATGATGACTCGGAAATGTCTTCTGTCAAATAAAGGGAGTGAAAAGATTATTTTAGATAGGAAACCGAGAGGATATGATAAAATGTGTGAATGATAAACAAGATAATTAATTGTCCACCTGACTTGTAGAACTAGTAGCCATAAGTTACCATGACACTAGTAAAAGAAGCAAAGAGTCCTGTGGCACTTAAAGACTAAAAAAATTATTTATCTCATGAGCTTTTGTGGGAGAAAATCCCACTTCATCAGATGCTTTGAAGATGGACTAACTTACAGAATGGAATGAAAATAAATGCAGGGGAGTGTCAGACATGGGATCAGGTCAGACTGTAACAGCAAATCAGAGCAGTTGTTAAGATTCAAATGCTGGGAAACAGCACATAGAGGAGGGTGAAGTCAAATTGCCTGTTGTAATGGGAAAAGAAGCCATAGTCACGATTTAATCTTGCTTTCACACAATCAAATCTGCATATCAATTCTAATTCAGCTGTTTGTCTTTGAAGTCTTGATGGCTCATTGACTTTCTTGAGAATATTTGTTAACAAGTCAACCACAGAGTGATTAGAAAGATGGAAGCTCAGCAACTGGTTTTTGAGTATTGTGATTTCTGATGTCAGTTTTGTGCCCATTTATTCTTTTGCGCAGAGATTTTCTTGCTTGTCCAATGTATAAGGTGTGGGGGCATTTCTGGGACATGATGGCATAAATCACATTAGTGAATGAGCAGATGAATGAGCCCTTGATGGAGTAGCTGGCTTGATTAGGTCCTATGATGGTGTCTTTTATGCAGATATGCAGGCAAAGTTGGCAGTGTGGTTTCTTGCAGGGGTACTGCCTGCTTTAATGTTTCTGTTGTTAGGTCTGTAATCGCTGATGAGTATCTGTTTAAGCTCAGGGGGTTGTCTGTAGGTGAGGAGAGGTTTGTCTTCCAAGGCTTGAGAGAGTGAGGGATCATCTTTTAGAATAGGCTGTAGGTCCTTAATGATCTGTTGTAAGCTCTATCTTGGGGGTTGTATGTGGTGACCAATGGCATTCTTTTTTTCTTTCTTGGGCCTCTCCTGCAGTAGTTGACTGTGGGGTACCCATCTGCCTCTGTCGGTCTGTTTTCTTATTTCCGCACATGGATGCTGTAGTTTTAAGAATGCTTGATAGAGAATTTGAAGATGTCTGACTCTGTCTGAGGGGTCAGAGAAAATGTGGTTATATCTTAGGGCTTGGCTGTAGACAATGGATTGTGTGGTGTGTTTTGGAAGGAAGCTTGAGAGATGTAGGTAACTATACCGCCCAGTAGGTTTTTAGTGTAGGGTGGTATTGTGTCTATCCCTAATTTGTACTGTAATGTCCAGAAAGTGGCTCTCCTGTGTGGAGTGTTCCAGGCTAAGTTTGATTGTGGAGTGGAAATTGTTGAAATCTCTGTGGAAATCTTCAAGAGCATCCCAGCCATGGGTCCAGATGATGAATATGTCATCAATGTCACATAAGTGGAGGAGAGGTGCTTTGGGATGAGACTTGAGGAAATGTTGTTCTAAGTTGCCCATAAAAAATGTTGGCATAATTGTGGGGCCATGCGGGCACCCATAGCAGTGTTGCTGACTTGGAGGTATAAATTATCCTGAAATCTGAAATGGTTGTGGGTGAGCACAAAGTTAAGCCCCAAGGTGTGTTGTGGCATCATCTGGAATGGTTCTTATTAAAGCTTGTAATCCATTTTTATGTGGGATGTTTGTGTAAAGAGCTTCTACAGCCACAGTGGCCAGGACGGTGTTTTCTGGAAGCTCACCAATGAGTTGAATTTTCCTCAGGAAGTCTGTGTTGTCTCAAAGATAGCTAGGTGTGTTGATAGCATAGGGGCTGAGGAGGGATTCCACATAGCCAGATATGCCTGTTGTAAGAGTTTCAATGTCTGAGATGATGGGGTGTCTGGGGTTTCCTCTTCTATGGATTTTTGGTAGTAGATAGAATATCCTTGCTCAGGGTCCTGGTGGTGTGTCTGTCTTTATTTCCTGTGTCGCCTTGGGAAGTTTCTTGAGTAGATGGTGTAGTTCCTTTTGGTATTCGTCAGTGGGGTCAGAGAAAAGTGGTTTGTAGAATGTTGTGTTGAAGAGTTGTTTATAAGCCTTCTGATTATAATCCAATTTATTCATGATGACAACAGCACCTCCTTTGTCAGCCTCCTTAATGTTTGACTTGTTTCTGAGGCTCTGGATGGTATTGCATTCTGCATGACTGAGGTTATGATGTAAGGGATGTTGATGATTTCAGCCTTTGCACAGTGGCTGAAACAATCAGTGTAGAAGTCTAACCTGTTGTTCCAGCCTTCTGGAGGAGTCCATGAAGAATATTTCTTCTTGCAGTGTTGGGAAGAAGGTATCTGTGGGTCACTACGGTGATCATTGGTGTTATGGAAATATTCTTTTCAGTCTAGTATCAGGATACAATATGGTATATGGATAATTTCAGTATCGGTCCTGACAAGGGGAAGTATAAGAAACTCACAAGTTTTGGAAGGTGTAAATTCTCCTGCTTTAACTGACTTCTAAATATTGACTATTAATTCTCTTCTTTTAAATGCAATGTTAGGCCATGATTCAGCAAACTACTAAGGAACATGACTAAATCATTCAGACTACTTGCAGTAAAATCAGTCATATTTGAGTGCTTTGCTGAATAAGGGTCATAATTCAGATTTCACTTAATGTTGATGGATCCTCTGAGCCTTTCAGCACCAAAAAAATCCCTACCAGTTGGTGAAAGGAGAAAATAGATGTTCATATGCCACTTCCTATCCCAATGTGCTAGATGTGAATCTTTCTGAATCTTATCTAAAATGTTCTAGTGCAAGCTTTTTATATGCAATTTTTTTTTGTTCTTTTAAGCTGAACTATCAAAATGAACTTCTTTTCAGTTAATAAGCATTGTAAGGAAAAAAATTAACAGGAGGCAATGAACTTGTCCATGAGGCGGCATTACAACAGGCAAAAAAGGCTTGCTCGTGTGGTGCTACATTAGGAGTTACAGTGTGTGAAGGAAATGTGAGGATAAGTCAGACCCTCTCCTGGGGAGAGTATTGTAGTTTTAGTTCATTTCTAATCAAAACTTGTTTCTCTTAATAATTTATGTGCAAGTTGCAAGACAGGTAGTATTTCAGTAAAAGAAACTTGTCTTAAATTTTAAAAAGCCAGTTTTATGCTATCTTATATATGCTTTGAAGTATCATTCATTGTTTGTTTAATAAATATGCATAATGAATTTCATTGAGAATGATATAGTACAGTAGTTGACTTGATGTAGACTTTATTTTATCTTTCCCTAAATCCCAGTTATTTCTTAGGTTATTTTGATTTAAAGGCTATACGCTGTTTTTAGTGACATGAATATGGCCAACAAGCTTTCCTGAATAACAAAATATCAATTTGCAGAGAATTAGCGCATCTGTGTTTTCATCTGACACTAAGCTTTGGTGTGACACTAGGTAACATTTAGAGATACTAAATGTTTATATTCACTCTGTTAAACATTTAAACTATGATGAGATGGATGTTTGATAACTTCAAATATGTACAAATTGTAATGATTTTTGAAAACCACCTTAGCTGACTGAGATGGTGAGTATTGCAGATAGCTGTAAAAAGAGTACGCCCTGTATATATTCTGTGCATTTTATCTGTAAAGTCTGTTAATGCTATTGTAGCAAACGTAAAGGGAAACAAATAATCCTTTGAAAGTTAAGAAACCATTTTTCCTCTTTGCATGTGCATCACGTGAATTGGGGTTGCAAAAGCTCAGATTTTAAGAACAGAAGGACCATCTTATCTAATCTGACCTCCTGCGCATGATCTCTGGCTGATTTATTGAAGTTCTCCAATCTTGATGTAAAGACTTCAAGTTGCAGAGAATCCACCACTAGTTGAATCAAGCAAATGACCCATGTCCCCTGCTGCAAAAGAAAGTGAAAACTCCCAGGGCTTCTGATGTGAGAATAGCTTCCCAACTCTAAATATGATGACCAGTTAGATACGGTTAGATTATTAGCATGTAGGTGAGGCCCACCAGCCAGACAGCTGGGAAAGAATCCTTTTTACTTGCTCAGTGCCCTCCCAGTCTAGTGTCACACCACTGGAGGTGTTTGCTATTAGCAGTTGTGGATGGCCCTTATGCCATTGTAGACAATTTCATACCATGCTGTCCATAGACTTATCAAGCTCAGTCTTAAAACAAGTTGGGTTTTTACTCCTGCTAGCTACTCCATTTGGAAGGCACTTGCAGAACTACTTCCCTCTGACTAGAAACCTTTGTTTAATTTCAAGCCAAATTTTTTGATGGCCCGTTTACATCCTTGTATCAACATTGGCTCTTAAACATCAGTGAGGGAAAGGCGTTGCCCCTCTGATCCACTTATAGCAATGGTTTTGAACCTGCGGGCTGCTTGCAACCTGCTCAGCACCCATCTGTGGCCCATGTGACTTCTTGGTAAGAAAAGAATTCAAGATTGCTCTACCAGTTGGCCCCACCAGGCCCAGGAGTGAGACAGAGCCAGCTGAGTGCGAGGAAGTGCCATGGAGCCCTACTGGGGTGCTTCCTGCCCTGCCTCAGGGGAATGCTCTGAGCTGCTGTGTTCCCTGTAGCTGCCCATGCCTGGGCTGCCTGGAACAGACAGCACCTGCCTGCCTAGCCCTTGCTGGCCACTTCAGGACCTGGAGCTCAAAGGGAGAGCTGGTGTGCAGTGGAAATTTGTCTGGTAGCTTCTCCCAAGGTTCAGTGGTTGCACTCACCCCTGCTGCTGACTGGAAGAAGGCATGGAAGGATGACCAGGCAGCCACAACAGGAAGAGAGGGGAAGAGCCTTCTCTCTTGTGCAATCTCTGTTCTAGAGCTCTAATGCCTTCCACAGCAATGACCCTCTCAGGTCTCAACAACATCCCAGTTTTGAGCCCCACAGGGAGCTAAGGGCATGTTCTTTGTGCCTCCCGCCCTGAGCTGCATGCTGTCCTGCCCCTGGCACTATAGTACGCCAGCCTGGAGGAGACACGTGGCCGACACTAGAGCTGTTTGTGGGCCTAGCTCAGGCAAGGCTTAAAGTGGACAGAATTGCAAGGAGAGACGGTCCTGACCCCCCCCCCCCACATACACCTAAATATGGAAGGGGGACACCACTGGGGGATGCACTTTAACTGCTGCCATCCATACACACATTTTCCACACCACTTTAAACACTGAGCACAGCACAATTATCTGGTAGTGATCAACAGCCCAGAGCAACCCCCCACTATTGTATATCATTGGCAGCTGCAGTGGTTCTATCTCCCTTGAGTCACACACCCTTCTGCTCAGTGTCACACACCTGTCACCTACACCTATGCTCATTCTCAGCCACACCTGTATAGACTAATGTGTTAATAAAAAAACCCTCTTCATTTCAATAAACAGATTGAGGTACCTTGTGAGCTAGTTTTAGTGACTTTGGGCTATTAATGACACAGAAATCTGACTATATGTTGCGTGCAGGCACCACTGTGGAGTAAATGGGTAGAAACCACCGCTTCATAGATAGCAATTGTATTTCCCATCAGCCATCATTTTGTGAGGCTAAGCAATCCCAGCTCCCTAAGTCTCTTCTGATAAAATAGATTTTTTTCTCCCAGTCTTCTAATCATCCTAGTAGCCCTTCTTTGCATGTTCCAGTTCGAATTAATCTTTCTTAAACACGGGATACCAGAAATGCATACAGTATTCCAGATGAGGTCTTACTAGTGCATTGTATAATAGTAATGTGATTCCCTATGTCTACTGGAAATATCACACTTCATGCTTCTTAGGATCACAGAGCCTTTTTTCAGTTGTATCACATTGGCAGTATATCCTGGATGAACTGGTCAGTCAGAGGTTGGTCTGCTTCTCTGTTGTGTCCAACTGATGCATATCCCTGTCTTGTAGCAAAAATTCTCAATGGTGCCAGTGCATGCATGACCTTGCACTATTAAATTTCATCTTATTTCTATTACTCTAGTTTCCAGAGTTGTCCAGATCTTTTGGTATGATAGTCCATTTTTCCCTCCTATTGCGCAATACCTCCCAGCTTTGTCATCTGCAGATTTTATTAGCACACACTCCCTTTTTGTCAGTCATTAATAAGAATGTTTAATGGGATCAGTCCCAAGACTGATTCCTGAAGAACTCCATTAGTAATCTTTCTCCAGCCTAGCAGTTTGCTTCTTAGCTCTTCACCTATCTTTTGAATCTTGCATTTATCCCCCTTATCTCCAATTTAACAAATGCTTCTGCATGTGGAACTTTGTCAAGTGCTTTAGTGAAACCCATATAGATTAGATTTTTCATTGTCTAAAAAATTTTCTCAAATGAGGTTGGTCTTTCTAGCATTAGCTACCTTCTATAAAGCAATGTTGTATTTATCCAATTATTGTTCACTATTATGACCTTTAGAACAAATTTTGAAAGAAAATACTTAAGACCTTGCATACAACTCAGGTCAATCAGATAGGTCTGATTCTCACAATCACTTTTTCTGTCTCTTAAAATACTATATTTGCAATTCTTATGAATTACAGTATGACCCCCAAGTGTATGGTTTTGTTAAAAATTCTTACTATGGGGTATACAACTTCATGTCTCAGTTCCTTCAGTGTTCTTGACTGGAGATTGTCAGACCCCCTGCTTTGGTCCCTTTCTGCTGTTTTGGCTGAAACAGTATAATTGATGTAGTAACTTCTAATTCCATAGCTTATTCCCATTAACCACCCTGCCACCAACCCCAAGTTCCTCATCACTCTTTTTAAAAACTGAAGAAAAGTGTTAATTTTGTGTGTTGGGCCACACTGAAATAAATGTAAGCACAAAGGAAGGTAGAATTTGCCTCTCTAGATTCACATTGCCCTGATACTGCTAGTGGTAAATTGTTGAAGTGCAAAGTTGCACTCCATTAGTGGTATTTCTTCACCCATTACACCCCATATGCTATAAAATTTAAGAGTGTGATTTTAATAGATGCTCAGCATTAACCTCTTTCTACTGAAGTCAGTGACAAAATTCTTATTGATTTGAATGGGAGCAGTGTTAGGTCAGACCACTGATGTTTTTGCAAATACCACTCCTGAAGGCAAATCAATTGATCCAGCATTATAAATTTCTGTATCGTTATATTTAGCTGGCCACTTCCCAGGATTCATTTGGTAGCTAACCTGCAACTGCTCTTTGTGTTTCATTTGCAAAGAGGGGAGACTTCCTAAAGTTGCTTTGGGAAAGGCAAGGGTTGGATTTGAAGATTATTATTCCTCATACTAGGCTTTTTGTATGAGCAACTTTGCTTTTATTTATCCAGACCTGTAATTCTGACTCATTCTTAAATTTTTACTTTTGTTTAAGATGAATGGCACACTTCTGCAATTACAAAGGGAGAGGGGCAGTCATTTCTATTCTGAAGCAGAAGATCCATTTGGAGAGTCATTCCAGACTCAATTTTCCCTTTAGCATCTGCTATACAAATTCTCTTAAGCTCCATAGTTCCCAACCTGTGTCCTGGGGGCTTTCGACGAGGCTCTCAGCTCCCCTACCGCTGGCTGCAGGATGGAGTCACTGCCTAAAAATCTGGGTAGAACACATTTCCACAGAGCTAAAAAACTGATGTACCCAGTGGGACAGGAGATTAGCACTTCCATCTCCTTGTTTGTAGCAGACAGCATGGCAAAGTACTCTGCCTAGGTCCATTGGTGCTAGGGTCCTTGCTAGAGTCAGAGGGAAGAAACTGCTGATCTTCTGTCCCCCTCCTGCAGAAGGGAGTCCCTGCCTTGGGGGACAGAGTGTGCAGAGCGACAGGATGTGTGTGGTTCCCCTCCTGCAGCCGGCGAGATGGGAGATCTGTGAGCAAGGAGGCAAACTGCTTTTCATGGGGGTTAGGGGTGGGGAGGCTTCTGGTAGAGACCAGTCATCCTTTAGACTGGTAAAAATGATACATGTGGCCCCTGAGCCAAAAAGTTTGGGAACCTCTGTCTGTCTTGTATTGTTGTCTTACAAATTTGTTGTGTGGAAGAGAGGCACAATTAATCTTTTCTGTTTTTGTACAGGGTCTAGCACAATGGTCACTATGGTAATAAATTAGCACCCTTAACAGATGCTCTGAAGTATCAATGCTTCTTTCCAGTTGGCAATCAATACCATGGTCACAGATGTAGAAAATGGGGGCTATAACCCTTTGTGTGGACCTGCAAAACTACACCAAATCTCTTTTTGCAGTCCACCAAATATACCTGATCCACTGTGGTCATATCAATATGCAGACAGCCATCCCAAGGCTTCTGGGGAAGGTTAGGTAGATGGCTTTTCAGGAGTAGATTGGGGAAATACTTTCATGTCACCACCAGCATCCTGCTCCAGGACAACGTGAGTGCAGCTTCCTATATTTTGGCCCATGCAGGGATGCTATTTAGGAAAAATTGATCACAGGACAGCTAGTTGAACAAGACAGCTTTTTGGTGAAGAGTAGGTTTCATTTGTTGGAAGGTTTTATATCTCTCTGGTGACTGTTAGTACTTTACACACACTTAATCAGTCCAGATAAGTCTTCTGTGACACAGGTATTGTCTAGACAGAAAGGTTCAGTGACTTGATTAGAGCCTGAATAAATGTCACAGCTGGCTGAGATTAAGACGCAGGGAGTCCCTTGCTGTCAGTCCCATGGTCACCTTACTTTGTCCCATAAGTGGCCCAAAGTCTTGGGCTTTGTGAGATCAGAGATTTTGAAACAAAGTTACCAGACTTCAAAATGTTTTGAATGATTGTTTGTCTGTGATTTCTCTCTGCAATAAGCAGTAGTGCCCTGGTATTGCTTTGTCAATATTATTGTGGTATTATAGCAACCAACGTCCCTCCCCTAGTAAATGAACAGTTTGAGAGATATGCAAAAGGCAGTCTTATGGGATCTTACCAACACCAAGCAACTATGGCAATTGTTCATATAAGAGAAAATCAAGATATGATGCAAGTGATTTAATTAGGTTACATCTTATTTACTTAACCAGTTTAAAAATAGCAGGCAATAAATCATACAGTGCTGGTCATCCTTCTCTTATTCATGTCTACCTATTTGAGTGGGGATGCCATCAGACCTCTTCCTTCTCAACCTGGTTCCACGCTGTTGCAGTGCTCCTTTGCCCTGCTGTTCATGTAAGGATTTGGGGGAGATTGTTTGTTTCCACACTGAATCAGACTTTGAGTGCCCATCTCCTGCTTCCTTTGGGGATGCCTTTCCTAAGCCCACTTTCAATTCCTGTTTATTAAGGGACTGTATCTCATGTGTAATGAGTAATCATATGAGGTGCAGATAAATTATTTCCTGATTTAAACTGAACTGAGCTGAAGAACATCAAGAACTCTATGGTCATCCCAAGGGAAAGCATTGTAAATCAATATAAAATGCTGATTCTTGATTATGTATCCATATTGTATATGAGGAAGAAAACAGCCCAAAATAGTACTGAAAACCAAGTGATGGAAGTTCAGTGAAGTTACCCAGGAGTTTAAAACAAAAAATGTTGGAGGAAACCTCTTTAACAGGGTTAGAAGAAGATATGAATCAGTGATGGGCTCATATTGCAAGCAAAATTCAAGAATGTGCAAAGAACCTGTTTGGAGAAACAAAAGCATGATTCTTTTTTTCCTAGTGAGATTTAGTGATTGAGAGAGTTAGAGGGTGTGGAAGAAAAGTGTGTTTTAAATTTTAGCAAGTGATGCTCTGATAACAGAATTTTCAGGAGAATAAAAAGGTCAAAAAGATAGCAAAGGAAGAGCTGGCAACTGTTAAGGATAAAGCCATGGAAAACATGTATGCTTGTCTTGAAATAGACTGGTGAAGCCCTTCTATAAGAGAACTAAAGATATTGGTGCAGTCAAAGTAATTGATTTTATTTCAACTTTCATTTTTAATTGAGACCCAGATTAAGGAAAGTTGGAAAAATTACCTTGAAAGATTTATGACTGAAGAAAATCTAAGCAAATGCTGCTGAATGATAGAACCATGCCAGCATCTGGTGGTAGCAATCCTAGGGAAAGAAGTTGCAGAAGCATTGAGCAACATGAAAAGTAAGAGCTCTCAGCCCCCATGGCAGAAGTTCACAGGTGCCTGCGGCAAGAAGATGCAATAATATTGACACAATTGTTTTAATGTCATTATGAGGGCTGAGAAGATGCCTGATGCTTGGAGAAAGAGCAGATAGTACCAATATAACTACAGTATATCCTCAGCAAAGAAAGGAAAAAAGCAGTGACAGCATTTACAGATAAATTATTTTAATTGCTTAATTGTAAACAATATCTAAAATCCTAGGCTATGTCCACACATACATGCTTATTTCCATTTAAGTTGATTCAAAATAAAGTCCTTAATTTGAATTAACATAAATGGAAATAAGCAAAAACCTCAACTCGAAATAGTAAGTCCAGACACAGGACTTGCTATTTTGAAAGAGGAGAGGGGCAGCATGCGAGGTGTGGCAACACAGCCCCCTCACTGGACATGCCCCCACCCAATATATACAAAAAGGAAGGCACCCTGGGAAGGAGAAGGGCAAAAGTGTTATTTTGAAATAACACTCGACATAACAGACAATTTGAATTAAAGTAGGTTTAAGCTATTTTGAAATAACGTCTCTTGTTTTGAAATGGCAGAGCTCATCATTTTGAAACAAGAAAACATTGTGTGGACCTAATCTTTTTTTTAAATCGAAATAACCAGTGTTATTTCGATTTAAAAGATACGTGTGGACATACCCCTAGAGTCATGTAACCTCAATATGCAACAATAGCTATGATTTGAATAGTTTTGAACCTAAGTCTATAAAATACATTTTGCAATTTGGAAAGCATTTTACATTAAATTGTTTAAAATTTTGCTTTGAATTCTCACTAAAATAAATAAGCTAAATGTTCTTAATGTCAATTTCAGACAATAATGAGGATTTTCAGTGACTGATCTGTGAGGAAATAAAAATGAATATGACTTGCAGATGGTTAATAGAGAGACTTGTTCTTGCTATAGAAACAGATATTCTTTTTTCACTAGAATGTTTAACAACAAACTTAATTTCAGAAGCTTTTTTATTTTTAATGTAAGACCTGAAACTTCTGTGTAAATCCACTCCAGTCCTACAGGCAAATTATGAGAGATCTGTATCTAGAACACTTTAAAAAAAAAATAAAGTACTTGCTTGTATCATGCCACAGGTGTGGGTAACCTTGTGATATAATGTTTGAAGAGCTGAATAAGTGGAAAAAGTGAGTGAAGAATGATAATAGAAATAGGGAAAGGTTTCAAGTAATATGATAGAGTTGTCTAGTACAGGCAGGATGTTTGTGTGCATTGGACACTCACTTTTCTGTATTTGAATAATACATGGGAACAGAAGAGTGTTTACTTTAAAATATCAAAATGAACAATGACCATGTTCTGAAAATAAAATCTGGGAGTTTTAACTCTGTCACCTCTACCAAAGCCCGGTGGGAGGGATAGGATTGCTGGAACTAGAGGAGACCTCCTGTTCCATATTTGTTATCATTTGGCCGAATCTGACGGGATCTTCCTTTGCAGAAAGCAGGAAACAATTCCTATTCAGCTCTGGGGCCTCTCAAAGGTTATGGTGCCAGTTTCACTTGTGATGTTACTCAGTTAAACGCTTCCTTATTTTACTGAGACCAAAATGTGAATGTTTTCAACTGAGTCAGTAAAGGATAAGAGGTCAGTTTGTGGCACTCGGGTAGCGTTCTTTGTCTGATACTCAAATACAACTGGAAACTTTGTCCTGCTGACTAAATTTGGTTCCAAGGCAAGATTATTGTGATTTTAAATTTTGTACCCTACCTTTCGTGGTAGTTTATATATCATACAGTCCTGTTGGTTTTGGAAAGTCTGTTGACTAACCAAATAGCCCAGTGTGGATTAAAATAGGGTACACTTCTTATGAAAAATAACTGGCATGCTTGGCTGCCTGCAAAGATGTTGCTTTGAATTCGATAAGATCATGGTGGTAACTTCAAAGCAACAATCTATGAGATTAGACACAGCTGAATGGAACACAACAGCTGAGACAGATGAATAATCACCGATATTTGTACTTCATGGACCATGCATATAAAAAAAAACTCTGAATCCCAGCTTTATTCAAGACCAAATAAATATATAAAAGTATGGTGTCACTGTTAGGATTCGGTTGGTTGTAACTGCAGTAAATCCTTAGCAAACAAAAAGCAGCAGTGGTGTTTACAGGTCACAAAGACCCACACATGACTATATTGGACTATGTTAGATAGAAAGCTGACTGGATCATTGGGCTCAATGGATAGTGATCAATAGTTCAGTGTTAGTTTGCAGCTAGTAACAAACAGAATGCTCCAGGGGTCAGTCCTGGGCCCAGTTTTGTTCAACATCTTCATTAATGATCTGGAGAATGGAGTGGATTGCATCCTCAGGAAGTTGTCAGTCACTAAACTATGGGGAGGGGTAGATAGGATACAGAGCAACCTGGCCAAATTGGAGGACTGGACCAAAAGAAATCTGGTGAGCTTCAGAAAGGACAAATGCAGAGTCCCCAAGGATGGAAGAATCCCATGCACGGCTCCGAAGTGGGGACTGACTGGCTAGGCAGAAGTTTTGCAGAAGAATGTGGGGATTATAGAGAACAAGATACTGAATATGAGTCAACGGTGTGCCCTTGTTGCCAAGAAAGCTAATGGCATATTGGGGTGCATTAGCAGAAGCATTTCCAGCAGATCAAGAGAAGTGATTATTCCCCTCTGTTCAGCACTGGTGAGGCAACATTTGGAATATTGTGTCCAGTTTTACCCCCACTCCCAACTACAGGAAGGATGTGGACAAATTGGAAAGTCTAGTAGAGGTACATATCACTAGAGTTGCATAGAACAAGAGCAATGAGACTTAGCGTGATTGAAATTCTTTAACAAAAATTAAATAAGCAGGGATTTGTCTGAACTTATTTGAAGACTGTGTCCTTCTTACTGGTGGTGGTTTTATTTTTTGGGGGGGTAGATGATCTGTAGAGGGTGAATTTCAGTCATTCATTCCAAGGCTCTATTGAGCCCCTCTAGCACGCCCGGGGCAAAGCCCCATTGGCCCCGCTGTACTTATGGCCCTGTGTTTTTATAAGCAGTCCAAATCAGTACTGTGACAGGGCGTATGAGCCCCGCACTGGAGAGACAAGGGTTAAAGAAACTCTCCAGGCAGAAGAGGCTCCACCCCCCTAAATCTGCTGGGCATGCTCAAGGTGTAAAAGCTAGCTACCCAGCTCAGTCAAGGGTGGACAGCTGAACTGAGAGGAAGCTGATGCTTCCCTGGTTGGGTCTTGCTACCCATGAGCAAGGGGACTTCTATAAAAACTTCAGCCACTAGGCCATACCTTCCCACCCCCAACTGGGAGTGGCATCTATAGAGATGTGCAGTCTAGTGGTTATCTATCTTTGAATTGTGGGAGTTCTATAGAGAGCTGTGACCACCGGGCCACCAAAGCCCTAAACAGGTAACTCTTAAGGGAACACTGGTCGTGGAGTCTGGCTACCACCCAGGCAAGAGAAACCCAACAAAGACCTGAGCCATTGGACTCCAGCAGGCTCATCAACCAGAGTCATAGTCCAACTCATGACAAGTACCTACGTGTAGTTAGTGACATAGGAATGAAGGCACTAACAAAAGTTGTTTTTTCTTTCTCTTTTTTCTATGCCATAAACTCTTCTAGCAGTAATTTTATCTCTAAATGGAAGGCATAACATTATGCTATTGGATCATGCAAGCCAAATTTCCCTGGCTGCCAGTTTGACCTCAGGCTTCTTCTGCCGTATTTGTGTGAGCTTGAGTTTTGTTTCCTCATTATATCAGGCTGGTATAAATTCCATCTCTGAGATGTATAATTATATATATTAACATTATAATGATAACTTTACAGGCCAGATTCCTGACTATTTTTTAGGCCAGATATAAACAAAGCACTAGCAAAGGCCTAAAGAATTTTGTGGCAGAATGTCTAGCTAGTAATTCATCAGTAAAAGGAAAATTCATTCTATGAGCAATATGAAGACTACATTTCTTATATGAGCCCTCCTTTTCTTATTTGCTTACAACGGTCTCAAATTTCTTTTGAGTTACAATTTACATGCTTGATCTATGCCCAAAGATCAATGGTTTTGTGAAGTTTGGGCAACACTTAACTGATCCATGCTCACACTTTCACATGTTCCAATTGAAGTATTTGCATGTGTATATCTCAGATATGGCTGAAATAAAAAGCTTCAAAATAGGTTTGTTTTAGACTTCTCTTTCCTGAGAGGGAAAAGATTGTGTTTGAAGAAAATGGGTCCTGCATGTTTAAAGCTAGCATGTCTGCACAAGTGTCAAAACACTTGTTTTTGATTATTTTCAACACCTTTGTCCTAAGGCAGTTTGGAATATTGAGCACTCCCTGATCAAACACTTTTTTGTTAAAGACACATAACTGAAGGGTCCTTCAACATAATCTTAAGCGACGATCTTCTAAATTAGAGAGTTAAACTAATTTAGGTCAATTGCCATTTTTTTTCCTGAAAAGAAGAAACCCAGGAAGTTAAACACAAAGACAAAAGATCTTTGAGTTTTAGTGCAGCATTTGCAGACAGTCATGACATTCAAAAAATTTAAATCTCCATGGCACAATGCAGTGTTCCTATTTTCTTTGTAAAAATTGTTAAACCACCATTCAGAAACTTGGGTTTCTTAAGTTAGACACCTAGATCTGTCAGTAGCAGTGGGAATTGTGATGCTCAGCTCTAAAAATGGACCCAACTTAACAGCATTGAAACACATGCTTTACTTTATGCATGTTAGTAATTGCATCTCTGTTCAGGAATACACTTAAGTGTATGCTTAAGCCTTTTTAAATTGGGATTCATACAGAGACTCTTATGGAGCTTGAATATGGATTTAGGTTCTGCCTAATTCTAGATAATCAACTGGGGAAAATATTGGCCTTTACTTTTGTATTTAATAGTTGTATCATATAGAGTATGCTATGTAGATGCAAACTGTAACATTTGTGTATGAGTAAAGGTGTTAAATTATTGAATTTGCACACAGGGGTGTTTCTACATGCAAATATGGGCATTTGTATGTATTTGTGCAGAAAACTGTGCCTGTACTTAGAGGCAAAGTTCTGCACTTTTTTCCGTAGTTACCAATATAATTTTAACTTTGTATGAACTCAGACTGGAGGTGAAACTTAAAAGGTGTAACCACTTTCACTCAATTCAACCAAAAATGTTGTTAAATCCTAGTGCAAAGTGAAACTGGAAAGCATCATACAAGTCTGTAGCACATCTTTTCATGTCCTAAACTTTAGCAGAATCAGTTAGTCTCTTAAGTTCCTGTAGCATACCCTGATGAACTACATGATACCCCTTAACAAAGAAAGATTGCTCAGCTGCCTGTTGATAAAACTAGCCACTTTTTATGGTAAATTTGTCAGCCTATGAAATAGAATTGCAGGATTGTAAAACTGTTAAGCTGTCTTTGGCATGTGAGCAAACTACTACAAAATCAAAGAAAGGAGTTTGGAGGGGGATTAGTTTACCCCCCAAAATACAGGGTTTACCTCACAAACCACAAGGAATAAAGCTGTGGTTTCAAAATCTGGGCTTAAGGTTCGTCATTTGGAATTTTGTACACTAACCCTTATGGAGGGCTTTGGAGAGATTAAATGGCAAAACCATTCAATTAAGCAGGGTTGGGGAGGAGCTAAAAATAGTCTTAAAACTCATGGATTAGAATCTACTCATTGACCATCTCCTTTTGGACAGATGAATGTTTAGCTTCTCATTAAAAGCCCAGAGAGTATAGAGATGTCGACAGAAAAGTTCTGAAAGGTAAATGTCCACTATCATTTAATAGAAAAACTGGAACAGGTCAAATCTCTGAGAAAATGAACAAGAAAACTTTCAGATTGGTACATTGCTTATGGAAGACAGGACGTATAATGTTAAAATTATACCTGTAAGGTGGTTATTTATGAAGTTATAATAGTTCCATTCAGATGGTAAATAAGCTATTGAGGATATGCTGAATGTACTGAAGTTGCACTCTTACTCTCATAGAAATGTTCAGTGATTCACTTATTTGATCAATGTTCAGCAGAATCACACTTGCATTGTGTGTGTGTGTGTGTGTGTGTGTATAGCACACACATACAGAGAAATGGGCAAATTCTCCTATCTCTTGGAAACAAAGGAGAAGAGATGGTCTCAATGTGACATCTTCTACTGAGTGATCCAGACAGTAGGACAGCTCTATTCCTTAACTCTTCAGTCCTGGTGTATAATATGGCTTGCTCTGCCGTGTGAGCTGAAACTCTACTCCCTGCCCATCCAGCATGCAAGTCATCTCCAGACGTGTGCCAAAGTGCTATGTCCAGCTACTCTTGAATCACATACAACAGAACACCTGCATATCCATAGAACCAACCTTGAACCTCTGGAATGCAGTCTTGTACTTTCCACATACTAATTGAACAATATAAACTCATTAATTTGCCGTTCTATCAAAAGGAAATTAATACACACTACCCTCCACAAACTGAGTAGGTTTCACCAAACACTTCAGCCAAAAACCCACTGGTTTGGATTGCATATAAAACACCTTTATTAATTACAGAAAGATAGCTTTGAAGAGATTAAGTGGTATTGGTCTAGAAGATCAGAATTGGTTCTAAAAGGATGTAAAATAGTGAAGTTTAAGACTGAGGTTGTTTTTTGCCAAGATACTGTAATTCTAAAAGTAAAAGGATGTCTCACTCAAAATTTCACAGTACTTCATGCTACTTAGGATGAATTTTAGTTGAAGTTATGTGCAGTTTTTTTGTCTCTCAGCAATCTTGTTTCCTTGGGTAGAGATGAGGGGTGATAGGCAGGTGGGGTGGTGTCACTCCCTCATTTGTACTCTTCTCCAGATGCTCAAAAAAGCTGTGCTATGTCATGAGTTTAGGCAGTCCCCCACAGCACACACAAACTGCTGATCATCCTGGAAATCTAGGTGCCTCTAGAGTTTGATGGCAGCTGAGCCAAGAGGCATGTAAATGTTGGATTTAGCCATCTAGCTGTCACTTTTAGTCTCCTAAATCATTTTGTGCATCTAGTCTGGGGTGTGAAAGTCACGGCCCACAGGCTGGATTCAGCCCACCAAGGGCACTGATCCAGCCCATGGAGCTGCTGTGTGGGCTGTGCCTGGGAGCTCTCTGCAGCAGCAGCAAACAACAAACACAGGCTGTCCCCAGCAAAGCAGGGTTAAGCATGCTTGTGATTTGGATCATGTGAGTGAGTCGCAGCATAGGGGAACAAAGGAAGTGCTCCAGCCAATCCCAGCTCAGCTCTGCTGTGGTCTGCCAACCAATCAGATTCTCAGTCACAGGCAGCTAGGCTGGCTCCTAGAGAGCCACTGCACCATCCCCCACCCCAACTGTTCCCTGTCAGTCAGTTGGCATGCTAGTCTGATTGACTGCACATTGCATGAATAAGAAATAGGAAAAGGAAAAAGTGCCTGGGGCACACGTTGGATTGAGCCAATCAAAGGCCAGCTGGGACTGAGTCAACCAAAGGCCACCATGCTGAATGACTGACAGTGGGGAGGGGAGGCAGGAGTCTGGCCTGCCTGTGGCTGTGACTGAGACTGATTGCCTGCTGCCAGAATGGTTGGTGAAGTGAAAAAGGAAGGAGAAGGGGGGTGTGGGAGTGGCCAATCTGGGGAAGGGTGGTCTGGGACCTGCACAATAGGAGAAGGGGAGTGAGGGAGCCAGCGTGGCAAAGGGGAGTCCACAGGATAGGGAAAAGGGAAGGTGTGGGAGATCCTGCAGAGGAGGGGAGGGGAAAGGGGAGCCCATGCCTCTCTGAACATGGCAGGGGAAAGGGTTAGAGAGCCCACGTGGATGCATGGCCTACAACAGGTGTCCTGCCCTCCAGTGTGGCCCCCCATATTGAATGAGTTTGACATCCCTGATCTAGCCTGAAGGCAAATCTTGATGAACTTGTTTTTTTCCATATTAAAATATGTATTTCTGGCATGTACAGGTAAGTCCTTACAAACTGGTTGACATCAGAACATTAGTATAAATGCTGCATAAAATGTACAAAATTCAATGGCTTACATTGGGTTAACAGAAGGAATTTTAGGGTTTTCACCAACGTTACCTGAGGAAACACAACTTACAGTACTGACTCGCCCCATAGACAGTTACATTAGCATCTATGTGCTGGCAAGAGACCTAAAACTAGAACTGAGACCTCTTATGTATGTAGCTTTACAAATATGATATTTTAAGTTCCAAAGTGGTACCAGGCTTAGTCTAGTAGAGCAAAACAAAGAGTCTAGTTGCATTTTTAAAAAACAACAAGGAGTTGTGTGGCACTTGAAGACTAACAGATTTATTTTTTGCATGAGCTTTCGTGGGAGAAGATCCCACTTCCTCAGATGCTTCAAAGATGGGTGAACTTACAGAAAGGAATGAAACTAAATGCAAGGGGGTGTAAAACATAGGATCAGGTCATAAAGTAACAGCAAATCAGAGCAGTTTACAGGTTCAAACCATGGGAAGCTTGAAGTCAAATTACCCTTTGTAATGGGAAAAGAATCCATAGTCTCGATTCAGACCAGCCTTCACAGAATTTAGCTTGCATATTAATTCGAGTTCAGCTGTCTTTATCATGTGATTTTTGTGGGAGAAAATCCAACTTAGTCATATTCTTGAAATAGGGAATTTACCGAAAGGGAGCAAAATAAAGGTAGGGGAGTATAAGTCCAGGGGTTAAAGTGGGCCGGAATGCAGCGTTCTGGGGCCCCTAAAAATAGAAAATGGAGCCGGAGTGCTGCATTCCTGGGCCCACCATTTAAAAACAGCAGGCCCCGGAATACTGCATTCTGGTTCCATGTTCTATTTTTAGGGGCCTGAATGCTGGGCCCTTAAAAATAGCAGGCCCTGGAACAGTGTTCTGCTGCATTCCAGCAGGCAGGGGCTGGGGCATTGCAGGGGGTCTCAAGACCCACCCCAAACCCCTCCCCTTCTATGCCTCACCCCAACCTGGGGCCTGCAGCCTACTCCCCAGCCACATCACCGCTCCAACTTGGGGCCTACAGCCCCCACATCCCCAGCCGTGCCACTGCTGGTAAGTGTGCAGATGACCAGGCTCACGCTGGGGGAGTATTGGGGGCAGGGAGTGGGGTGCTGGCATGTAAGGGGGCAGAAACTGGGGTCCAGGGGGCCCACCCATGCAGGAGCATTCCAGGGCCCGCCAAATTATACTTTAACCCCTGTATGAGTCATAGGATCAGATGAGATGGCTACAGCAAATCAAAATGGTTGTTTGGAGTCTCTTGCATTGATTTTTAAAATTCAGGGTATTGCTTCTCTATCACTAGAAGGTTTTCCCATGAATGAAAGCTGACAGCTGAAACTTGCTAAGAGCTGAAATCACTAAAGGAAGTGGCAAACCTCAAGAGACTGACCACAAGTAGAAAGACTTGGCAGCAATCAGAGCCTGCAGGTGGCAGGAGTAAGGGGGGACATGATGGGGCTCAGAGGCAGCAGGAGGTAGCAGCAGAGAGGGAACCTGCAGGTAGCAGGAGCTTGAGCAGTTGGCTGCCTGAAGGCGGCAAGTGCAGCAGATGGGACCAGTTAAGCGCACATCTCGCCAGTGGCAGGAGCCAGCAGAGGGACCTGGCTGAGCTGCACAACCAAGAGATGGACAGTGCAATTATGATGGTCATAAGGCAGGAAAAGGCAAAAAGGGAGAGACAAAAGACACACCCTTATATGTTCTAGGGTGAGGTGGGTTCATTTCATTGTGTTTGAATTCTGTTCTGTTTTTCTGTACCAATCCTGTGTTACTTTCTTCCTTTTAATTGAGAAGTTTACTTCCTACACTTAGATTCTGTGTGCTTGCAAGAGGGGAAGCATTGCCTTTTGTGGATGACATGGTGATAGTGTTGGATTCCTCACCCCCCCACCACCCTTGCCTGGGTGACTGGGTGGGGTCTCAAGTTGGTTTGGTGTTTGTATCATTCACAGGAACCCTTAGATGTAGAACCTATCTCTTTGCTGCTGCAGGCTTTGCTTGGTAGAAGGGTTACCAAGTAAAATAAAAACTCAAGTCTTGATTCTGCAATCCAGAGTCAAGTGATCAAAAATGAGATGAGAACTTGACCCTTACTTTCTAGAAGGTATTTTGGAGGAGAGAGAAAGGGATTTTTTTTATTATAAACTACATTCATAATAAATTAAATATGAAATGGCAGAATTAACCTCTCATTATATAATCACCTATTATGATCATCTTGAATGCTTACATCTCTGTACTGGTCTGAGTTTACTTAATCTGTGTCATCTTAATAGGACTATAGAATCTGCAGTCATAGAGGCAAACATAACCCTGGCACAGGAAGGACAGCTCCTATTGGCTTCAATTGATGTCCACTTAACTGAGGGTTGAACTGGGTCCATAATGTTTCATAATGTGCTATGAACTTTAAAGATGATGACCAGTTTATGTGACAAAGTTCAACATAAACATTAACTGTAAATTTGAGCAAAACCCAAGTGATTGAGGATTGAAATGATTTAGTGGAATTTCTGAATATTTGTAATTTTGACATTTTTGGACATTTCTCTTCAATTGATTTCAGCCTGAAGCTGAAGCAACAAAATAGCACTATAAATAGGAGAAATTTTTTTTCAGTACTTCTGCCATCTCCAGAGTACTGGAAATATCACAAAAAGCCAGACTAAAAGATTTCCATTCTATATTCCAAATAAAATCTTAGCTAGCATCCTAAAGCACAGATGTTTTACTTAAGTTAAACTGATTATGGTGTAGAGTTCTTTTGGTGGGTCCTTTCTCATTAAAGGAAATAAGAATGTAGCTTTTTAATTTGGATTATTGGATGCCTGCCGGGCATCTGATATTGAATTAAACTGCAAAATAGAGTGGCTGGATCTCAACAAATAAATGTTTATTACACATGTATGGCACCCCAGAATTTCAATGGGTGAGGTAAAAGACATGATCCTTAATCCATTTAGATAACCCATAAAAGATGGTGTGGAGGAGGAGATAAGCATGCAAAAAGTATTTTCCAATTTCTTCATAAACAGTCTTGCCCAGTCCCCAAGACTTATATGTGTATTCCTTTCAAAGGTCCATATACTTTATTTCTGACCAACAAGAAAGCTTAAACATATAAACCAACTATGTATGTCCAAGAAATGCAGGCATAAAAAAGAATGGAACTTCTCCGTAAATGAACCCGGTTTGGTCTTCCATAACCTCAGACTATTTTTGACCATTCAGTATATGGCACTTTTTAAAGCCAGATCTTAATTTGTCATTGTTGGCCATTCCTTGATACCAGGATGATGTCTGGCAGGGAGAATGTCTTTGAGACTCAAGATGGCTGAGGAGTTAAATTCTTGCTCTATGAATTTTTTTCATGAATGTGACAGGTGATTGCTTGGAGACAACACAACTGCCATCTGGGATTCTGTACACTCCCCTTTCTCAGCTGCAATTTCTCAGCATCGAGAGTAAGGTGATTCTCTTCAAAATGGGCTGAGGCTTATGTATGGTCTAACACTATTGCAGTCTATTGCTAGTCAGCTCTTTCCAGTTTGTGGGGTCAATGCTTCTCTTTTTAAGATGTACTTGCAAGATGTTCTTGTAACATTTCCTCTGTTTTCATTGGGTCCTCTCATCATGACTAAGTTGAAAAAGGAGGATTTGCTTTGGAAGACAAGTACCAGCCATCTGCACACAATGACCAGCCTAGCAAAGCTGATGTTTCATAATCTTCTCACCACAGCTAACATCACCAGTGTTGAGGCAAACACTGTTATTGGCGTGATGGTCTTCCCATCTGACGGTACTCTCATCTGGAGAGTACCTTCATCTTAAGGTAGAGTTATTGGTACCACTCCAAATGTTTAAGAGGGTTTCCAATATGTTCCCATGTCTTGCACCCTTAATAAAAGGTGGGAATGGCTACTGTATTATAGGCCAGAGTCTGTTTTCATCCACAGATCTGTCAATAAAGACATGACAGAGCAATTTTCTGAAGGGCGAGTTAGCACAACAGATTCTGTGTTCAATTTCCACATCAAGATTGGCTGTCTAGGAGAGGTGACTACCAAGATAAGGGATGACAACTTGTTGCCTCCTTCTCCCATTTGTGCTCAGGTAGGTTTGTGGAGCACCTTAGACCTTCCAATGTTAAGGGAAAGTCCTAAGGTATGATAGGCTCTTGAGAAGATATCTAGGTAGATTGCAAGTCCACCTTAGTATATGCAAAGACGGTATGTTCATTAGCATACTGAAGGTTGGTAATAACAGTTCTTGTGACCTTAGTTTTAGACTCATAGAAACTGGAAGAGACCATAAGAGGTCATCAAGGCCAGTCCCATGCATTCCTGGCAGGACCAGGTACCCTCTTAAACCGTCCCTGACAGGTGCCTGTCTAACATGCTCTTAAAAACGGTTGGTTACTTACCAGTAACTGTCCTCCTTCGAGATGGGCTGCTCGCATATATTCAGTTACAGGTGTCTACATGCCTCAGCGCACGATAGATTGGAAAGTCTTTAGCGTTAGCCTGTCAGGTCAGGGCACACGGCCAATGCCCCCTCCATGCCGCGACCGCGGCTATATAGGTGACTGTGACCCTGACCCTGCCAGTCCCATATACCTTTGCCAACTCCATTAGCGGGGACAGTGGGAGGGGCCTGAATGTATGTGAGCAGCCCATCTTGAAGGACGGTTATTGGTAAGTAACCAACTGTTCTCCTTCGAGTGCTGCTCACATCATTCAGTTACAGGTGACTGCTAGTCATACCTGAGGATGGTGGGAGGAGTTGCAATCTACCCACACTGAGTACAGCTCTGCCCAAAGCGGCATCATCCATAGCCTGTTGGGCAATGGCGTAGTGCATCATGAAGGTATGTATCAACAACCATTTAGCGGCCCTGCAGATCTGTTGGATCGGGACCTTGGCGAGGAAGGCCATAGAAGATGCCTGAGCCCTGGTAGCATGGGCTCTCACAGTTTCTGGAAGAGGCGTACTTTACCTTCCGTAGCAGTCTTTGATGCAGTTTACAATCCATTTGGAGAGGCACTGAGAGGACACTGGGGAACCTCTCATGCATTCGGCGACTGCTACAAACAACTGGGAGGTCTTACGGAAGGATTGAGTATGCTTGATATAAGTTAAGAGTGCTCTCCTCACATCCAAGGTGTGCCACTGTCTCTGGTTTTCTGTGACCTGGGGGTCTGGATAGAAAACTGGCAGGCAAATTTCTTGATTCATGGGGAAGGGGGTGACCACCTTGGGTAGAAAGGAAGGGTGGTGACGGAACACCACCTTGTCCAGGAAGAACATTGTATGTGGGGGTTCGGAGGAAAGAGCTCGCAACTCTGAAACCCTTCTAGCCAAGGTGATTGCTACTAAGAAAGCCACCTTCCATGACAAAACTAGCAGGGTGGCCGAATCCAAGGGTTCATATGGCAGCTCTGTTAATGCCTGGAGTACAATGTTCAGATCCCACTGAGGGGTGGGCTTACGAGGGTGGGGAAAAAGCTTTTCCACCCCTTTCAGGAACCTGTGAGACATGGGGTGTGAAAGAACTGGGGCCCCATCTATCTTTTGGTGAAGGGCCGAAATTGCTGCTAAGTGGACTCTCAGTGAGGACAAGGACAGACCTTTTTTCCCTAAGGTCTAGAAGACAGTCTAGAATTGTATGGTTTGGTGCTGAGTTAGGGTCTATGCCTTTGTCACGGGACCAAGTGGAGAAGCATTTCCATTTGACCGTGTATGTGGACCTGGTGGAGGGTTTTCTGCTACCAACCAGGACCTTCTTAACCCTGTCCAAGCAGCACCTCTCTTGCTAGCTGAGCCAGACAACATCCAGGCTGTCACGTGTAGGAGGCCTGGGTTCAGGTGCCAAAGGGCCAGAGACTGGTGTGGGGGGAGCACCAGACCCGGGGCACCGGCACTGGGATTCAGGGCACGTGCCCTGGGTGCCCAGTGCCAGCGACGCCCCTGGTGCTCTGAGGTCTAGAATAGGCCATAGATCCCTGTTGGGTTTGGGGACCAAGATGTATCGGGAGTTAAACCCCTTTCCCCGCTTCCGCTTGGGGACCCTTTCTATGGCCCTGAGGGAGAGGAGTTTCTGGCATTCGGCCTCAAGCTGGCGTAACTGTTCTTTGTTTCCCAATGTTGCATGAGAGGGCAGTTTTCTGTCCCAAGGGGTTGAAAGGAACTGGGTGCGGTATCCTCGCACCACTGTGTTGAGGACCCACTGATCTGATGTAATGCGGGCCCACCGGCGGGCAAAGTGGCACAGGCGGTGGGGGGAGAACAGGAACATGCTGCCCTCAAAGGGACTGTCAAAAACGCTGATTACAGCCTGAGGAGCAGTTGGACTCCTGTCCACACCTTCCAGACCGTGGGGCGTTGAGTTTTCCCCCCTTATCTGGACAATTCTTGTCCTTATCCAGGTCCCCAAGGTGGTGCTGGGGGAACTGGAGGGGTCTTGGGAACTGACTCTGCAGTTGACTCTGCTGCTTTAATTGCTGCAACTGCTGTTGGAGCTGTTGATGTGGTCTCGTCGAGCACCTGTTGGATTGTGGGGTGTATATCGTTAGGGAACAAAGCATGGCCCTTGAGTCCTTCATACCATGGAGCTTCATATCCGTGGATGTAGCAAAGACATCAGGGCCTTTAAAGGGGAGGTCTTGGATAATTTGCTGCATCTGTGCAGATAGGCCTGAGCCTTGGAGCCAGGCCAACCGACGCATGACGACTGCAGAGGCCATGGTACGGGCCGCTGTATCCACTGCATCCAAGGTTGCTGCCAGAGCATCCCTGGATGCCCTCTCCCCTTCCTCTAGCATTGCTTTGAATTCTCTTAGTCACTCCTCAGAGATGGTCATGTGAAAGTTTTGTATAGCCTCCCACAAGTTAAGGATGTAACATGCCATTAAGGCTGAATGGTTAGAGATTCATAGCTGAAGGGTCGCGGAGGAGTGTACCTTCCTCCCCAGGAGGTCGAGCTTCTTTGTCTCTTTGGTTTTGGGCATGGAGCTCGGCTGGCCCTGTCTCTCCCTTTGGTTTACGGCATCAACCACCAAGGACCCTGGGGTGGGGTGATGAAATAAGAAAGAGAACCCATTGGAGAGACGTAGTATTTCTTATCCACGACCTTGGACACTGGCGGGATTGAGCATGGCGTTTGCCGGCGTTCTTAGATGATGCGATATACTCCTGAGTGTAAAGGGATTACCACCCTTGCTGGAGGGGCTCTATGGCAAACATCGAAGAGAGTCATTCTCCTCTTGGATTACTCCTAATTTCAATTTAAGGTTCACCGCCATGCGGCAGAGTAGGTCCTGCTCAATGCGGGGATCTCCCTCATAGTCAATGGGCGTGTCAGTGAGGAGTAGGATTGGGCCCGGGATCTACTGCATAGCATAGAGTCACGATCAGTCATCAGAGAGATCCGAGGACTCCAGTGGAGGTGACCGGGCGTAGCGAGAGGAGGCGTTATCAGTTGTTGTGCTCAGCCAATTGAGGGTCCACTCATTATGGGATGATCTCACTAGAGGCGTAGGCGCAATGGATGAACGGACACCTCCCCTTGTACCCATGGTTTTTTTTGACCTCACTGAGCTCAGGGATGGGGAGCTCTTGCAAAGTATCTTCCTTGGGCACTCCTCCTGAGAAGGGGAGGGGCGGTCCTCAGAGGACGATCTAGGAGACGCTCCACCTGATGTCCGGGAACCCAGTACTGAGGGCTCTTCAGAGGAGCGATGGAGTGATGTTTCCTGCCCCTCTGTACCCGACTGTGGTACTGGTGGAGGGCTGTGCAGTGCAGTACTGGGTCCCGGTGTTAGGCTAGCTGCTAGTACCTGGTTACAGATCGGTGCTGGGTCAGAAACTAGCATGGAGCTGGATGCCAGTACTGGTGTTGGTGCTGGACTGGTTGATGGTACCAGGCTTGATGTCAGTACCAGGCTTGACATCATTACCATGAGGGGTGGTACTATGTCCTGCAGTACCGATGAAGACGGTGCCACTTTGGTCATCATCATCATCTTCTGCACTGGAGCTGGGTTATGGCACCCTTGATGGGCTGTCTGGGGTGTCTGTGCTGGTACCTTTCTTGGTACAGCTGAGGGGGTACCCAGTGACCGATGAGCTTGGTACTGGAGCGGTACTGTTGCAGGTCAAGGTTTTGAGCCTGGTACTGATGATCGGTGGTGGGGTTCCTGAGCCGGAGCCAATCGGGGGTCCGGCAGAGCACTCGTGGCCCGGCTGGTTTCAGGGGTGGTTGTCCCACTTCCTGAGATCAAGAGGAGGCGGTGCTCCCTTTCTAAGCGGGTCCTCTGCTTGAAGGACCGGCAAATGGAGCATTCCACCACGAGGTGGGACTCACCCTAGCAAGTGAGGCATTTCTTGTGCGGGTCATCCATTGGAAAAACCTTGCAGCATTCCCAGCACAGCTTGAAACCAGGCACCTTGAATTTCATGTGAAAGACAGGTACTTATGTTTCGCAAGTTTACGCTGATCCGAACCGACGCTGATGGCAGAAAAAGGAACTGGGAGGGTCAGGGTCACAGTCATCTATATAGCCATGGTCACTGCGCGGAGGGGTGTTGGCCATGTGCCCTGATCTGACAGGCTAACACTAAAGACTTTCCGAGCTACCGTGCGCTGTGGCACATAGACACCTGTAACTGAGTGATGTGAGCAATGCTCAAAGCAGAACTTCCAGTGATGCAGATTCCACAACTTATGTAGGCAACTTATTCCAGTAGTTAATCACCCTGATAGTTAGGGATTTTCCCTAGTGTCCAACCTAAAGCTTCCTTGCTGTAATTTAAGTCCATTGTTCTTGCCCTATCATCGCAGTTTTCTATCATCATAGAAAGCTATCAGGTTGGTTTGATATGATTTGTTCGTGACAAATCCATGCTAACTATGACTTTACACCTTGTTCTCTTCTAGGTGTTTGCTAATGGATTCCTTAACTATTAGTTCCACTATTTTTCTTGGTACAGTGGTCAAAGAAACTGGTTTATAGTTCCCTGGGTTGTCCTTATTTTCCTTTTTATAGATGAGTGTTATTTTTCAAAGATAATAGTCAATGGCTCAAATCTTGTGAGTCAGCTCCTTGAGTATTCAAGGGTGCATATCAGTGGGTCCTGGGGACCTGAAGACATCTAATGTGTCTAGGCAATTTTAAAGTTTCCCTATTTTAGCTTCTGATCCTATCACATTTTTACTGCCTTCCCCTATGTCAGGCATCCAATCACCACCAGCCTTCTCGGTGAAGACTGAAACAAAGAAATAAAGATGCCACAAATTGGAAAAAATCAGTCCATTCATGTGATACTCAGTCTTTGTTATGTGTGACTGCCTTCCCTCTGGAATTGGGATTGTGACAAAATAGATGGTAGAAAAAGATTAGGATGATAACACCCCTGCTCAGCACCAGTATGGATGGTTAACAAGTCCTTTGCTAACCCAAGACAGCACAAGGTTGGCCATTCCATTATGAAGCATCCTGAAAACATGAATGAATTTTAGTGGGCAACCAAATCTAGACAGGACCTTCCATAATGATTCATGATTGATGGAATCAAAGGCTTTAGAGAGGCCAACAAATGCAATAAACAATGGTTGGTGCTTGGTGGTATTCTCTATACATCTCTTGGATCTGTTGTGTGACAAAAATCATGTCAGCAGTGTACGAAGATGAACTGAAAGCTTTTTGGTATTCCAAAAGAATGTCTGGAGCAAGAGAGAATCATAGAATCATAGAATCATAGGATTGGAAGGGACCTCATAGGTCATCTAGTCCAACCCCCTACCAGAGGCAGGACCACTCCCACTTAAACCATCCCAGTCAGGGTTTTGTCCAGCCGGGCCTTAAACACCTCCAAAGATGGAGACTCCACCACCTCCCTCAGCAGCTCATTCCAAGACTTCACCACTCTCCTGGTAAAAAAGTTTTTTCTAATATCCAGCCTCGACCTCCCTAACCGCAACTTGAGACCATTGCTCCTCGTTCTGTCCTCCGTAACTACCGAGAACAGTCGAGCTCCATCTTCCTTAGAGCATCCCTTCAAGTAGTTGAAGGTTGCTATCAAATCCCCCCTCAATCGTCTCTTCTGCAGACTAAATAAGCCTAATGCTTCCAGTCTTTCCTCATAGGGCTTGTGCTCTAGCCCTTTAATCATTTTGGTTGCCCTCCTCTGAACTCTCTCTTGCATGTCCCTGTCCTTTTTGTAGTGGGGAGCCCAAAACTGAACACAGTATTCTAGATGTGGCCTCACCAGTGCAGAATAGAGGAGAATGATCACATCCCTTGATCTGCTGGTAATACTTCTTTTGATGCAGCCCAGTATGCCATTGGCCTTTTTGGCAGCAAGAGCACACTGCTGACTCATATCCAGCTTCCCATCCACCATGACCCCCAGGTCCTTTTCTACACTGCTGCTACTTAGCTGAATGTTTCCCAGCCTGTAGCAGTGCATAGGGTTTTTTTGTCCCAAATGCAGGATTTTACACTTATCCTTATTGAATCTCATAAGATTTCTATTGGCCCACTGTTCCAATTTATCTAGGTCTCCCTGAATCCTGTCCTTGCCCTCCAATGTGTCTACTGGTCCCCCCAGCTTGGTGTCATCCGCAAACTTACTGAGAATGCAGTGTATTCCATCATCCAGATCATTGATGAAAATGTTGAACAGAACCGGCCGCAGGACCGACCCCTGGGGCACACCACTCGTGACCGGTTGCCAGCTAGACATGGAACCATTGATTCCTACACGCTGAAACCGTTGATCTAGCCAGTTCTATATCCACCTTATAGTCCACCTATAGAAGAAATGGTGCAAAATGATGTAAGCAAGAGTCTTTCCAGAAATTCAGAGAAGGGCAATATTTTGTTAATTCCTGCAATTTTATTTGTTCCCTGTGATTCATAGGAGGCTGTGTGACATTAAGAATTAGTGATAGCAAGCAAAGGCAAGAGAGATCCACATTTTCGCTGATCAGCATGACATAAATGGGTTGGGAAGAGCTTAAAAAACAAACCTATCTGTGGGCCAAGTTTAAATGGCATAGCTCATAGCGAATCCCAGGACAGCTTGTAGCCAAGTTCTTTAGTTTGAAAATTAATTTAAGATTGTCAGTTAGTCTTAATGAGTTTGTTTAGGGTTCTTGTCCAAATTTGACCACAGAGATATCTAAAACAAGAGGCCCTCAGCAATGCTTGAAAGAGAAAGGGCATGTCCACACATAGGTTTTAAAGCGAAATAGCACTGGTTGTTTTGCTTTAAAAAAAAATTAGGTCCACATGATGTTCTGTTGTTTTGATATGACGAGCTCCATCATAACGAAACAACAAAAGTTAGAACAAAACAGTAAGACTTGGTAGGGAACTGAAATGGCCTGTGAATCGAAATGGTCCTTCTCAAACAACACCATTTGGACGCTTTGTTTCGAAACAACCATTGTCTCGATTCAACCCTGTTTGACCTTCTTCCTCCCAGGGTGCATGGCACCCTGGAAGGAAGACCTCCTCCAGCACCCTGGACAGGGAGAAGGAAAGGACCATGGGTGAGATGGGAGGTGGGGAAGGGGGATCCCTGCTTCCTGGCAACCCTGGCAGCTCTAGTCAGATGGCAGGGAAATGATCCCTGCTGTCCGGCACCACCGGCAGCTCCAGGCGGGTGGCAGGGGAGAGACCCCTGCACATCCGGCTCCCCCCACACTGCCTGGGTGACGGGCAAAGGACCCTGCATGCCTAGTGCTCCCGCTGCTAGCCAGGCAGTGGGGAGAAGAGCCCACCCCCCAGCCTGGCTTCAGCGCACTTGCAGGTGCTGGGGAAGAGACCCCTGGGCTGGCTAGAGCCATGTTAGTCAGGCTGCGGGGAATGCTCTTCCTGCTCCCAGCATGCTCCCTGGGCAGTGGGTGAGACAGGACTCCTGTTGGCTTTTGGAGCACCTCACACCAAAAGCTGGTTGCAGGGGTCCCGTCTTCCCCGCTTCCCGGGGAGCATGCTGGGAGCCAGGGGAGCATTCCCTGCAGTGTGGCTCTGGGCAGCCCAGGGGTCTCTTCCCCCAGCACCAGCAAGCGTGCTGCAGCTGGGCTGGAGGGGCTCTTCTCCCCGCCACCCAGGTAGCAGCGGGAGCGCTGGGTGCACAAGGTCCCTTGCTCGCTGCCTGATCAGTGTGGGGGGAGCTGGACATGTGGAGGTCTCTTCCCTGCTGCCAAGCTGGAGCTGCCATGGGTGCCGGGCAGCTGGGATCCCTTCCCTGACAGCTGGCTAGGGGTGCCAGGAAGCAGGGATCCCTTCCCTGCTACCCAGCTGGAGCTGCAGGGAGTGCTGGGCAGCAGGGATCCCTTCCCCACCACCCAGCTGGAGCTGCCAGGGTTGCTGGCCATGCTGGGGTCTCTTCCCCCACCACCTGGCTAGCAGATGGAGCTACCTTCTCTGCCAAGCCTGGATACACTGAAGGCTGCAGCCAGTCTGGGGGGATGTCTTCCCCCCCAAACCCTTGACTCATGTTGCCACACCACCCAGCGTGCCCCTGTCCTAGATCAAACTAGCAAGTCCAGTCCCTGGACATGCTAGTTCGACTTGGGTTTTTTGGTGTGGACCTTTTAAATCGATTTAATGACTTTTATATTGATTCAATTAGATCACTTTAAGTTAAATCAATTTTACTGCTTGTGTGTGGACATAGCCAAAGTCACACAAAACTTTGGTTAACTTTATAAAATCCATTTATTGATAAAGCATAAATGGTAACCACAGGATTAAGAAAGTATTAATTGTCAATATATATTTAACCAAATTACAATTAATATCATACATACAAGAAATCTTACAAGTTTGAAATTTTAAACCCCTATAATTGATATGTACACCATGGTTTCCAACCTTGGTTGAGAGAGATGTCTGAAACCTCAATTCGACAGGAAGGGTACTTGGGAAACAGTTTAGCAACTTTAGCTGATACCTCCAGACATACAAAAGTAACTTAAAATAACTAGCTAATAAGAGAAATAAAATGAAGTTGGACTGTGTTTTTCTAGGGAAAAGACTAGCTAAGAGCTGAAGAAGCTCAGAGCTAGAAACTGAGAGCAAAAGCAGGAGTCTGAAAAGTGAAAAGCTAAACAACTGCCCTTAGTAACAGGGTTTGGATCTTTATACCCTTCTCAACATAATATAAGTTATATCCACCTCTGTCGTCTAAACGTGAGGAGACCACCCCAAAAATTGTAGGGATATATCTTTTATTGGTCAAGGAGTTTGTACATATAAGTGATGTATGATTAACGCATGTCTGCCCTTCCGTATGTTTCATTATTATTATTTATAGATATCTTTGTGGGTTTTGTGGTGGTCTACCACGTCATGGCTCTGAACTGGAAGATCATGACTTGTCTTTCTGTCTACTGACCTAGATGTCATGATCAAAATATAGCCTATTGGATCTATGCATCACTGAACACTGATGAAAACAGACCTACCTGTCTAACTTCTAATCTAAGATTACGCAAGTTTCCTACTCATGCTTATTCCCTTTAGCTGTTCATACAAGGTGTATAATTTCTTGTACAGGCCTGCGAGGTGTATTGCATTTCATCAATCAGTATAAAAGTCATGCTAACTTGTGAACTTATGCTGAGTATAAAAAGCCTCTTAACTTTAACAGCAAGATTTCTTAAATCCATAAAAAAGGATACACGTGTGATCTATAGATGAATATATGCATGTAAGCAAAGCTTAGGTTAAGTTAAGGGCTACAAGCTGCACCCTCCTTGAGGACAATATAGTCCTCAAGCAACACTGGGAGGAGCATTTAGAACCATGAGCACTACTGAACCGTGAATCTCAAGTCTCGGTTGCCACTATCAAGGTCATCCCACAGCATCTAGTGATAGAACCTCTTCTCCCCCCTCCCTCATCCTCTGAGGAGGTTTGGGATGCAATCACTCAGGTTAGAAACAAGTTGCTAGACCCAGATGGCATACCTGTGGAGGTCTTCAGAACTGGTGGAAAAGCATTTGTGCAAAACCTTCATCAACTTCTTGCTAGAATTCCCTCATTAACTCAATTTCTAACCAGATCTGAAAAATGCAAATATCGTGACCAGACTATAATGTCTTAATTTGATAAATAAGAGCAGTGTTTCATTTGTTTGGCATCCAAAAATCAGACTTCTGGACATACTAAGAAACTCTGCATAGCAGTAAAATTATAAAAGAAAGCTATAGCATGAGTGTGAGTGTACGCACACCAGAGTAGAATTAGAATTAAAATCCTTTTTTGTTTGTTTGTTTGCTTGCTCCCCCCCCCCACCTACTATTCCTTAATTTCTACTTTTGGGATCTCCCAATTTTGGAAATAGTGAGAGAAGTCAAAATACTTCCACATTTTGCCAGGTCACATTATATGCTAAATATATAAAAGGAATCTTTAAGGTACAAAAATAGAATGTCTGAAACAGAGTTCCTTTATGAATTCAGTACGGTTATTTTCAATTTGCATTTGGGTCAGATGAAGACCCAGTTCAGCCAGAGGAAATTAGCTGTTTAAGAAAGTTCAGCAACTATTCACTGAAAGTGCAGTGTTCTAAAGCTACTAGGACTATTTCTGATGTGTATCTTTTAATGGATTGTGTTCATGTTTGCTCTTTCTTGCAATCTATTACATAAATTGCTGTGCAAGAACAAAATGTTCTCAAATAGACTCATTGGCCCATTTATCTATAGCACTGTAATATTCCAGAGAACTGGGGGGAAAAAGACTTTATTAAGCTGTGAATATCAGCTCCTTGTATCAGGCATACAAGGTGTCATCAACTCATTACTAGCTTTGCTGACTCATGTAAACATCTACACTTGGAAATGTTAATTTGCATAAAGGGCCCATGAGAGAGAATACAGCTTCTTTTTTGAGCGCAACTCGGATACATTCAGTATTGGGTGTCTATGCGCCACAGCGCACGATTGGTTGGAAGCTTTTTGCCCTAGCCTGTCAGAGCAGGGTCAATGGCTGGCACCCCCTCTGGCCACTCCTGTGGCTATATATATATATATATATATATATATATATATATAATATCTGGCCCTGACCCTGAGCCTCCCCAGTTCCGTTTTTCTGCCCTCAGTGACAGCTTTGGAACAGCCGTGTCCTTGCAATCACAAGTGCCTGTCGTTACTTCCTTGTATGAATGCCCGTTTAAGCTAGAAGACCTGCTTGTGGATATTTTTCCACCAAGAACCAGTGCATCTACGCAACGTGCTAGTCTGGAGCCGAAACACTGCTCCCAACGGCTGCCAGAGAAGTCAGGCTTTAAACCCTGTGCTTCTTGCAGCAAGGGCTTCCTGCGGGATGATCCCCATGAGGAGTGCCTATGGTGCCCAGGTGAGTCCCACCAAGCTACTGACTGCTCCATCTGTCAGCCCTTCAAGCCAAGGGTGCTCAAAGACAGGGAACAAAGGCACCATGTGTTGGCCTTAGAGCAAGTGCACCAGCCTATCTCCAAAGAACCGGGGTTGCCTTCAGCCCTGGCACCGCATGCCAGGTTGGTATAGGAACCATCTCAGCACCGCTCCCCTGCGGAGCAGAAGGCACAATTGGCACTGACTTTGATGCCAAAATGCTTCTGCCGGTCTACCTTTCCCCAGCTGAGCTACTCCTGGCACTGCAAACAAGAAGTGGTGCAGGTCCCGACCACCCGGAGGCCTTCAAGGCGGCAAAAGCCCTACTGCTTTTGCCTATGCCCATGCCTCCGAGGCCTCTTAAGCAGAGACAAAAGCCTGTTTTCCTCTTGGGTAAATGGTCTCCTTGTGAACAGCACTGCTCCCTGATGCCTAGCATGGTGCTGAGCTTCCTGGAGCCAAGGGAAGAAGCTTCCCTGAAGGCACCAGGTGGTACCAACCTAGGTGGGGCTCAAAAGTGGAGTAGGCAGAGGTCTGCTTCTCCCTGGTGCCATCTACATGGCCTGGCACTGAACCTCCCACACCATGAGAAAGTCCTCGCTCACCAAGCTTGGAGGAGATCACCCCATCTAGGAAAGCCCCTTATGAGTACTGTCCACATGAATGGTCAGTGTTGAGAGCAGTCACTCCTCAGCAGACCCACCATGGCACCGAAGAGCCCTCCATAATTAGCTCGGATAGGGAGTTAAACCCAAGGCCAGAATCCTATAGAGAGAACATTACAGCCCATTTTGATTTGCTGTGCAGGGTTGCTGTCCACAAAGGCCTAGAGGCTGAACAAGTCGGGGAGGGGGGGTGTCCAAGACCCACTGTTCGATCCAGGTGTTTCATCCCTGATGGATGCGTTAGCTGTGCCCTTGCACCCTAGTGTGCTTGGAATTGCCAGATCCTGGTGGCAATGCCCTACCTTGATTTCCCTGGTATTGGAATAGCAGCCCACAGGTACCCAGTCCCACAAGAGGAATTTTCCTTCCTGTTATGTCACCCAAGCCTGAATCCACAGCAATGTTCCCTCTAAGCCGATGATGCAGCTGAGCAAGTTCCCTGCTGCTTCCCCGACTTCCACTGGGCCCCTTCCCTGCTGCCTTCTAGCTACCTCAGTGCATCCAACAACTTGCTCAGCTGCATCATCAGCTTAGAGGGAACACTGATGTAAATAAGCAAAAAGAAAGAAAATACAATTAGATTAGAAATATCTTTCTTTTCTATTCTCCAAATTCACTGGAAGCCTGAGAGGCAGATTAAATGCTTGGGTTCTTGTCACACTACATCAGGGGTCTCAAACACATGGCCTGTGGGCTGCATGTGGCCCCTAAAGCTATTTCCTGTGGCCCACAATGACACCATTGTTACAGTATTTGAAATGTTGCTGTATGAAAAGATTTCAGTGGTGCAGCCCTCAGGCCAGTGTACTAGTCCTCATGTGGTCCTGTACTAGTCCTCATGCGGCCATCATGGTGATCTGAGTTTGAGACCCCTGCACTATGTCAAACATTTGCTAGTTTTTATTTGGCTAATAGTTTAGTCAGAACCAGACAGTAATCCTCAATTAAGCATACTTCTTAATTAAGAATTTATCCTGATCCTAAGATTTGACCCTTCCTGAAATTGTAGAGCCTTTTACCAACAGAGAAGTTATTAATATCCCTGTCTTTACAGTACATAGTTATTAATTTTGCTGACCATATGACCAGTTCAGCAGAGGTTGGAAATTCAAGCTGCTATTTACTGGAGCAAGTAGTTTCCTTTCTTTTTCTGACAAAGCCCAGAATGGAATACACAAAAAGAAGGGATGCTATTCACAACACTGTATAATCGTAAGGGAAACGTAGACTAAAAGAACAGAATTTTTGGATATGGTTTTCTGCTATGTTGCTGCTAATTTATTGCAATGTATTCTGCTTACAACCCTACATAGAGAACATTGTTGCACTTTGTGAAGTTATATTGAGCCAGAATGTTTACACATAACACTAAAGAAGTGAAGATGCATTCACATGAACTTGAGTGATACACATTCTGTGTATTCACACTATGGTGCTCTTCTATGTCAGGAATGAAGAAGCTTAAAAAACTCCGTTAGGTGAAATACAACATCCTTTCAAGAGCCAAAGGGAAAGCTGTGTTAGTTTAGTTCAGTAAAACAAAGAAGGATCCTGTGGCACTTAGACTAACAATTATATTTCTTGCATGAGCTTTTGTGGGAGAAAATCCAGTTCATCCAATGCTTTGAAGGTGGAAGAACTTAGAATGTAAGTCTGATGAAGTGGGATTTTCTACCACAAAAGCTCATGCAAGAAATATAATTGTTAAGCTTTAAGTGCCACAGGACTCCTTGTTCATTATACAACATACTGGGTGCAAGCTGAGTTGCTATGCTGACATTGCTTAGCACTTGCAACAGTGGCTCTGTGTGTCTGTCTGTCTGTCTGTCTGGGGCTGGCTGTGTGTGTGTGTGGCTGGGGCTGGGGCTGGGTACTGGGGGGCCCACCCATGCGGGGGGGGGGGGGAGGGGGAGGAGACACCTGTGCTGGAAGGCTCTGGGGCCAGCAAATTACACTTTAACCCCTGCAGCAGGGGTAGTTTACACAACCCCTGGCCAAGAGCCTTCCCTGCCCATCCGCTGGTTTCCCTGGCCGACCCCTGGTCAGGCTCCTTCCCCATCTGCTTCCCTGAGTCCCCAGCACCTTCCCCAGCTAACTCTGCCCCTTTCCCCCGCTCCCTCTCTGACCCTCCTAAAGCCCCCCCGTTCCTCCTTGCCTGGCCGGCGGAGCTGCTGCCTGGCCACTGGCTGCTGCCGCCCCCAGAATGATCAGGGCAGGAAATTTTAAACTGCCCTCACCTGACGCAGCTCCCTGACAGCTGGAAGGCTGTGTCTGCTGGCTGGCTAGGATATGTGGCTGCCGGCTGTGCGCTGCCAGCAGTGATTTGTTGGCCAGTGAGTGATCGTTGCTGCACACATGTGCAGCTTGCAGGGAACACTGGTCCACAGGTAGTTGAGGCTGCCCTAGGGTGTAGGGTAGAACCCTTTAGGGATCCCATGCCAGAGTCCGGGGGGCTGGACAGATGGAGATCCAAGGTAGAAAGGTCTATTCAACCTCGGCCTTCCTGCTGTGTATAGTGAATCACCAGGCATTGGTAGCTAGATATATCTCTGATATTTGGGACTCCCTAAAGAGATTTATGAGCCTCCTCCCTCAGGATCAGAGGGAAGATTTCGAGTCCTTTCTTGAAGAAAGCAACCTGGCATCCTGCAATGGTCTCCTAGCAGCTTGGGACCACAGACACAGCAAGCTGAGGAGTAACCAGGCCGTTGTGATGAGGTCCATGGCATGGTTCAGAGACAGAGAGGCCTACACTCAAACTACTCAACAGGCCACCCAGGAACTTCCCTTTGAGGAACAACCCTTGTTTGCAGAGGACTCAGACACCCTCCTCAGCAGCACTAGGGACCCCAGTCAGACCCCCTTTGATCCAGGCCTCCTGGGATAACCTTCTGAATGTGCAAAAATCAGGACAAACTGCACAACCAGGGGCCAAAACCCCACACCACTGACGGCACTTAAACTGGTCTCCCAGTCAGTAACAAAACATGCTTCTGATTCCCCACTCTGGTCATCACCAAGCATAACAAAACAGAAAGAGCCCCCTTACTGCACATCAGTTCCTATGGTCCCCTCTAGCCACTGCGTCCCTTAAAGAAATAGGTTCTCCTAACCCCAAAGGGTCAGCCACATCACCCAGAACAAGATAGGCCTGGATCTTACCCAAAATACCATGTTGCCATCCAATCCTTTAGTAACTACAACTAAAGGTTTTATTAAAAAAAGAAAAAAAAAAGACATTAAAGGGTCAAAGTGAATCACATACAAATCCTTGAGGATCCTGTAGTTTGCAGATTAGTCCCACTCCTCTGGTGTGCACCCAGCAGCAGCAGCAGCAGCTGGGTGGGTCTCAGTCCTTTATTCAGTCCCAGGAGAATAGTTCCAGAGGAGGGTGTTGGTTGCAGACAGGCTGAAGACTAAAGACAAAATGGAGATGTGTCCCCTGCCTTTTATCTCAGAGTCCTTGCCAAATCAAAATGGAGTTGGACCAAATTGTCAGTCTGGCTAACTGGCCAAACAGGTTTCTTCTTGGGCCCACTGCTGCTGAGATGCCCCTGATGGGAGCCATTAAGAGGAACAATACTTTTGCAGACACCCAGTCTGGGATTGCTGTAGGAACAAATCACTTGGAACACACATAAAAACAAGTAGATTTCTAATTTCTATTACAGGCATGATACCTACATACAAACCATATAATCAATCTTAGCAGATTACAGCTTTTCTATTGAAACCAAACATGGCATATCACCTATGGATTATTGCCAATATGAAATATTAATATGAAAAATCATAAACCGTTCCCTAGACCCAGACAGCGTCACACCTCTGATCACTGGGTATGCTCCACTCTCAAACACTGAGCTGCCCTCTTAGTCCTCACCATCACAGGGAGCGCAAGCTACCCTGACTGAGTAAGGTTCAAAATGAATCTATTTGGGGTCCCGAGCCATTGTGTTCACAAGGCTCCCCACCTTAATCCGCTGGACTACCCCTTCCACTTAGAGAGCCTGCCAATGACCATCACCTTTGGACAACCTCACTCCTTCTTTAGGCAGAAGTTCCCCAGGGTTTATCATGGGGGCCTGCAACTCGGATAAGGGCATCCAAACACATTCTCTGCCTCTTCCCACATTACAACAGGACATCTGACTAGGGATCCCTATATCCCTATAGACAAAGAAACCCCTCCTTTTGTGCTATATGCCCAGCCAGTTTTTCCCAGTGGACTCTATTGCTTCCTGGTATGTATGGGCAAATCGCCCCCTCTACCATCATCTTCCTATTTCCCCTGGGGTGCTTGGGGGCTGACTCCTCAAGACCCCACTCTTCCAATATTAGTACTAGTTTTTCTAGCTCTTTGCTTTGAACCCTAAGGCTTTTCTCTCCAGTCAGGATCACAGTGTTTCATAGCCTAGCTCAGTGTGCCTAGCAAGGGCTTGGTGAAGATCCAGCCAAGCCACAAGACAATCCTATAGAGCTCAATCACAGGGAAAGATAAAACTCTTGTGGAGTCCTATAAATGTTAAGGTAGGACCCTTACAATTCTTTCTTAGAGGTTCCCTTATTATAAGGTGAAACCGCTCTCATGGCAATGTGCTTCGGATGTCCTCACCTCTCAATCATATGTGCCCGCAGTACACTGGAATATTGGGTGAGTGCCTTGTTTCTTGGGGGGGGCGGGTGACATGCTATACATTCTCCCAAGCCTTCCTCTCCTCCTCCTCTGTTCCCCATTCACTCTGGGCTTGCAAGGAACAGGGCCTGAACTGGTCATTGATCATTGGACAGCTAGAGCTGTACCCTGCTCCACATGGTGAACCTCTACACCCTCTGTTTCCAACAGGTCTACATTGAGTCTTGAGGTTCTTTCTCTCCCTCTGTCCTTCTCAACAGATCGAGGGAGTCTACCATTAAGGCTCGTCCATCTTCTGTATAAGACCCTTTCAGAATAAACCACTCTTTGTCCAAGAACCCTGACTTTATTCCCAGGGCCACTAAGCTTGAAGGAAACACCTGTGGCTTCCTAATCTCTAACCCGATGAGGTCCTCATTATAGGGGGCTCATGAGGGGAGATATCCCTCGACTGGTAGTGGTCATATGTCCTTACCCCATTGCATTACCATGGGTGGAAACTTCCAGTCTCGCCTCCCTCTTCCCGAGCCTCCCAGTGTGTGTTTTTGGCCAAGGGAGGATAGTTTTCTCACTGAATACATAAGCCTTGCCCCCCTTTGTGGGTCAGCTCATAAAGTGGTTGTTGTACCTCTCCCTCCCTCCCTTTCCCTCCTCAAGGTGTTGGGCTAGCTCAGGGGGTAGAGATGGTGGCTCTTGAATTTAAGTCTAAGGAGTTGAACCCCATGTTGGTTGCTACTCACCGATGGGCCTCTTAATGACCCCCCCCATTTACCCCACCATTAAGCCCTAGTGGAACATCATACTCCCATACGAACCAGTGAAGGGAGTTAGATCCTTCCTCCTTCTGCTATCTTGTTCTAGAGGTCATTTTTCCCTACGATGGTGGGGGGAACAACAATGGGAAATTAGTAACAAGTATATGAAGAACCTCCCAGGACACCTGTTTACTCAGGTTCATGGGCTAGGGTACTTTGACTGCTTTCTCCAGTCTCGTCTCTCTAACCAAACTACTTGTTTCCTTAATTGATTATGGACGCTGTGGGTCTTGGCCCCTTGTGCTCACAGAGACTTAGAGTGCTGGGTCACACACTTTGTGCCATGTTCTTCTCCTTTTAGGAGACTGGGGAGTTGGATGTGCAATGAAATTACCCTTCAACTTGTTGCTATATTTGTCCCCCCTCTTCGAGCCCTTAGCCTTGATGCATTAAGGCGGGTCCTCAGTACCCGGAGCCATGCTTGTACATCCCCTTAGTTTGTGTGGCCGGGAGGACGAAAACCCCTTCTCCCTCCCGTGACTCCCTTCACGAGTTTATCAGGGTCTCCCCCCCAGTGGCACCCCTATTCTGGTACTTTGGGCATCTGCATACGCCATGTGATTTTAACCACTGCCTTTCCCAAGGGATCTGTAGGGGGGTTTCCCATTAGAGGTCATGAACACCTCATCTGCTTCCTCACCATAATCCCTGAGGTAGGTTGGCCTACGTTGTCTCTGCCTTGCAGGGAGTATCAGCATAGCGTTTGTCTAAAGTGTTCAGGCCACCACCTGCAGTCCTCTGGTTCTGGGGTGACCCATTTATAGCCCAGAGGCAGACTTTTGGCCCTCAAGATTACTACACTCACTTCCCTCACGGGAGTACTTTCCCACATCACTTACTAGTATGGGAATACCACAGAGACAACCCTGACAACCCATTGTTGAGCCCTTCTTCATTTTGCCAGGGTGGATGAGGTAGTTCCCTACCCACCCTTAATAGTGGGGGTACAGTACAAGCTATCGATGCCAATAGATGGCCCATCTTTGCCATTTCCCACTACCTGCAATAGGGCTACCACGGCCTGAGATTGAAGGCTTTAAGCTCCAAAGGGATTAAGAAATCGTGCATCCCGCTTTCCATGAGGGGGGCAGACTCCCTCCCCTTCTTTATATAGGTCTTAGCAGCAGACACTCAGTATCTTCTATCATTCGCTAAATACAGTCCTACCTTGAACCCCCTAGGGCAGTGGATAGGGCATGGTTGTATGAGGACTGGTATTGGTCCCAGCATGCACAGAATATCCAGGGCAGTTTTCCTGCCTAGTCTGCCCTGGAAGTAACGCACTTCCCTTCTGAGTTTTCCATGTCTAGTGCTCATAGAGCTTGGAGAAGAGTGATTCTCTTTGCATAGGGACAAGAAGTCCCTAGCTTATGAATGTCTCAATTTCCAGCATCTGAGTCCTGCTAGGCTTGCATAGCCGAGCCTATGAATGCAACCCACTGCAAGGTGACGTAGTTCTCTCTAGGGTCCCTTAAATCTGCTTACTGCGGGACTTCACAGAGTCATATAATTTTCCCCTTCATGTAGGCAATACGCTTACTTCAGGCAGCCTGCTGGTTGGAGCCTTGCTTAAGGAGATTGCCGTGCTGAAGGCGGAAAACTCCAACTCTGCCCACCACCCACAGTATGGCTAGTAGTCACTTAATACTGAATATATCCGATCAGTGGTCGAAGAAGAACAGTGGGTTACTTACCAGTAACCATCCTTCTTCGAGATGGGCTGCTTGCATATGTTCAGCCGTCCCCGCTATCCAGAGCTTTCTACTTAAAGGGGACTGGGGAGGCTCAGGGTCGGGGCTGTATATATAGCCACGGGAGTGGCCAGAGGCGGTGTCGGCCACCGACCCTGCTCTGACAGGCTAGATCAAAAAGCTTCTGACCAATCGTGCATTGCAGCACGTAGGCACCCAATACTGAGGGTCAGCCTCAAAGTGAGGCAGAGGCTGGGAGCAGGAATGCCTGTTGAGGGGAGGGCAGACAGGACCTCTGGCATACCAGAATGGAGCTACTACCTACTTCACCAGCAATCTCCTCTCCACAGCCCTGGGTCACTGCTCTCCACACCCCATCAGAATTACATGTGAGGTGGTTCTGTCATTTTCCGCCCCACCCCGCCAGCACATTTGCAAGTCTCTCAGCTACTGTCCCTGATGGACAGGCCTGGGGAGGGAACTGATGGACAGGACAGAGCTGCTTCCCATGCAGACTGAAAGCGGCCACTCTGGGCAGTGAGGTGGCTGCCTGCAAAATCCTGGCTGAGGTGCCACCTCTCACGTGGCCCAGCTGTCTGTGACTGGGGTAGAGCAAGCTGGAAAATGCTGTCAGGGAGAGGAAACTCTGCCCCATTCAATCCCTGTTTGCAGCAGCTGGGCCAGGCCGTGGAGGGAGGAGCGATAATTCACTGCCGCCACCTCCCTAGTTGTGATCTTGCAGATTGCCACGGTTCTGCACAGAGCAGTGACCCAGAAAGGCTGGTTGTTTGTTTGAGAAGTGACTGGTCCCACCCCTTCTGCTCCAAGCTCGGGTCCAGCTGTCAAGGAGTGGGCGAGCTGTTCCACAGGGGCATTTGGAGGCCCATAGCAGGCTGAGAATACGTGTGTGGTGGTGAGGGGGTAGAGGTCTTGCAGGTGCAGGACCTCATAGACTTTAAGGTCAGAAGGGACCAATATGATCATCTAGTCTGACCTCCTGCACAGTGCAGGCCACAAAACCTCACCAACTCACTCCCACACCTCAGGGTGGATGGCAGGTGGAGTGAGGCAGGACCATGATCTGTTGCCAGGGCCACTTCTGAGTATAGGCCCAGGGACACGGTAGCACTGGCACTAACGTAAACCTGGATCTGCCTGTAGCCCGGTCTTAGCTGCTGAACTCTGAGAAATGGGTAGGACTTAATGCCCACCTTTCTTGTCAGCATCTCCCATTGGCTAGTTTGGGCAGTTCCATGACACAGTGGCTTTCTGAATCATATTCTAAGATACCTGTCTAGCCCCATTCAATGCAAAGGAGCCCAGGTACCTAACTCAGGCTTCATGAAGTGCAGTGTAGTCCCTGTGACTACTTTTTTTCCCCCTTAGATTCCTGATACTTAGGAGTTGTAACACTCACCATTGCAATGTTTAACTCAGTTTTGTGGATCCATGTCCAAGGCACTTTTAAAAATCCCCTTTAGCACCTCTCTGTATCTTTAGATGCCTTAATAACTTTAAACAACTGGCTATTGACCTTGAGTTTCATCTAAGTGAATCAAGAAAATGTAGAGTTTGCAGCCTCTGTAAATAGAGGGTGGAGTTTTTTCCTTTCCAAAATACCTGCAGAACTTCAGCCACTGTAATTTTTGTTTCCTAATGCACCTGGATTTAAAAAAACCTATCAACTGGAAACTCAAAGATTTGTTTGTGAAATTTTGAAAAGTCACTATGAGTTTTAAACTTCCATGTCTAGTATAGATTGATTTTAATATTGGTCCACACATTTTGTTACAAATGGTTTCAGTTACAAAGTGAACTAAGTAGCACAGCAGCTCCAAACATGTTGGATTTGTTTTAAAATATTAATATCCACAACTGGCAGTGAATCAAACAGATTTACCCCTGATTTAGTGAAAAGGATTTCTGACAGTCCTTACTGTTTAAAATACAGTGAAACATTGTATATATTATAATTTAAAATAGAAGAACAAAAATGATAGATGGTTCTATAGCTTTTTTCTTTTTGATGCTGTAGTTAGCAAGTATAGTATATTTTTAGTATAGGCAAAGAACGCTGGATTTTTTCCCTTAATTCAGAAATAATCCTCTAAATTCCCTTTTCATATCCTGATGTGCATCCAGTTTGTTGAACTTTTGCTTTCTATAATTAGATGAATTGGAGCTCATGGTGGATATCTAAAGCTGAAACAAATTGAATTTCAGGTTATTGCTCAGTCCACTAATGATCTAAGCTATTATTAGCTTGGGGCTTGATCTAGCAAACATGAGCTTGAGTAATTTTACTCAGATGATCAGGCCCAGTGAAGTTATCAGACAACTCATGTTAGTTAAAGCATGCAGGATCAGTCCTTTGGAAAGGTACAATATTTGTGAGAGCACTAGACTTGTTTCTTCTGGTTCAAGAGCACACTGTAAAAGGAAGCAACCACGTGGAATACAGAAGGAATTATACATAGAAAGAAACCAAATCTAGGAATATCAAGGAAACTAGGAAAGGTTCAGAAAAGGGGAGCAAAGATGATCAAAGGTATGGAATGACTTCCATATGAAGCAAGACTAGAAAGATTAGAGCAGCTCATCTTAGAGAAGAGACAAGGGTGGGGGGGGAATATGCTACACATCTATAATATCCCAAGTGGTTTGGGAAAAGTGACTAGAGAAATATTAAGCCTTTGCCACAATATGAAAAACAGGACTCACATAATTAAATTAATAGGCAGTGGTTTAATATAACCAGGAAGAAGTACTTTTTGACACAAAGCACAATTAACTTCTGGCATGCGTTACCATGAGATGTTGTTGTGATGACTAGAAGTATAACTGAGTTAAAAAGAGCTGGATAGCCATTGATGGATCTATCTTCTATGAAGCTATTAGTCAAGATGTTCAGGGATACAACCCCATTCTAAGGGCAACCCTAAAACTATGACAGCCAGACATCAGGAGGGAATCCATTCCAATGGCCCTTTTCTGAACATCACGTCTGAAGCACTGGTATTGGTCACTGCTGAAGACAAGGTATTGATATATGGATGACTGATCTGACCCAGACTGGCAGGTTTTATGTTCTACAGTTGGAGTGTCTTTTGTGGTCAGTGCGCTTTTCGCTTTTTATTTTAAAGCTATTTTTGTATGAAATTTTTCTGAGGCATAGGGGATTCAGCCCAAGGCTCTCGGCAACTCTTACTGTATGCCCCCCAGCAGAGGTGGGCAGAAGTTTATGTACAAAGCAATCTTACAGGATGCTTCCATAAGCCACATCTAGTATCGAAAGTGTCTGCCTAGCACTCATTCCAGGAACAGCATGGAGGGCAGCCATAATGGGGATCAGGCAGGGGAAAGACCATATGATCTCTGCTTATGTGAATCCAATATATGACTCACTTGTATGGATGGCAGGGCTAACGTCAATATTCCAGACCAGTGGTTCTCAATCCTTTGTAGGTCATGACACACTTGGTACATATTGTAACCCTACAGGACGCACTGCCGACCAAATCTGGCCATCTCCCCAGATCTCCACAATACACTCACCACTGTGTGGTGACACAGTAATGTGTACTGACACAGGGGTTGAGAACCACTGCTCCAGACTGTAGGCTGGATTAGTGATAGCAGGATAGGCAGCAAAGAGTTTGTTCTGTAGCTATGTGGCATGGCCTTGGATGTGGGTAGGATTTCACCTCCACTGAGCCAAATTAGTTGGGCTTTATGCAAAGGAATTAAATTTCATCATAGGCATCCAGAAAAATTGTCAGTCTTTCAAGTACTAACAGATTTATTTTTTGCATAAGCTTTCGTGGGAGAAGATCCCACTTCTTCAGATGCTTCGAAGATGGGTGAACTTACAGGAAGGAATGAAACTAAATGCAAGGGGGTGTAAAACATAGGATCAGGTCCATCATCTCAGGCATTGGCACTCTTACTGCCGGCCTATCTGGCTATGTGGACTCCCTCCTCAGACCCTATGTTATCAACATCCCCAGCTATCTTCAAGACACCACAGACTTTCTGAGGAAAATACAGTCTATTGGAGAACTTCCTGAAAACACCATTCTGGCCACTATGGATGTAGAAGCTCTTTATACCAACATCCCACACAAGGATGGATTACAAGCTATTAGAAGAACCATCCCAGATGATGACACAGCACAGCTCATGACTGAACTTTGCGACTTTGTACTCACCCACAACCACTTCAGATTTGAGGATCATTTACATCTCCAAATCAGTGGCACTGCTATGGGCACCCGCATGGCCCCACAATATGCCAACATCTTTATGGGCGACTTAGAACAACGTGTCCTCAAGCCTCATCCCAAGACACCTCTTCTTTACCTGCACTACATTGATGACATCTTTATCATCTGGACACATGGCAGGGATGGTCTTGAAGATTTTCACAGAGATTTCAATAATTTCCACGACACCATCAATTTGAGCCTGGAACACTCCACACAGGAGATCCACTTTCTTGACACTACAGTACAAATCAGGGATAGATGCATCACCAACACCCTATACCGAAAACCTACTGATCAGTATAGTTACCTACATCCTTCGAGCTTCCATCCTAAACACACCATACGATCCATTGTCTACAGCCAAGCCCTAAGATATAACCGCATCTGCTCTGATCCCTCAGACAGGAACAGACATCTTGAGGATCTCTATCAAGCATTCTTGAAACTACAGTACCCACCTGGGGAAGTAAGAAAACAAATTGACAGAGCTAGACGGGTTCCCCAAAGTCATCTACTACAGGAGAGACCCAAGAAAGAAAGCAACAGAACACCACTAGTCACCACATACAATCCTCAAGTCAGACCTCTGCAACAGATCATTAAGGACCTACGGCCTATTCTAAAAGATGATCCCTCTCTCTCTCTCTCAAGCATTAGGAGACAGACCACTCCTTGCTTATAGGCAGCCCCCTAATCTTAAACAGATACTCACCAGCAACTACAGATCTAACAACAGGAACATTGAAGCAGGCACACACCCCTGCAAAAAACCATGCTGCCAAGTCTGCCCACATATCTGCACAACAGACACCATAATAGGTCCTAATCAAGCCTGCTACTCCATCAAAAGCTCATTTACCTGCTCATCTACTAATGTGGTCTATGCCATCATGTGCAAGAAATGCCCCTACACCTTATATATTTGACAAACAGAACGATCGCTCCATAAGAGACTGAATGAGCACAGAGCTGATATCAGAAATCAGAGAACAGAGAAACCAGTTGCTGAGCACTTCCATCTTCCTAATCACTCGCTGATGGATTTGTTAACGACTGTCGTTAGAGCTGTACCTGGGACATCAAGACTTCAAAGAGAGACAGCTGAACTTGAATTAATATGCAAGCTAAATTCTGTGAAAGCAGGACTGAATCGAGACTATGGATTCTTTTCCCATTACAAAGGGTAATTTGACTTCAGGCTTCCCATGGTTTGAGCCTGTAAACTGCTCTGACTTGCTGTTACTTTATGACCTGATCCTATGTTTTACACCCCCTTGCATTTAGTTTCATTCCTTTCTGTAAGTTCACCCATTTTCGAAGCATCTGAGGAAGTGGGATCTTCTCCCACGAAAGCTCATGCAAAAAATAAATCTGTTAGTCTTCAAGTGCCACACAACTCCTTGTTTTTTCACTGGACTAGACTAACACAGCTATCCATTTTAAAATTTTCAAGTACTAAACACTGCTACTGTGGAAGAAGTACAACATGAGCAGTGGACATCTTCTCACTGTGCTGCTTCAGTCCTGAACTGGAAAGACCACCTATAGTAGTTCACTAGTCTGTCTGTCTCTCTGTCAAGACAGTTAACAAGGTTGGAGGTTTCTGTGAAGTAATAGTCCCTTAGCAAATAGGCTGAGACCACCAAAAAACTTCATAAAGGTCACTGAATATTGCAGATAGTAATTTTGATTTCCTGTTAGTTTTGATTGGATATAGACTAGTGAACATCTCTAATTCTTGCTCTATGCTAGTTTCCTGTTCTATTCTGCTTCATCTTAGGTACTGTTAGGCAATTATGAGCTATTGCTCTTGTTTTTGTTTATTTTTTTCTCCCCAACAGTAATGTCTCTGGACCTGACCCAGAAAACTCTCACATCAGAAGTTTCTCTCACAGTTAGTCCTATTGACCACCCTTGGGAATTAATGACTTAAATGAGACTACTTGCTTGAGAACTGGTTTGCTGGGTTTGGGGAGAGGGTAGGTAGTGATGTTTAAACATTTTGTTTTGCCTTTCTTTTTACAGACCTCACACACTTTAAACCAGAAACAGTCTCCTTTGACAAAAGTGCAAATTGACAGCTTTATGACTTGTAAGAGAGTCCTTGAAAATCTAGCACTAAAGATAAGACATTTCCTAATGGAAGTACTAATACAGGGCAAATTAACCCCTGTTGTCATTTCCTATTAGTGTGCTATGTACAAAAAGATAGGAAATCTCTTTAATTGAAAAATCGTTGTCTGTCTTTTACTAAAATAAGTTTTTGCCTGGGGATGAAATATGTTTGTCAATTCTGAATTGTATCCAATGTCCAAACAGTTTATCAGAAGGAGAATGAAGTTTGTCTATTGTATTAATTTCTATCAGAATAGAGAGGCATAATAGATGTAATCAATAATTAAAAGCATAGCTACTTATGAATGATTAGAGACATAATCCAGACAGATCTGGCTAACTTGTAAATATCTGCAACCATCCTGGATGTGCTATCTATATAAATGTAAGGCTCGCATCTGGCTGGTTGGAATGGTAGACACAAAACGAGTTTTGACAGTTTGGTTTTCCTTTCCTTCTGGGGAAGTGCACATTAGTTAAAACTCTCAGGGCTGCATTGTATTAGTCCTTGCTCAGGCATGAAAGGAGAGAATGCAGGTGCCCTTGTTAGTATGTCTAGTGCAAGATTCAGTTGCAATAGCCATCCTTGTGAGGCTGGAGTGCTCCGTAGTTGATACTTCAGGGGAGGAACCTTTGTCCCTTTCCTCCATGCTCCAACCCAGAGAATGGAACTTGAATTCAAGTGACCAGATGTAAACCTGGATTCTGCATTTTGATATTTCTCGGGGGAGAGGGTATGTTCTGCCAGTGACTCTTGAGTCACTACATTTCTTTGCAGAGTATGTGTGTCTTAGCATCGGCCTTTTCCTCTAAATCTGTTCTTACCAGCTGCATGCTTTCTACTACTTATCACTGCTATGTTTGTGCTTCCTGTGATCCTTGCTGAAGAAAAAATATTTTCCTTTCTAATTCAATCTCTTTAGCATTGTTTTTTCAGCCCCAAGTTCTCAAGAAGTATGATTTCTTAAAGAAAAATATCTAATTAAACCATTTATCAAACTTTTCCAAGTGGGTAGAGTGACAAATTAGCCCTATCTTCCACCAACCATCTGATGAATGGAAAGATAAAGATGTGGAGGCTGTTATTTTAGCTGGAAGCTCTCTACCATATCAATTGTTGGGCTCTAGGCCAGGAGTCCCTAAGAGATGACAAGAACTAATGATGGGTCTATAAAGTTTATGCAGCGTAAGGCCTGACAGCAGAGGAAGCTTCCCTTATTAGAAAGTCTTTCTGCCTGGAAAAAAAAATGAGCTGGGGGATGGGGTTGTTCTTGATGCTCTTATCCTTGAATTATAGATACAGAAAATATAAACACAGCATTAACTAGCACAATATATTGTTGATCAATTTATTTAAAAATAAACAATGTTGTTTAATTTAAATTATACTGTAAGATTTTAATAGACCTAGAGTGAAAAATGGCCATCCTAAAATACAGTATCATATATTTTAAATTCTTCCTACAGAAGCTCATTGACTGCTTTCTGGTTGTGCAAAGTACCTACAGTAAGTGATTAATGGTAAAATCTTGGAGCCTCTTGGGGTCAATAAAAAGATTCTCGCTGACTTCCACAGAGCCAAGATTTCACCATAAAGACTAGATTGTCTACAGCAGTGGTTCTCAAATACTGTCAGGACACATTACCGTGTCACTTCACCGTGGGAAGTGTGTCACAGAGAACCAGGGAGACAGCTGGATTTGGCCTGGGGGGAGTGGGCTGGTGTGTCCTGTAGGGTTGCAATATACCAGCAAGTGTTGGGACCTGTAAAAAGGTTGAGAACTATTGCTCTACAGGAACTTAGGCATCCAAGTCCAATTAGTACTCAGTTTGTCTGTTACCCCGTAGGTGCTTAAAGATCCTAGATGCTTGAATTGCCACTTGTAAAAGTTGCGTTGGTGGTGGTTAAATTTCCACTGCTGAGTAGACACAAAGCAGTTCAGTGGCTACCTCATTCTTAAGCCTCAAACTGGGAAATGCCTAGTTTGTGAATCCCACTATCTGCTCTGCAGAGTATTAAATACTTAAATATTCATTCGATCACATTCTCCCTGGAGAGTGCTAGGCTAGAGTTATTCTCCTATGTGTTCTGGCTTAGTGATTATTTAAATAGTTTATAAAAAGTAGAATAGCTTGGAAAGGAGAGACTGACAGAAATCTACTCAGGAATATCCCATAGCCCTGGATGTATAACATTCTCCTGGGAGACCTCCCACCTCCAGAGGAGTACTTTCACCTCTTGGCTATAAGTAGGGCACCAGTTCCTACTTGCTTTTTCCTTTTTAGATGCTAAGCTCTCTTTGTGCCCTGTATCAGGAGCCAGGGTGACTAACTTGGGGTTGTGAATTTCAGCAGGTGGCAGGGTGCTTAACTTGGTCATTATAATGCTGTGTTGCAGCACCTATGACCCCCTTATGAATCTAGCCCTCAAATCCCAGTCCCCCAACTGGGCCCCTTCTGGAGCCCAATGAAGTAAACGGTAGTCTGCCTTTATATAACCAGTTGTAGGATCAAGTTCTACGTCAGTATCGAAACTTCATGACTCAGTTCTTTCCTGTTTTCCTCAAAATTTGTTGGTGATTGGATTCAGGCTTTTAGTTTATTAGCCATTGTATTGAGTCTTTCACTCTGCTGGCATCTGTGGAGCTCAGAGGAAAAGAGGGCTATCCTGGCCATGATTCAAGGAAAATGAATGAGTATAAGGATTTGATTAATATTTTATTAGCGAGATGGTGGCAGACTTCTAAGTTCTCTTGCTATGTGATTTGGAAAGTTAGGGATAAGAGTCGAAAACACATCACAATTATTTCTCACTGGATCATGAGGTTCTTATTTATAATTTCTAGGAGTGTTGTGGACCCTGTTAGCAAGAGCGTAATCCAAGGATGTCAGTGGGAGCTTTCTCAGTCTGAAGAGAGGCAAAAGAGTTCTGTTTGAGCTCTGGAGCAGAGGGTGTTATTTCAGATTAAAGTATCTTTATTCAAATAGCCTACTTTGCTCTCCCTGCACCTGAACTGATCCATCTGTGAAGCACAGTGCAGAATCCAGCTCATTGTCTTTGTGCAAAGCAATAGTATGTGTCTGTGATCCTAACTGCAGAGGGCATGAACTGATCTTTCCTTGGCTCATATAATTGTCTCTCTGCTAGGCAAATGTGAGGTACAGTAGGAAGTCACATTTCTGACAGGATAATTGTATACGCTATATAGAAGCTGTTCTTGCTGCAGGACTATGTTGTTGTTGTGGGTATTTTTTTTTTTTTGAATACCTGATCCTTACTAACTGTCCCCACTGCAGGTTTGCCCTCTTACAAGAACTTTTTTTTGCAGCATGCCTTACTGTAGGGCCAGCCTTTTAAATTCCATTGAAACAGCTGCAATCTGAAAGTGGCCATTTTTCAGTTCATTTTTTTTGTGCCATAGCCCGTTCTTGCTGGTAAGATAACTTCTGTTTTGTTTTCCATCTTTTGTTTCTGAGGGCATCTATACTCTCATTGTTAAGTATTCAAGGTTAAAATTCACTGTCTGTGAACATTTGTATGAGTAAAACTCACTTGTGTGAATTTTCACACAAGAGGCATAAATACAGAATGAGTTAACTCATTCTTAAATTCCAGCGAGTGTTTGAAAATGTATTTGCTGAGTTCTGAGTGTTTAATAGCCCAAATGAGACTGAGGACATTGGTAAATTGACATGAAGTTATTAACTTCCAGATAACTCTTATGAATCCACTCCAGTCATAGAAACATTTTAACATAAAATATTTTTTCAGTGGAAATAAGAAAATAGTCTCTGTCAAGTTCCAGGTGGACTGGTATCCACATCACAAAATCATTCACAACAACTGGCTTGGTTTACAAAGAAATACTATAGCAATTCCATTCATGTAAACTTTCAGAAATCTAATTTTTTCATTGATTTTTTTTTTTTGCACAGAATTGGAAACACTAATACTTAAACTGAAAAGAGAAAATATACAAAGGTAAACTCAAAATAATGTCCTATTTGCCACGTCTCAATCTTTTTTCATTGTTTTATATTAAATATTGGTTTTCAGCAGAAGAAATTCATCAGGCAGAGCCAGGGAACATTCACCATTCACTGAAGACATGAGTCTTTGTTTCTGGTGTTCCATAGTTATTTTAGTGTTTTGGTTAAAAAACAAAACAACAGCAGCAAAAATCCCTTACAAGTGAAAACCAATCGTCAACTGCATTTGTGGTGGTTTTTTTCTGAAATATATAGGTGCCTTGCATTCCTGTATTATCAGCTATTTTAATATATATAGGAATCTGTGTTCTTGTGACTCACAGAGCTTGGGTAGATTGAGAGCTTAGGAAGGTATAAACAAGTCTTGAGGGAACAAGAGAGACATTTAATTTATCATCTTTAAAACAAAGAGTAAATGTGAGCTATGGAATGAAATAATAAAGTGAGCCATTTGGCACCCTAATATCCACACGTCATTTTTTTTCTTTTGCAGAGAGTTTGCTATTTTTCATATCAAACTATCTACACTGTGTGTGTACACACGTGTGTGTATTTATTTGTCTTAGCTATTTACTTGATAACACAGCTTTAGAATAGAATTATATGTACTTTGTGGCATTTCAGCAGTGTGCTTGTGATACAGTTAAAGATGAAGTTTCCAAATGAAGCGAGTATAACAGTCTCCTGTTTTCAGCTGTTCTTTTTCACATAAGGCAGCACAAGTAATATTACAACATGCAATTATCTTTTACTGTTACTGAATACTAGATATTCAGGAATTCACATTTTGTAGTCTCTGATTTTAGCAAGGCTGATGCTTGAGGAAAAAAGAGCAATTTTTCAGGAGGTAAAATGTTTGTGAATAAGCAATATATGGAATGATCACTGAACCAAATTGCCGTCGTAGTTAGAATGAACATGACTATTGCCTAATTACTCTAGCATACTGTATCTGTTTCTTTAAGCCTATATTGTTCAGAATTAATTAGAACATGAGTAACAGCAGGCTTAAGGGAATGGCAAAGTGTTTCACCTCTAGGTTACAAAGGGGTAGCCATGTTAATCTATTTTAGCAGAACAAACAAGGAGTCCTGCCACAGGACTCCTTGCTTGATTTTTTGGGCCAGGTTCTCAAGCAAGTTGATCACACATGTGCATACAATTGCATGGCTAATTTGTATGTGCATTTGTCATGACAGTATGGGTAGATCTGTTAATTGTACACCCGAATAGTTATGTGGATACTTTTATGCATTCAGCTGCTTGTGCACATTATTGCAGTAAATGAATATGCAAATTAAAAAAAAGGGTGATAAATTTGTTCGTCTTTAAGTGCCACAGGATTCCTTGCTTGTTTTACCTCTAAGTTACTGATTCAAATTTGGCCTGGCTCAGTAGTGATTACCCTTGTTTCTACTTAATTGGTGTTCAGAAAACTGGATGGAAGGTTCATATTTTTTTTTAAAGGTATGGTTCTAATAGCTGAAAAAAGTAAATTCATGGAGGGGTGCAGGAATGAGACTTTTTTTCAATCCCCTAAGTCCCCCGCCCCCACATTATAGTTGGAAATTCCACAAGATCTTGCTCTATACCAGGGTTGGCAATCCAAAAGATAAGACAAGCCATTTTAAAAAATTCCTTCAAGAGGCATTAAATATATAACCAACAAATTCCCCATCTTCAAGCATCTGACGAAGTAGGATTTGCTTCCACGAAAGTTCATGTGATAAATAATTTTGTTAGTCTTTAAAACTGCCATGAGATTCCTTGTTTTGTTTTGCTAAACTAGATTAACAAGGGCTACCCCTTTGGCATGCTTCAGTAACCATGCGTTTTGAGAAGTATAATGGATGTAGCCTGATGGTGGGAGGAGCTAGCAGCTGGGCCAAAGCACTTGCCAAAGGGCCCCCTGGTGATGGGGGAGAGTCCAGAGCCTGGCAAGGGCCACCGACAGAGTCCCCTGGTGGGGCGGGTGGAGTGGGACGGAGCCAGGCATGGGCCACCCACAGAGTCCCCTGGTGGTGGGAGTGGGGCAATGGGGACAAAGGGCAGCCAAAGAGCTGCACATGGTTCCAGAACCACAGGTTGCAGAACCCTACTTTATATGCCCTGCTCCTTTTTCTGGTTTTAACACTGCAAGACTTTAAGAACTTTCTTCAGAATAGACAGACAGTGGTTTACCATTCCTTGTGCTATGTATTTCATGTGCCAGATCACCATTTGTCTCAGCTTCTTTATCCACTTTTACAATATGGATTGCAGAGCTCCACAGTTAAGAAGTCGTTTGTACAATGCAGTAGTTTTGGGAAGGGGTGGGAGGGAGAGAGAAGGACCAACATATGACAACAGCTCAACTGACTTTTCTTTCAGTCACCTGGTTCCCACGATTGTGAAAAGCAGGCTACAAGTTTGCATGTAAATGATTCTGTCAATAAGTCAACCTTTAATCAACTCATGCATAATTGGAATATCTGTGCCTATGCATACGTATATGTCTCTCCTTACACGCAGCAGAAACTCACTTATCTTCCAGTAATGAATGAAGGACTGAGTTACTGTGAAATCATGTCCCTGTGGATGTAAAGCCTACCCTGGCACTGCGCAATTCCATTACACAAGAGAAGTCAGAGTTCTGCCATGAAGTAGATGCTCTGTGGAGGTGACGCCATAATAAGCCAGGGGTCGTCTGAGGATCTGCGGCTAAACAGATTCTTCTACTTTTCTCTGTAAAAGATATAGAAAGGCTTATTGGGGCAGCTATTTGTGTGTGTGGGGGGGTGCTAAGGGTCTAGCTGAAGCACTTAATGCAGACGTATTGCATATGTAGTCTCTTTGATAGCATGGTCCATTTATAAATCAAAACCAAAACCACTACACTCAGAAACCCACAGGCATAAATGATCCTTCACAGTGTACCAATATAGTATATTTTGCAAAAGTAATGAAGGTTTAATAATATGGGATTTCATAATATTACTATGCTATTAGATTTTGCTTTAATGCTTTGTGTGTGGATTGCAACAGGGCTTTTATAGTAATTTCTGTAGAAGCCTATTGTTTTCATCTTTATGAAATGCAATAGGACTTTTCCATAATATTCTGACATTTTAAGGGTCTATGAGGTTGCTGGGGCTTACGAAGTTCAGGCTTACTACTGTATATACTCAGAATCTCGTATTTCAAATCACAATTACCTTGTTCTGATAAAGTGTAAACAATCTTGAACATTGTTCTTAATTAGTCATTAGTGGAATTCTCTTATCTCCCTGTGTATGATTCGGAATCTTAATACATGAGTCACTCTGCATACAAATACTAGTTTGTCTATGGAAAAATTTCTTTCTGCCATTAACATACACATGTTTTCCTTATAAACTTGAACTAAAAGCAGCAGTTTAATTACACCTGGTAATATAATAATTTCACTAGAGGGCAGTGCAGAGAAAAATTACATTATTTTCTTTTAGTTTGTTAGGATAGAAATTTTTTTAAAATGTTGACATTCAGTTTAGGATGCTAAAGGTTTGATAAGGAGTCCTGTGGCACTTTTAAAGGCTAACAAATGTATTTATCACATAAGCTTTTGTGGGAGAAAATCCCACTTTGTCAGACTTTTTGAAGCTCTTCACAATTCTTCAAAGTGTCTGATGAAGTGGGATTTTCTCCCATGAAAGCTCATGTGATAAATAAATGTTAGTCTTTAAAAGTGCCACAGGACTCCTTGTCTGTTTTTGCTGAACTAGACTAACACAGCTACCCATTTGGAACTTAAAGATTTTATATATGTGCACGCATTCTAAGCCTGAAAATAATCTTTCATGCGATCAGGTCAGGAGTCCAAGTATGCAAAAGGATATGTTTAAACACAGAGTCAAAGGAATGAATGGTAATTTTATGTCTTGAAGATTTTCTTCTTTTGACTTTTGAATTGCATGGTCTTGTTTAGCCTTTGTGTGGACCTTGAACAGATTGATCATCTTTTTTTATTCACTGATTTCACATTAGTAATGAATATACAAATGCTTCCATTTCAAACTAATACAGGAAGGAAAAATATGTTTTACCTGTAGAAAAACATATCAAAATGATAAATGGTAGTTTAAACAGAAGCCGACTGGGTATCAGGTCTATTCTCTTTTGCTATTATGCAAACTATATTTTGTCTTAGTCAAAAATACTACTATTAAGTTTCTCCCTAAATCAATTTGTCAACAGTTTTATGTGTGTTCATCCTTCTCATTCCAATTTCAAATCCAGTCTGAACAAAGTAGCCTTTTTTCTATCCTGTGAGTTACAATAACTGAAACCTACTGAAGCATCTGCATTGCTAAGAACTGTGAATGTGATAGGTAATATATATTGAGGCTGGGCTGTAAGTAGGCCAGGGCAACTGGGGCAAAGCCAGAGGTGCTGAATTTTAGAGGGCGCCAGCTAAGCACGGATGTGCAGAAGTGCAGCCATAGCCCCCACCTGGACGGAAGACACAGTCTTCCAGCCGACAGGGAGCTGTCCCAGCCAGGCTGGGAGTTTTTAAAATTCCTACCCTGAGCATGTTCTGAGCATGCTCAGCATGGGAGGAGCAGCCTGAGGAGTGGCCACTCTGGTGGCCAGGTAAGGGGGCCAGTGGTGGGGGGTTGGCTTGGGGACGGGCAGCTGCCAGGGAAACGGAGCGGGGAGAGCTGGCTGTAGAGTGGGTGGATTAAGGTGGGATTGGGGAGGGGTCTGACCAGCTGGGGTTGGGACGGGAGACCAAGAGGTGGCCGGGGAAGATGCCCCTGGGATGCAGTGGGAAGCCAGCAGCAGGGAAGGAGGGAATTGGCTTCATCCCCAGACACTGCCAGAAGGTGGGGGGGAGGGTGGCAAGGTGGCAAGGAGCCCCAGGTGCTGCTGGAAGGCAGCTGGGGATGGATCTGGTTCCTCAGCACCTTCCAGTGGTGACTGGGGCCAGACTGGGCCCTGGGCTGGTTCGGGCCCCAAGCCATGGGGGAAGGCTTTTTTCAGGGTGCTTGCCCCAGGTGCCAAAATCTGTAGTTTTGGCCCTGCATGGAGGGAATTTTTTGTTTGTGTCTAGAGTAAGAAGCGAGAAATTCTCTCGAAGTAAGAGGTAATTTTACTACATGCGTCTTGGCTTAATTAGTTCCTCTGACTGCACTAGCAGACCAAGAGCCAAAAATCTCTGTTGTCATAAACTGGTGCAACTCCATTGATTTCCATGGCACTGTACCAGTTTATATCAGTAGTGAGTTTAGTCACAGATGCCTGAAGTATAGACTGTATGGACTCTTGATTGCAAAGTCTAGCTATTTTTGCCTATATATGTTCAAGGGCTCCTGCCCTATTAAACTTGTGTGGAAAGTATTTCTGGCACTCATTCATTTATAGTACTAAATAAACAGTTCTAAAGTGTGACAAATGAGCTCTTTTATGATTTTTTTTTCCTCATGGCTTCTCTTGTTAAAATTCTGAATATCAACATGCTTTAGTGGTTCATATTCATAGGGCAGTCACTAAAGAGATCCAGCAAAAAGGCCCCATTTTATCATTAATCAGTCAAACACAAAAATCTCTGACCAAGATCCGCAAAGGCACTTGAGTGCCTAAATGCTAGACTTGGGCTAAGTTCCATTTTTTAGGCACCTATCAGATCAGGTATAGGATAGATGTTTCTCCAATACCTTTGCATGTTTCACAGATTACAAGCAGAAATGGGTGTGACCCTGCAGACTATTTTAAGTGCCTATCTGAGAGGTGGGGTTTAGGACAGACTCCTCATCAACATCTCCCACTGGCTAGTTTAGGCAACTTCCCACCCAGTATGCTGACTCATATGGATCTCAGTCTAAGGCAGTGGTTTTCAAACCATTTTTTCCTCAGGACCTGGTTGAAAAAAATCATTTATGCCCATGACCCAACAATTATGTCTTTGAGCAATGCATTCCAGTCTTTTGGCAGTGACAGCAGGGGGTACCATGACCTAGTGCCTGAAGGTCTGCAGCCCAGTACTGGGTCATGATCCATGGTTTGAAAACCACTGTTTAAGGTACATCTGTCTCCCTACATTTTGTATAGGAGCCCAGGGGCGTAACTCAGGCTTTGAGAATTGTGTTGTAGTTCCTGTGTTACCCCCCACCCCCAGAGCACCTACAAGTTGGGTATTGTGATTCTCAGTATTGCACTGTCAAAGTTTCCTTGTGGATCCAAGCTTTTCTCTTCAGAAGAGGGCCTATTTTTATGGAAACATTGCTTAGAAAACAGGTCAGAATTATTTATTTAATCTACTGATCTATTGGATACATAAATGGTACCATGTTTAAAGTATGAAGTATTAAGTGCATAAACCGTGCTCCTGAATGTGATTTCTTTAAATCACAAATCTCATAATAGGTGGTGGATTTCTTAAAGTCCTAACTCTGAAATTCTTGTAGGCCTGAGAGGATATCAGTTTATGCTTCTAAAAATATAGTCTATGTTCACTCTAAGCTGTGCACATGTGCGCACGCACACAGGTTGTGAAACCCATGCAAACAACAAAGTAAAACTTGCACAAAAATAATTCAACAGTGTGAATATTTTTATGCTACTTTAAGAAAGCTGTTTCAAGTAGCATGTTTCAAATAAGGTTTTGTAAATTATAAAATCATTTCCATCACCAAATCAAAATAAAGGTAATATATTATTTGCATCATACACACTTGCTTTGTTGCACTTGCAAGTTTGACCACACTCATTGGAATGCGCACAAATTTGGACACCAGTTCTGAAAATTTGCACAAAAGAAATTTTTTGCGCACACAGCCTACAAAAAATTAGAGGAAACATTGGTTGTAGCCCTCAGATAAGGAGAAAACCTTGAAATCGTGACCTGACTGAACCCTTAAGACTAGAGTGCAGAAAAAGCACCCATTTTTTTAAGCAGCATGATTTTTAGGCCAATCTCACAGTTTTAGAAGGACTGACTTGTGAAAAAATTGGAGATGGCAATACTCTAGAGATTTTTCTTTTTAGTCAGGTGGTGCAGGTGAAACAGTGAGCAGAACTGCAGAACACTCCATACAATGCAGAATGATTGGAGACATTAGGCATATATGACACAAACTAGAAATTCTTTAGTAGAACAAAGGGTCTTAAAAAAGAAACTCAAAACTCTTCAATAGCTGAGCGCTGGTGCCTCCCAAGAAACAAAAACTCATGATGAAGAAATTTAGAGGCAGCTTGATAAATATTACATCAAGGCTGCAAGTTTCTCAGGAGCCCTCTAGTAATGACATTTTAGATGCCTATGTGGGTGAGGAAGTGGAGTCTGTCATGTGCTTCCAGAATTATGCCATCACAGTAGTGCCACCAATGTTATACATACAATTGCAAAATAAAGGTAACATTTAAAAAAAATAAAAAGCAGTACATGTCATTTAAAAAGTTTTATGAAAACCTTTCTTTACCCTCAAACTTTAACTGGGGCAAAAATGTGCATTTGTTTTGTGAACTGAAAAATTCCATGGATTACTGAAGAACAAAAAGTGCATGTTGAAGCAGAGATGATGACAGATGAATTGCAAAATCCTATAAGGGATCTTTGACATGGCAAATCTTCAAGGCTAGATGGTTCCATAAATCTTTTCAGAAGTTTCTAGTGCCTCAAATACTTCAAAAGTTTAGTCGCTGCCTTGAACAAGGAAAATTGCCCAGTTCTTATTTGGAAGTTGGCACAACAGTACTCCTGGATAAAACAAGATAAAAATCCAAAATTACTGCAGATCATATCAAAATTAATTCATCTAGAAAACAAGGTATTGGCAAAATTCTTATCAATCTGGCCATCTCTAGGCCTATCACTCTGAGTTCATATCAACACATCTTCCATGGGAGAGACCAATTGTATTGTTCAATTAGCATTAATCATCATCACTGCACTATGCAAAAGAAAAAAAGATGACTTTTTCTAGCATGAGATGTTGAAAAGGTGTTCACTAAGGTTCTTTATAACTCTCATGAAGAAATTTAATATCAGACATCAGTTTATAATCTTCATCATATAGTAGTCATGTGCATTTCTTCACTGGAACATCTTCCAATCAGAGACTCTGTCTCTAAAGATTGACTGTCCTTTGTGGCTTTTTCTGTTTGCTCACTGAACTGTATTAAGTATAAGAAATTCAGGCCATCAGAAAATATAGTAAAAAGAATAAAAATACATCTTCAGGTAACTTTTATTTCATCATAGTGAAAGGCAAGCCTCCAATTTCTTCAAGTCTTAGAGACCAACCGTACTCAGTGTTTGTGCTTTTTGTATAAAGATGACCAAATCAAAAGTATTAGCTGGCCATTCATCCTGTGATCTGTCTTTGATTCTACAAGTTTACGGTCAGAAGGGACCAACATGATCATTTATTCTGATGTTCTGTGCAATGCAGGCCACAGAATCTCACCCACCCCCTCCTCCAACAAACCTCTAACGTATGACTGAGTAATTGAAGTCATCAAATCATGATTTAAAGAGTAAGGTACAGAGAATCTACAGCAACTGAGTCATACACCATGCTACAGAGGAAAGTGAAAACTCCCCCAACCTTTGCCAGTGTGCCCTGGGTGAAAATTCCTTTCTGTCCCCAACATGGCAATCAGGAAAACCCTGAGCATGTAGGCAAGATTAATCAGTCAGACAACCAAGAAAAAATTCTCTGTAATAATTCAGAACCCATCCAATTGACATATCCATCACCAGGAGCCAAAGATTAGTGAGTTACCAAACTAAACTATCCCATCATATCATCTTCTCCATGAACTAATTTGTCAAGCTCAATTTTGAAACCAGCTAGTTTATTTTGATACCCCCCCCCACTGCTCCCTTTGGAAGGCTGTTTTAGAACTTTACTCCTCTGAAATCTGTGTCTAATTTCAAGTCTAATCTTTCTGATGTCCAGTTTATATTAATTAGTGCTTATGCTCACATTGGTGCTGAACTTAAATCATTACCTTCCCTCCCCAGCATTTATACCTCTGATGTATTTATACAGAGCAATCGTATCTCCCCTCAACCTTCTTTTTGTTGGGCTAAAATAAATCAAACTTTTTGAGTCTTCTCCCATAAGGCAGGTTTTCCATTCCTTGGATCATGCTAGTAGCCGTTCTCTGCACCTGTTCTAGTTTGAATTCATATTTCTTAAATATGGTGGACCAGAATTATACATAGTATTCCAGATGATGTCTCACCAGCTCTTTGTACTAACACCTCCCTGTCTTTACTGGAAATACCTTGCCTGATGCATTTAATGACTGTATTAGCTTTTTTCATGGTCATATCACACTACCACCTCATGGTCATTCTGTCTTCAATCTTCCATTCAGATGGGCCTCTCAGGGGTACAAATATTTGGGAATAAGATAATATCACACAGGGTCAATTTCTCAGCTTAATGGAAATCAGTGGAGCTACGAGAGCTTGTACCTGCTGAGATTCTGACCTTACCTCCAACCCCCTTTATTACTCATTGCATCAAGACATTCAAAGATGGCATAATTTACATAGCTGCTGTTAGTCAAGTCAGCTTCATAAAAACTGAATGTCCTTCCCTAAGTGTTGTATTCCTTCCAGGTACCACCTAGTTGGTATAAAAATGGTAGATGAAATAAGCAGCAGTTGTCTCTATCGTGGAAACAAACATAGAACCAACTTACTGAAGTTCCCCAGATGGAAAATCTGTAAATGAGTAGCTAAAATTCAGTCAGTTTTGGAACAAGTTTAATTCTAATGAAACTCAAAACTGCTCAACATAGCAAAATTCTGGGGCAACTTACTTGCTCTCCTTTTGTTCTTACCAACTTGATTTAGGGCTAACACATTGCCCCTATCCCGCTCTTTCCAGGAGATCAGACATCCTGTCCTTGGGACTGTTTTGTAAATATGGAAAATGGCCAGGGGGTAAGTTGGTATGGTGCCAAAATTCCAATTGATGTTTTGGGTGTTCCTTTCAGTATATTGTAAAATGTCTCTCTAACAGTTAATGTAAGCATGTGTGAGAGACATTGTAAAATGAATGTATCTGGTATGCCAAGATCCCCCTGAATGCACAGTATACGTCATGGTGCTGTGCATTTGTCTTGAAGCTAAACGCTCCTATTATTTTTTATTTTGGCAATATTAAAATAAACAACCAATCCATATTAATCCATTTGGTTGTCCCTGTAAAAACAGTAATCATGATATTTTAATCTACTGTTAACATAGATATATCTACTTTCATTCTATCTAAACTGATGCAAGATAAAGAAAAATAGTAGAAAGAAATATTCACCTGATTATGTTTTCTGACACATTCAGCAGTGGATTGAGTGTTTAAAACACTATGGCTAGAAATAGGCCAAGTTGTTCAAAAACTATATGAAAGCTTGGGTAGCCTTTGTGCTTAATCTCATTTTGGCAGGTACCATGATGTTAGAAAATAAAAATGTCAGACAGTAAATATACAAAGGAATGTCTGCAACTTTATTAAGCCAGTTACACTGATACATATTTAACTGTAAATATCCATTCTAATATTTCCCAGCAGCTATTAAGATCATGTGAAATTGCTTTGTGATCTTAAATGGGACTTCTTAGTGAAATGTGAGATGGAGCCCCAGTTAGGCTCTGCCCCCTCTCTAATGGTACATGGACCAAATTCCAACCTACTTTTACCTTGTGTGTAGAATTTGGGCTCTTGTAAGGATGCCTCCGCCAGTGCATAATGCTGAAGTCCATCTCTTCTGTCCCAATTCTTATGTCATACCTACGTATAACTTCTAGCCCTTTGTGTGGCCCTAGAAAAAGCTATCACTGTGATAATGCATCATTGCCATAAGGCGCATCTGTGTGTCAGGTCACAGAAAATAAACGACAGCAGTTTATCAAATACCTAATTGAATAGACAGCCACTTGCATGTAGGTCCCAGCAGTTATATTAATTCTATCCCATAAATAATGAATGTGGGGGAAAAAAATAGCCATCCATGCACTTTGCTACAAAGCAAAAGTTGCTTTCTTGATAGGTAGTTAGCCATAGCCCAAAGCATACAAGGAGGCACAGGATGTAACTAATAACTGCAAATATATATTATCAGTGCCATTTGAATAAAGTAGTACTATCAAAAGAGTACAGCTGACTATCCATTTTGTCCATTGTTGCAAAAATAGCAAACCCTGTCCCGATTGTTTTATTTCCTTCTGACTAAGTGGAGAAGGAGAGGTCAAAGAAGCCCTGATAAGCTGCAAACTGAAGCTGAGCAAAACTCAGAATTTCTATCCCAGAGGAAACTTCAGCATTTCAACCATTTTTTAAAACTAGTTGGGGAAAAATGTTGAAATTTTAAAATTTGTTGTTGAATGGAAATTGTGAACAATGTTGATGTGGAATTTTTTTTTTTTTGGTTTCTTAATGTGTTCCAAAATATTTCCCATTGAGGTGGTTCAAAATTAAATTGCATCATCCTGTACTGACAGATTCCTATGGTGTTTTTTGTTCAGGATCTGGCTGCATCCATTTTGTCCCAGGGGCCGGGCTCACTGCCTGAAGTTCATCTTCCAAGGTCATCACCCGCTGATGGTGATGACTCTAATCCTCTCCCTCCCCCCCAAGCTTGCTCAGAGACCAATACAAATTGCATTAGGGAAATGTATTCCTTTTAAGAGTCTTGCAGTCCCTGGGAGAGAACGGGGACCTGACCTGCAACTCCCACGAGGCAATACATAATCCTCAAGGGAAGTGCAGTTAAATGTGTTACTGAACTGATTTGAAATAAAACATTTTGAGTCAGTTAAACAAATGATCTAGTCCAGTTTTGATTTAGCTGATCCCAAATTAAATATTGAATTTAGGTTTGTCCTAATGGAAAATTGAGAACATCCTACAAAATCAACAATTTCTCACAGAAAATTTCAATTTTGTGGAAACCCTTTTCTGCCAGAAAATCATTTTGATGAAAATTTCCTAAGCAGCTCTACTCGTATCCTACCAGTCCAAGCCATCAGATGCCCTGGCAAAGAGGGAGGTGGGCACCAGGGAAACGGACCCAGGAGGCCAGTGAGCTTCCCTATTCATCTGGGATGTGACAAAACCCCACAGCAGTGATGCAAGAGGGACTGTAGTAGAGTTCTTAAAATTATTTTATTTTTGTTTTGACACAACAATCTCATTGTGCAAGGATATTCACTTGAACTAGCACTGCAGTCTGTACAATGCAATATACTGAAGTAGTCTGGAACCTCATCCAAGTTCACTAAAAGTCAGAGAGGAGTGCTATACTCACACTTGAGCTTAAACCTATCTGAATACAAATTTTATGGTTTGAGTTTGTCAATACTGGTCTGAATATGTCTCAACATCTTAGCTCTGCTATTAATAGCAATATGTCCTTGCTTTGTATTTGTGATGGATTTGACCCACAATATTCATATCATTGCAAGGATCACAATTGGCCACATGCCTATATGAATAAGAACAAGTGACTTAACTTAAGAAATTCGATCATTTGGTATGCATAAAAGAATTAACCATGAGCGATTCTGATTTATTTTGATTTTTGTGAAGTTCATCGGTGCTTGTTTAATTTCTGAAGGAAAAGAGTAGGGTAAATTGGTCTAGAGACAGCTTAAACATTTAGATATTTTATTTTTTTATTTCAGTTTTCCAAAACTGTTTCAGTATGCTTTGATTTTTCTGGAGGATACTTTTTGGTAAATTAACATGAAAGAGTGGACTTTTAATATTCATTAGAAAATAATAAATACATTAGTTGGAAGGGGCTAACCTCAAGAAGTTCAGAATTTTCATCTAAGGATCCAACATCCGTAGACTTATCCAAACTCCATCAATTTATGCAGTCAAATAAAAAAACAATAACAAATAAGTAAACATAAAGACATAAGAGGCTAGACTCTCTGGTATGATTAAAGTTGATTCCAAATCTGATTGAAAGCTTAGATCAGTTCTTGTCATAATTATTAGAAAAATTACTATAATTATAAGTAAATGTTATTATAGTGGGTGTTTAATCTCTGGGTGTTTTTAATAGTCTCATTAAGCACCAATCTGTATCTTTACTGTCTAAATACTTTAAAACCCCAGAACTAAGTTATTAGGAACTACCATAAATATTTCTGGCCCAGTCCTGAATTTCCCAAAACAGTCTCCTCTGTGTCCAGTCCTCTTCCAGAACACTCAGAGAAGTGGTAAGGTTTGTTGATCCTTTAAAGAGTCAGTACAACACAGTTTCTTAATTTAGGTGGGAGCAAATACATTCTTTCCTTCAAACACAGCACTGAATTGGTTTATAGTGAAAGTTAAACAAGCTTATTAACAAAAGAGCACAAATGAAGTGATATAAACTAAAAGGTGGTTAGGAAACAAGTACCTAAAAGTATAAAACTTCATATAGCATGACGGTGCATTCAGACAGTTTTTCCTCAGCATCTGTCTTCTTCCCACCTTTTTATTGGTCAGGACCTATCACAGAGGTCAAATCACTTGCTTTATTTGTCCTTATGGTGCAGGATGAAGATGAATGCTTTCTCTGTTCCTTATTTTCCCAAAGGGATGTCTTGTGTCTTAGGAACCAGGAAGCTCTCTGGGGTCTAAACAAGGAAGTTTTGTTGAAAAAAGTCAGCATCTGTTGGCAAAGCAGTCCTAGTGTACACACTGCACTTCCCTCTTTATTGACGAAATTGCTCTGTTTTGCTGACAAAAATAAAACCATCTAGACGAGCGGCATAGGGCCTTTGTCAGCAAAGCTAAGGCAGCAGAGTGTCACTGTGGATACTCTGCCCCCTTAGAGTGGTGGGGAGCCATTGTATTTGTCAATTTCACTGCACTGAGCAGTGAAATTAACAAGTGGGACCCCTCCTGAGCCCATGCTGTGCTCCGGCAGGAAAGCACAGGTGCTGGGATCCTAGTGAGGGGGTGGGGGTGTGGCAGGAGGGAACCTGCAGCCTTTTAGCTCCCCCACACTGCCTCTTTTGCCGGTAGAAGTGCTCCTAGTGAGGACACACTCCACGAACAGAAGGATGTCTGTGTGCACGCCACCCACCACTATAATTATAGAAGTGGCTTTCTGCCAGCAGAACTCTGTGATGTAGAAAAAGCCTGTCTTCTCCTGTGTTTTTCTGAGATGCACATGTCATCTTAATTTTTTCTCTTTCTCAGATTCAGGGTCAGGATAATCCCCAGCTTTGTTTACTAATAATATGTAAAGTGAAGTAAACCCACATTCCTTTGTCTCAGACAGACCTGTATCACCTTTACAGGGCTAGGTCTTAAACATACACAGGCAATTTACAACTTCAAATATAAAATTAACCTGTGTATTTTACAATATTAACGACCTGTATGTTGTTAGCTTTCATACAACACATCACAAGGAACATTTTATACGAAGAGTTTTCTGTACCAGTGTATATGCTCTGAATACAGGTGTGCCTAAGTTCACAATTATATTTATTATATTGTGTTAGAATTCAGCATTTCTTTTCCTTGAGTCTTTTCTACAGGCACTATTCTGTGTCTGATTTTTGGACAAGATTTTCTAAAGTGACCAGTTATTTGTGGGTACCTCAACTTTTGTGACACCTTAAAGAGGCCTGATTTTTCAGAGTATGGCTACTTAGTGAAATCAGGCCTTTAAAAAGCTGTCTGAAGTTGGGCACTCAAAAATCTGAGGCACTGAAAATTACTGCTCACTTTAGCAGATTTTTCATTCTTTGAACAGTATGCTTATATTCTTTGATTAAACTTAAAAAAAAATAAAAAACAAATGAAGCTGAGAATCTTGTATAGGGTGCCAAGTTTCCAGCTAAGATGATTTATTTTACAGCCAAGTTAATAAGCCCTTAATAATTGGGGAGTATAAATGAAAAACCTGACACTTTGCCCAAGTATTATACCGCTAATGCTGTAGTTAGGTTGTTTTATTATTAATTCAAAAAAATTGTCTTTCAGAAATGCATTTCACATCACAGCCAAGGCCCCACAGTACTGCTTAATTTTCATTTCCTTTTTTGTTGATATTTAAAAATGAATATTTGGCTTAAACATACTTACCATTTTAGTGACACTATTGCTATGATGAGAATGAAAAGCTCCAGTGTTCCTTAGCTTCTTATTAGTCATAGGTAAGGATTTTCAGTCTGTTTAGAAAGATTTATGTTTGCCTTGCACAATAGTCTCACCTATGTGTGGGAATGAGAAGCCATCATTCTTGTAGGAATGAATAAATTGTATAAATCTTAATGTTGAATTGATCTGGAAACCCGAAATTGTTACATGATTAAGGAACAAGTTCAGATGTCTGAGTCTCTCATTTTCTCTCTTTGAAGCATTTGCGGTTGGTTTTTCACAGGATATTAAGCATTAGACATGTAAATGAAACCGTATGGAGTTCAAGAAGCCTAATTTGCCTTTATGTGAATTTACCTATAATCACAGATCATATTTAATTAGAGGACCTATAGAAAATGAAAATGTTATAGAATCTCTGTGGTTAGCCCTGCTATGTAACTGCAGTAGTAGCTGTGTTTTTTACAGTGCAGATGTTGGTAATTTGCCATTGAAAACCACTAGTATCAGATGCTCAGAGCCAGAAAATGGCTTTAATTATTTCCTCTTTGGAGCAGTAATAGACATTATTTTAAGATTGCGAAGGCTGGGATTTGTTTGTATTGGCCATTTCATAGCACACTCTTAGTACGTTCTCTACCTGCACCTGCCAGTCTTGTTACTATATTAGAGCTGCTTTACTGATGCTGCAGTTAAGGAACAGGGGCATTGCTTCTGTGAGGCTGCAGCATCTGGAGACCACCATCATGAGATTATTTTTTCTGGCCACTAAAGTTTAACTTTGTTTTTCTGATTAAGCATAGAATATTGAAAATAGAAAGTAATTCAAGATTTTCTTGATTATAAAAAGCTCTTTGGGAGAGACTAAACTAAGAAAGCATAATAGCTTAATGGTAAATTAAGAAAATACATCTTTCTTACACAGGTAAACAGGAATATTCTGTCTCAGATTACTGATGATGTTTATTAATTTTTTCGTTTGATAGAACAGCTAGAAGGAGGAGGAATGACTTTTAACCCAGTGGTTAAGGGAATGTGGGAAATCCTTTGAAGTCCGCCTCAGGGGGAGAAGGGATTTGAGAATGTCTCTGCAACCTTTCAACTCAGGTATCTAACTCCTAGGCTAGGCAATATTATGGTATGGATCTCTTCCAGTCTCTCTCCTGTTGAAGTTGTTCCACTTTAATTAAATATTAATTGGTTCAGAAAACTACAACTCTACAACCTTGTGTTTGGGGCCTTTTCACCACTGTGTTTTTTTTCTCACATCCTAGTTGAGTACCTTATCCCCTGAGCTTATTATCTCCCCTTCCCCTGGTATTGTGTGAAGTTGCCTGAGGGAACCAAGGAGGAAGGAGGCCTATGAGAACACATAGTGAATAGGACCCTGCACAAAAGTAGGTGGTCAAGCACCTTCCCAGTGTGTGACTCCCAAGCAGAGACAGCAAAACAAGCAAGGAGTCCTGTGGCACTTAAAGACTAACAAATTTATTTGTTGCATGAGCTTTCATGGGAGAAAATCCCACTTCGTCAGATGCTTTGAAGATGGGGGAATTTACAGAATGGAATGAAAATAAATACAGGGAAGTGTAAGTCATGGGATCAGGTCAGACTGTAACAGCAAACCAAAGCAGCTGTTAAGATTCAAACAGTGGGAAGCAGCACATAGAGGAAAGTGAGGTCAAATCACCTTTTGTAATGGGAAAAGAATACATAGTAATGATTTAATCCTGCTTTTACACAGTCAAATGTGTGTATCAATTCCAATTCTGCAGTTTATCTTTGAAGTTTTTATGTGTTATCCATTTGCCTGAACAGGGCTATTAAAAAGTCATCAGTGGAGTGTGAAGGGAGATTGAAATGTTGCTGTTACACTGTGACCTGATCCCATGACTTTTAGGTCCCTTGAAAATTGCAGGAACCACGTTGCAATGTTGCATTTGTGGATCTGAACTTTGCTGACTCATGGGACTAATTATTCATACAGACTGAGTCTTCATCAGGCAAATAAAGATGAGCTTTAAGATCACATGGAGATGACTGAAAAATTTACAAGTCTGAGAACTTTAGATGAACTCTAATATTAGCGATCAGGGAACCAATGAAATTACTTAGTTAATGAGAGCATTTCTCACAGCATCGTCAATCAGCTTTGGATCAGATCCCCAAAACATAGATGAAATCACTTCACAGTGACTCCAGAAGTTTGTGTTTGTTTTATGCCTGGGTCTGCACAGTCATGCTGTGTTAAGATGGACCAGTGATGTTACCTCTGTGCCTCAGTTTAATTATCTGTACCTGGAATAATTTCCTACCTCACTGAGGGTTTTAATACATACATGTTTGTAAAGTGCTTTGAGAGCCTCTTTTGGCAGGATTAAGGACCTGATCTAAAGCCGACTGCAGTGGGAGTTTTTTGTTGGATTGTTTTTTTTTGTTTTGTTTTGTTTTGTTTTTAACTTCAGCAGCCTTTGGGATCATCTCCTATAATAGATATTCATGGAAAAGCAATGTACTTGGCCAGCAATGTACTGTGTTTCCTTTGAAGTGCAGCATTTCAGATATTTGTAAACACATATATAATGAGTGAATTCCTACATGGTTTAGTTTTTTGCTTCTTTTGACGATACATTGCAAGTCCTGTCACCAGGAACACTACTGTAATGTCATAAATTGAACATAAATGCTTTTCATTAGGATGAAACAGGAAGAAAAAAGAGGCTAGGAAAGAGAAAAGCATTACTTGTAGACAGACAAAATTAGTTTTATTTAAAAATGAAGCTAAAGTGTCTTGTTTAGATTCTGTTATCTGTAAGTGGTGGCTAGCACAGAAATCCTTTAAATGGTTTAAAAACTCACTTTTTGGTTGCGCAGTATGTTGACTATTACTTTCACCAAGTGTCTACCATGCAACAGATCAAGAACTTGTAACATGTTTTAACCATAGCCCAAATTTTCTTTGTTTATGGTTTCATTTCCATTACTTTTTGCAGCAAAAATAGATAAAGATAACAAAAGAAATAGAGGATAAAAGCACCATTCATTTCCACTTGTCCTTATCTCATGGTTTGACCAAAAGCTTACTGAAATTAGCAGAAAGATGTCAGTTGATTTCAATAGACTTTGGATCAGGCCCCAATGATTTGTCCAGAGTACAATATGTATGGTAATCATAACAAAAACTAAAACCACCCCCTCAGTATTATAAGGCTTATTTGACCATTTCTGTAGTATACTATAATTTGTAAAGGTATATTTTGAAAATATCGATAAAAAGATTGCTATAAGCCCTATAGAATATTTAATTTACGAATAACTAATCTGGACTTATAAAATACCCTCTTGCCTGCCTGTATGTTTGATAACATTTTCTTTACCAAAGGGATGTCTTTGTACAGAGCACATGCTTAAGTAGAAGGTTAACATGCCTGGGCAGGTCATGGTGTCACCAAAATTAAGCTCAAAGCTGAAACTGTTTTTGGTGTTTTTGCAAAGAATGATGAGTCGTGATGAGTGATCAAAATATTTCAATCTTTCTAGGTCCTAGCAAATTACAACAGCAAATAAGTCTCCAAAGTGATTTCTACTTGTTCTTAACTGCCAAATATCTAGTCTGCTGCTCCCTGGGAAATTCTGTAGATGCACTCAATGATAGTATTGTTTCATAGCTATAGGGGAGACTCTGACTGCAAAACTATGACTTGAGCTATAGCAGCAAATATTTTCAAACACTTCAGTAAATGAACTTGGATTGCTCTGGTGCTTTTCAACTGCCATGGGTGAGCTGGCTTATCTTTGGGAACCCGTAAGCTCCCATATAGTACTATAATGTTTTACATGCCTTCCCCCCTCCTTATAATAACGAAACAAATGGACATAGCCAACATTTTTCTGGAAGAAGTTCCACCACCCCCACCCTAGCACATCTGAGGATGGAGGAGAGGAGTTGTTGCAAAACAAGATGACATTTGTAATGAAAACACTGCACCATTACCTTTTTCAAACAGCATTTGAGTATTTGTGTGTCTGAAGGAACCCGAGCACTAGATATGCTGGTGGGAATCACTCTTACAGTATTACCAGCTGTGAGATAAAATGTCTTTTCAAGCATGTGAACTCTTCCAGAATGATACGTAACATAGAGCAGTCATTAGCTTAATTCTACAGATTAATTAGCCTAGACATTTTTCATATATTATGAATAATTTAAGGCCTGAGGTATTTGGCGTAACCTAGGCAGGACTTCCATAGCCTATCATAGGAATGAAGGCCAAATTAGGACTGTAGCATGAGACCCTGTATAGAATTTTCTAGAACTTGCATGTTTCAGATTAGACACATGCTTAAGAACCCTTCACAAGGCTAGAAAGGGAATGGACATTGGTTCTAAATAGAAAATAGCCTAACAAATCTCTTTTAACGCTGTAAGAGTTTCTGTGTACCTAGAACAAACAAGGAATCCTGCGCTACTTTGAAAGACTAACAAATTTATTTGTTGCATGAGTTTTTATGGGAGAAATTCCATGAAAGCTCATAGGATAAATAAATTTGTTAATCTTTAAAAGTACTGCAGGACTCCTTGTTTGTTTTACTAAACTAGATGAACATGGCTACTCCTTTGGAGCTCTTTAGCTAGAGACACAGACAAGTGTTTTCTGACCTTCAGATAATTTTTTTTCTCTCTTAGAAATGAGAACAAAAGAAAATTCACTGCCTGAATATCTATGAGACACTGATTGCAAAACTATGACTTGGCAGTTAATATTAAATATAGTTTATTTGCAAAATTAATATCACTGTTTCTACATCTAATTACATTATACTTAAAAATTATACATCAGACTTATACATCAGAAAGTCATGTATGAAGAACCATAGTAGAACTTTGCTAACCTGTACACTTTAAAAACCACATACAGAGTTAGGAATGTCTTCCCAACTCTCAACAAAGGTTTAATTGCAGATTCTGCAGTGAGCACTATATTACTAAGATGTCATTATTTTGCAAAATATGCTACATTACACTTGTGTGTAATGAAATATATTAAAATTAAAGAACTCTAAGCACTAGGAACACAGTAAATGAGCATTATCCCCACTTTTTCATGTATTTATTCACTTGCTGATTAATATGCCAAATTCAATAATTCCCCATGGATCTCCCAGTCATAATAAGCATGAATTCCTATACTCTCAAATGCTAGTCTGTTCCTTAATGCATTGTTACGCTTCTTGTAGTACCTTAGTGATTTCAAAGATCAAATTACATAATGACCTAGCAATACAGGTATTGACTTGAAACAGACACAACTACAATGAATATCATTACGTGTGACAAGACAAATACATTAATAAACATTTCTTTATTGGGAAAAGAAAAAAACTTTACGTTTCTCTGAGTTTACACTTTGCAAGTCTTCAAGACAGCCTCCTGAATCTTTTATATGGCTAATTATTTATAAGTATATTATTATTCACACAGTTTGCAACTGGAATGCAATTTTGAATAACTAATTTGAAATTAAGATAAAATAAGCAGTGGGAAGAACAGAATTCATTCTCAGATAAAATAGTTTAAACTTCCCTAGACAATCAGTCAGAACCATAGATCTTTCTAATTCTGAGCTGATTAGATGTTTAAGTAGCTGAACATTTTAGGTCAATATTAAGCAACCTAAATTAATTTTTAGTTATTTTCACACTGGTGATTTGAGAATTACCTCAATATCACAAATGACCATTAGCTGTTGTGCCTATAATGTTCAGTATGCATCTTCAAGTTTCAGTGATTTGAGGCCTCTGACAGACAAATGAAGATGCATTTTGAGTTTGATTTACTCTTTTGTTGCACAAAGTAGATTTAGTGAGATTGTGAAAAGCTGAATTAGGTAAAAGAACACTGACCAATTGCCAAACATTTTATATTTTTAATGCAGAGAAAAATCTGTAGAAATGCCAATTTTAAATGCTGATATGGCAAAGATTAAATAAATATTTGCCATGAATGTTTAGGAGGTGCATAGAAACTGAACACAGGAAAATGTTGCAACTATTTAGTCTAAAATATGCAACAAAATAGTGTGGCATTGGGTGATGGTCACTGTATACTGAAGTACAAAAGGCAATTTAGCGAAACATGCAAGTATAGTACAATATTAATGTCCAGACAAGAAGAAGGAATCACACAAAGATGTCTGTCTATAAAGAATAAACGGGAGCAAATACCATACTCTTCCTATTTCACATAAAAATTAACTTCTGTTCAATAAATAAGGAATGCTCTGAGGAGATAAAATACTACCTTTACCATTTAGATCTGCCTATACAATCAAACTACATCCACTTCTATGTGTATAGTATTAACAGACTTCACATTTGAACATGTAAGAAGCAGCAGGAATAAAGATCAGTCAGTCAATTACATGGGATTTGAGGAGCAGCTTCAAAGACTTAATACTGGAAGTATTAATTCTATTGTTGAACAGTTAGGAGATGCTGGCCTTCAAAAACATACAATGCACCCATATTTCTGGCATTTGGGCATGTCTCTGGTAAAATTATAATCATTTTCCATTTCATAAATACACCTATGTTTGATCTCATTTGCCCCTGAGATCACAAGTGCATAAAAGTCTGTTTGTCCAAATGTGATGAGGTGTGTTCCCCACACCAGCCAAGATAGGGGTTATTAAGGACCTGAGAAGTCAGTTAGGTCACCTGGCATCAGCTGAGGGTGTGAAGCCCAGCTGGGGAAGGGCTGGGTCAGCACTATAAAACTTGGAAGTTAAATTTAGAAAGGGGCTGCTAAGATTGAGGATTATGATGTGCTTCAGGGCCTGGCCAGGATTAATGAAGTGCTTTTGGTTAGGGTTCTGGCTGGTGTGGCTTAAACAAAAAATTTTTTCAAATAGAAAGACACAAAAGTGGATTATGTGCCCTTTGTAAGGCAGAAGAAACAACTGAGCACCTTTTATGGGTGTGTAAGGTCTTGATAAAGAAAGGCAGGGCCACCCTTGGGGGGATGCAGGCCCCTGGGCAAATCGCCCTCTGTGGGGCCCCCACTCATCCCCTCCACCCCCAGCACTGGGGGGGTGAGGCGGGCTGGCCCAGGGGAGGGGCAGGCCCCTTCAACCCTGCGCCAGATCTTCCCTATCGGGGGCACCCGTCAAGCTGGCAAAAAGCAGCAGCCAGGTTTAGTGCTCATGGTCCCCTCCCCTGGCATGTTGTGCTCTCTCTGGCATGGACCTGAAGGCACTGTGCATGGTGAAAGAGGGGACCAGAAGCACTGAAGTCAGCTGCTGCTTTTGGCCAGCTTGCCTGGTCCCCTGGATGGGCAACAGCCAGCTGGGGGGGGGGGGCAGGGCAGCACAGGACCCCCAGAAGCTCAGGGCCCTGGGTGGTTGCCCCACTCGCCCTCCCCTAGGGACAGCCCTGAAGAAAAGGAAAAGCTTTCTGAGGAATTCAGGTATCTTAAGGTAAAAACCTGATTTAGTAACAACTGCAGGGAAATGGAATGTTTTTAAAAATGGATTCTGATGTTACATAAAGGAAACAAGCAGAGCAAGTTGATGTAAGTGGATAGTATTGAGGAATTATAGTTGGTGGTGCTTTCAGATTAATCCAACAAGTCTGTTTTGCAGTTGAAGGGGGAGAGGGCAGGGTGAAGATAGGAGCTTGTCAGGAGCAAACCCAGAGGGAGACTGAGCACTGGGATCCTGCCCTGAAATAGGAAGTCTAGTAAGCAGCTTAGAGAGGTGAAGTAGCTGTGGGAACTAGAGTAGCATGGGTAGGATGGAGCTCATATGGAAACATGACTGGGACCGAGTAGATTTGGTCTGCTGGTTGTAGAGTGCTGGGCAACAACCCAATGTAACAGGCGGGAAGGCATAAGTTCCCCTGCCAGTCCCTAGTATGGTGGCACAGAGCCTGAGGAGCGAGTTGAAGGCCTTCTGACAACAGCATTTCAATGGTGCTTCTGTTGGGCTTTGTAAGCCTGAAAGGGGTGGTCTAAATGGTGACCTGGTCAAGTTACTAGAAGGAAGACTATTGTAGAGTGAACACTGAGCAGCAAGGGGAACAGCAAGAGTAGCTTTCTCTGACAAGTGGAAGGAGGAACATAGCAGTGAGTGGCAACCATGGCAGAGGGAAATGATACACCTAAAGGTGTGAGGCAGTGATCACAAAGCCAGGCTGAGAATGGAATTGCCGTATCATTCAGGTCAACCTCAGATGAATAAAATGGGAAATGCCACAACTCTTTCCTCGGAGTCCAAGAACAGCTTTTGCTACAGATGTTTTGCCAATAAAATCAGTGGTTGGTTCCTCCTGATGAGTAGTACTGCCTCTGTTTTATCTTGATTGAACCTAAGTTCATAGAATCATAGGGTTGGAAGGGACCTCATGAGGTCATCTAGTCCAACCCCCTGCCAAAAAGCAGGACCACTCCCACTAGATTATCCCAGCCAGGGTTTTGTCCAGCTGGGCCTCAAACACCTCCAAAGATGGAGATTCCACCACCTCCCTAGGTAGCTTATTCCAATGCTTCACCACTCGCCTAGAAAGAAAGTTTTTCTTAATATCCAGCCTGGACCTCCCCAGCTGTAGCTTGAAACCATTGCTCCTCATTCTGTCCTCCGTTACTACTGAGAACAGTCAAGCTCCATCCTCCTTGGAGCAACCCTTCAAATAGTTGAAGGTTGCTATCATTTCCCCCCTGAGTCTTCTCTTCTGCAGGCTAAATAAGCCTAGTTCCCTAAGTCTTTCTTCATTGGGCTTGTGCTCCAGCCCCTTGATCATTTTTGTTGCCCTCCGCTGGACTCTTTCTAATTTGTCCACATCCTTTTTGTAGTGGGGAGCCCAAAACTGGACACAGTATTCCAGATGTGGCCTCACCAGTGCAGAATAGAGGGGAACAATCACATCCCTCGATCTGCTGGCAACACTTCTTCTGATGCAGCCCAGTATGCCATTGGCCTTTTTGGCAGCAAGCGCACACTGCTGACTCATTTCCAACTTCCCATCCACCAGGACCCCCAGGTCCTTTTCTCCAGTGCTGCCACTTTGCTGATCACTCTCCAGCCTGTAGCAGTACATGGGGCTTTTCCGTCCCAAGTGCAGGATTCTGCACTTGTCCTTGTTGAACCTCATGAGATTTCTTTTGGCCCACTGCTCCAATTTGTCTAGGTCTCCCTGAATCCTGTCCCTGCTCTCCAGCGTGTCTACCGTTCCCCCCCAGCTTGGTGTCATCTTCAAACTTACTAAGTGTACAATCTATCCCATCATCCAGATCATTAATGAAAGTTGTTATGGTCTTAGCCAGGAGACTGATTTTTTTTTTTTTAAAAGCATTTAAATGTCTCGGGTTTCTGAAATTCACTTAATGTGGTTTAGAAAAATGCCAAGCTCCTTAATAGCCTTGGGAGTTAGGCCCTTTTGAAAACAGCTGGCCTGGCCTGGTAAACAACCTCTGAGCTGCAATGGATAGCTGCTGAATATTCCAGTGATTCGTAAATTGCTTGTGAGGTAATACAAATAAATTCAGTGAATACAGCGTTCCTATTAGTTCTTCTGTTTACATTGATTCAAATGCCAGGGCTTAATACTTTATCATAATTTACTCACTTCTCTAAGTATTACATTTTATGGCTTTACTGAACAACTTGCCTGGTACAACACGTACTACTGTTGGGTAGATGAATGGTGGCTATAGTTTCCTCCACTTATTGTCTGGATTTCCAGCCATATTTTTATGAGTTCTTAGAAAGCTTTCCTTTTGAGTTAAAGATCTGTATACACTGCTTTCTTTTTCAGATATAAACATGTGATTTAAAGTATCCTGATCCTTGTTTTTCTTATCAGCACAGATTTTTTTGAGGGCTAGAATTTTACTAAAATATTTCAATGCTTCATCCTGCTGCAAAGCTGTATTAGCATTTGCATTAAAAATTATAAGAGAAAAATCAACATTTTCAGTAATATGCTTTATTAATTTTTTTTAAGGAAACATTTCTAGTTCAATTTTCTCTTGGATTAAAATTGAGATTTCTTTAGGTGTTACATTTGATGGTAATCTGTAGAGCCCTGCAAATCCCCGGATATCCACGGATATCCACCTTATATCCACATCCGCAGATACAACACAGATATCTGTGGACCATTTCTTGCAGATGCAGATCGGATACGAATCCACATATTTTTATCTGCACAGGGCTAGAGCCCTGCAAATATGCGGATATCCACATTATATCTGAATCCACGGATACAACACAGATATCCGCGGACCATTTCTTGTGGATGCAGGTTGCATACGGATCCACTTACTTGTATCCGTGCAGGGCTCCAGTAATCTGATTTTAAGTATGGCTATAATAGAAGAAACATGGAGGCACAAAACTCACTATGATTAACTGCAGTATATTACTGGAATGGCAGAAGCAACATTTGGAATATTGACTCAGCAATAGGCTTGGGTATTTTTCCTACTTTTTATACAAGCACTGCAGTTACAGAATAATGAGTCTGTCAATTACACTACTGCAAAATTGTAACTTTGGTAAATTCAATGTAGTTAGACTGGCTTTAAAGACAATCTAAGTGGCAGCAGAATTGAGTACTATAATTTTGATGGAAAGCATATGGCATCCACTGGAGAACATTCCATTAATGAATGATGTGATTTCTGTGTCCTTTCTGTATAATTACAGGTCTTATGTAAATCTGGGCTAGCATCCATTCTGTATAATTAAGGGGCAGAATCATATGTAAAGTTGGACAAGCAAAGTTGTGAAAATGGGCTAGCTCTTCTGAAAATATGGAAAGGAAAACTCAGGGGAAACATAACAGTTGAGAGAAAGTGAGATGCAGCCAGCCAAGTTGAACTTTTAAATTAATACGGCTCTATTCCTGCAAAGACGTATTTCTTAGGTCTACTCAGTGTGTAATCTTAAACACATACATAAGTCTTTGTAGGATTGGGGCCTATAACAGCTAAATAAGTGGCCTTAGCTTTCTGAGGTGTTGTACATCCACATTTTCTATGGGAATGCATTGGCTCTTTTAAAAAACCTTTTATTTACAGAAAAGAAAATGGTTATCTTCCTAAGTCTATGCTCCTCATCACTAACATAGGGAAAGTCATGAATCAAGTTGTCACATGAGCAGACAGACTGCTTGATCCTTTTGTGTCAAAGATTTGACTTAATTCTACCTGCAAAGCATAACAGGTGTACCAAGCACACTTTTAGGCAATACAAATCACAAATTGTTACAATACACAAATTTATTTGGACTGAAAATATAATAGAAACTTAAACTAATTCCAATAATTAATATAGGAATTGGATGAGCACACAAATTATTGACAAGCTGAAATCTGAAACTATGAAAACCTTTTTCTTTGTTTCAGTTACTGCTGTATTTCACTGAATTTACACATTAATGGTAAAATTGTCCGAGCTTACAATGCTCTGCATTGCTTAAGCCAGGGGTATCCAACCTTTTTGTGTGAGGGGCCACATTGCATTTCTTTTCTTTGTTGGGTGGGGGGTGAGAAATTTTTTGATAAGACAGACAAGTCAATCTTATTAAGGAACTTTAATAAAATAATGATTAGTGTGATATTTGGCATTGCTTTTGCTGTCACTGGATACAGAGGCCAAGGGGGGGCAGGGGTGCCTGTGTGAGGGGGCAAGGCAGGATGGGGAGCATGGGAGATGAGGGGAGGGGAAGAAGGGTGAGGTGTGGGGAGCAGAGCAGCTGGGTGGCAGGACTTATCTACTTCCTGACAGGGACCCCCCACCACAACTCCACTCTCCTCACTTCCTGCCAAGCACTGCTCAGGGAAATCCAGACCCTGAACAACTCTTGGGCCAGGCCATGTCTCCTTGCAGCTGTGCGCAGGGTGGGAAATTGACAAGGGCCCTCACCAGCCTCAGCTCCCCGGCTCTTTCAGCAGCACCCCATGGACTGGATGAAAGACCTTGGCAGGCCAGAGTTTGACACCCAGGCTGAAAGTTGGACAAGCCCGGCTTAAGCTCTGTGTAGGAGAGAACTATATAGGAGGTTGGCTAGATGAGTGGTGATGCAGAAGTACCTTGTATTTCCTGTCAGTAAGTCATAGAGCTATCTCTGCAAGACTATTGTAGAAAGCCATTTTGGGGGCAAGCCAGAGTCGGGACCATAGATCTGTGTTTACATGTATCTAGAGGCCTGTGCAATTGGTGCAGAGACTAGGGCTGCTGTTTCCAGCCTGTCACCTAGAGTCGTAATGGTCAGGAGTTCAGGGAGTGGGGGTAAGAGGAGATGAGTGGAGACAGTACATGAGCACCAATGTGCACCCCATGTCTTGAAGAGGGATGAGGAATGAGCACCCTAAACTCCAGCCACTCTACTTATGTACCACTGAGTAATTTGGGCTTTGTGTAGGTAGATGGGAAAATGGTAATGTGGATTTTTTTGTTTTGTTTTGTTTTTTTCTTATTACCCATTCATGCAGTGTTTGAAAGGAGAAAACCAAGTGAGCTAAAAACAAATACAGTTTCTCTTTATCCACAGATTCTGTGCTGATAATTGCCAAACCATATTGGGGTAGGGTGGGGGAAAGAGGTCCTATGTCTGCTTTTTTGTGTAATTGTTTGAATTGTCACTCCAGGAAAATTAGTTTTGTTAAGATCTCAAATTATCTGACACCTGTATCCTGTTAGAAGTGACACATGGAAACACCTTCCACTTACTGAATTTATAACTATTTTGGCAGTTTGTAGTTAACAGGAAAAACTAGTAAAATCATTGCTTCCTAGTTAATGCTGAAACAGATCTCCGATGTCATTTCACGGGATCATAATGAAGGCTTGATTATTGCAAAACAATTACTGAGAGAGTTTAGGTACCTACAAGGCTCAGTGGTAGCTGAGTGGGAGAGTGTGAGGAGCAGCGGTATCTGATTCTGGCATTTAGGCAGGGGAAGTGGCCTCCCAGGTAAGTGCTCTAACCATCAGTCTGTGTAGTCCTTGGACCGCACAGGGCATATGTGAGTAACTCTGCAGCCTGGTGGTTATATTGCTTATCTGGCAGGTGGAAAATCCATGAAGCCATCTTGCTTCTCCAATGAACTTCATAAAATAATCTTTGCAGTGGAACAGCTTCTGCAATAGAGAACAAGGGAATTCCCACCCCTCTGCACCATCACCATCATAATATCCCATAGCCTAGTGGCTAGAATGTTCCCCTGAGAAGTAGCAGATCACAGTTCAAATCCCTTCTCCTATGGCAGAGGAGATTTTGAACCTGGGGTCTCCCACATCTTATGTAAGTTCCTAACTTCAGCTAGAAGCTGTGAGGTAACTCATTGTCCTTCTGCTCCAACAGCATAGGTGCCTAGCATCAAGAGAGGGTTTGCAGTTGAAAATCCCAGACTGAGAGAGGAACCTTCCCTGCAGCCCAAACTTAGGTATCTATCTCTGTGTGAGGGACAGGACATAGCACATGTGCAGCTTGGCTTCTCCTATTACTAACTTTGAGAGGGCACCATCTAATACATTGGCTTTTGTGAATCCCATTCTAAGATGCCCATTCTTTTAAAAGGGATCATATTCACTGAATTCAAGCTCTGTGAATCCCAGAGGTTTTTGAAATGCCTATGTTTTTTGTTAAACTAGCCTTAAGTATCAATGTAAATACAGTAAGGTTGAAGCATAGAAATACTTTCACATATTGTATTGCACTGGCATTAAAGCTGAAATTTAGTTTAAATGGGGATTTGGGATCCTAATACTTGAATCTTCTTCAGCTCCTGAATTGCATATCAGTTGTAGGGCACCATCTCCCACTCTAGGTCTCTCAAGGACTCTGCAGGGAGGACAGACTCCTATTCATTATCTTCCTCTACAGAGATACCAGGCAGGGCAAAGATGAACAGTCACTTTGAACACCTCTCCCCAGTCCTTGGTGGTTCGGGCTTGAGAACCTATTTCCACTCCCCTCTCTTCTCCTCTTACAAGAATTCCCCTCAACTCCTTCCAAAGGCCTAGACTACCTCCTGCCATTACATTAATATCTTCAGTGGGGTAGCTCTATGGCCTTGTACCACATTTTACTAATCTAGAGAACTTTAATGGGTTGCTGCTTTTATCTGATTATCAGGAAATTCACATCATGGCATCTGCTGCTTGGCCTCTCCACAACTGGGTTTTGTAAAGGGCTAACTGTTAGGTCCTCATTCTCCATTCCTGTTAATGGTCTTGTGGATAGTCTGTGTTCTCAAACCTGTAGCACAAAACAGTCTCCCAAACCACTGCTCTTTGCTTACTGTCTCAGTGCCCCAGAGATTGGTGTGTGGCTGCTAGAGAAACAAGAATTTGAAAGAAAATCCTGTTAATGGTTTTTAAAGATACTGCTTTCTTTGTATTTCTTACACTGTTCATTTGGTAGAAAATCTCTGCAACCATTAGTAGGAAAATACCTAAAGGTAAGACAGCTCTATCCATAGATATCTGTATTATGGGTAAGAAATAATCTCCAGGTGTGCATCTCATTTCCCCATGAGTTACACAATAAACCTGTAAATTGTTGGCAATGCATTTGGTTCCAGTGTAGAAGAATTCCATGTTCAACAACATTTTGTGTGTGTGTGTCTCCACAAAATATGAAGGTAGGTTTGAATCTGAAATTCTTCTGCATGCACACTTATAGATAAGAGATATGAATATATACTTTTCTTTTCAATCTTTATGCAGCTCTTACATTTGTATCAGTTGCACAGAAGGACAGAAGACACACAGTTCCAACTAGATTTAGACCCTGCTTAGAATTTTTAAGTTTACCATTGCATTAGCATTTTTTGTTTTTAAATAAGTCTTTACCTAGTCGTATCATTACTTGTGTGCTACGAAGTACCCAATAACTAAGACATGGCATTATTTCTGGTTGAGCTTCACCTATTATTTTGTTCCAAATATAGAACAAGATGATAAATGAGATTCATGTAAGAATTGGTCACTGAAAAAATAAATATTCTTTTAAAGGTACTTCTGTGTTGTCTTATACCAGCCCTCACTTTCTATTCAGGGCAAAACCAAACAAGGATATACTTATTTTTCCCTAGAGAAAAGATGTTCAGATTAGTAAAATGTAACTTCCTACATTTGTCTGATTAGGAGGTGATAAAGTCACATAATCTGAACAGAGACAAGTCAAGGATTGTGCTTTGAGAAAGAAAAATATACTGGCAGGAAATTTGCATATGGGAAGTACCAGCTTCAGTTACTTCCATATGCCACACTTACTTTCTTCACACTTATAAAGAACATAAAACAAACATAGTCCAAAAAAGATGAAATATGGAAACAAAAGTATAGAGAGTGGGACAGGGAAGTCAAGTAACTCAGTGAATTAACCACTGGCATCTCACTTCTGTAACCTTCTGAAACATTCTCAGATCAATTTTAAAGCCCTCCAGAGACTTAATAACTTCTGTCAATGTTCATAGAATTACTTTGAGAAGTCTGAAGCCTGACCAACCTTGAAGATAAAGTTCATTATTGCCACTTCTTTCTCTACAGATCAATTTAAGGTGAACTAACAGTGATGTGTTCAAAACCCCATTTCAGGTGCTTGGTTTTATTTGAGCTCAGTAGTGGGGCTTTTTGTTTCCATAACACCCAGCACTTAGTTATTTTTAGTCTTTCTCTTTCTACTTCAAGAAGGCAAAATGCTGTTAAACGTGCCCATCTGAGAAACTCTGTAAGAGCATGTGGTCCAGATTCTCAGCTGCTATAAATATGCATAGCTCAAAATTTTCTTTAATGGGTGCTAGGGAAGCCTTTGATTAAGCTAGGCCAGTTTATGCCATCTGAGACTCTACTCTTCTATGTTAAATTGTTTCTAAATTGCTTTATGAATAGTACAGACCCTGGTTCTTGTGTCTCACAGTATGTACCTAAAAACAAAATGTGGGCTCCTGATCCTGTTTGTGCTTCTCTTTGTGTACCTGGATATCTAATGCCATGCCTCTGAGGTATTGGTGCTAATTCCAAATTAGAGCTGCATGAATTTAGTGAATTATATTCAATCACCTTTGGTGAGATATTACACCATGCAGATGATGAAAGGGTTAAGTGGAGCTGACATGATCAATTAAGGCATCTGGTTGCAGCTGAAGTGTGGGCAGTCCCAATTAATCCCAGAAGGAAGTAGGGGGTTAATATAAAGAAAGGAGGCCCTAAGTAGAAGCAGGAGATGGAAAGAACCATCCATCAGCTATTGGTAATACAGCCTGACAGTACCAGGAGGATTAAGAAAATGTAATCCCAACTATATATACAAAATGATAGTGTGTAAATTAGCTGTTACCACTCAAGAAAGAAATAATTGGAATCATTGGCTATGTCTACACCCAAAAGCCTAGTTTGGATTTGCTTAGTCCAAACTAAGTAGTTCAAAGTAAGTTCAAACTAACCACATTTTTTAGTTTGAACTAACTTTTTAGTCCTAACTACCTACCAAAGCATGGATAGTTCAAACTAAAAAAAACCTCAGTTAGTTCAAACTAACCATGAGTTCAAACTTATTTAGTTTGAACTAGCATGACTACATCATGCCAATTCGAACTAAATTTCAAAATAAGTTTGAACTAAGCAGTTAGTTCAGACTAACCAGCCGAACTAACTAGTTCGAATTAAGCTTTGCTTAGTGCAAACTAAAACATTTTTTAGTTCCCACTAGGCAAAGCCTAGTGTAGAGAGGGCTCAAATTCGTTTGAATAAAGGCTCCTTAATTTGAACCAATTTGTTAGTGTAGACATAGCCATTGTGAATAGTGCTCTGAAAACATCTGCTTAATGTAAAAAGAACAAAAGTCCTCTGGCACCTTAAAGACTAACAGATTTCTTTGGGCATAAGCTTTTGTGGGCTGCACCCACTTTGTCATATTCTGCATCTGACAAAGTGGTTTGCAGCCCATGAAAGCATATGCTCGAAGAAATTTGTTAGTCTTTGAAGTGCCACAGGACTTCCATTGTTTCTGTTTACAGACTAACATGGCTACCCCCAATGGATCTGCTCAATGTGCAGGGGCTGTCAAAATCCTCAACAGAATGTTTGGAACTATTAAGAAAGGGCTAGATAAGACAGAAAATATCTTAATGTCACTACATAAATGCAGTTTATATGCACACCTTAAATATTGAATGCAGTTTTCATTTTCCCATCTTGAAAGAGAGATATTAGAATTGGAAAAAGTATGTGGAAGGGCAACAAAAAGGATTAGTGGACTGAATCAACTTCTATAGAAGGAGAGATTTAAAAAACTAGGCAGGTTTTTCTTTAAAAAGAGATGATTGAGGGAATATGACAGAGGCATATAATACCATAAATAATGTGGAGAAAGATATCGTGCAGTCTGGAGTGGCTCACAACTATGAGTGTGTACCACAAGGCAGTACAGACACCCCAAACTGGTGGTATGCTTGATAATTAGATTTCAGCAACCTAGTATCAAATATGAACTCCCGAAGTCCATATCTTATAATGAAGTCACAGACAGCCCCCTTGCATGCTCTCATCTATTGTGTTACCCACACAATCTGCACTAGGTGATAAATTTTCACTTTTAAAAAAAGTCACAAATATTCCAGGTTACTCCCATCTCAAGAGAGAAATTACTCACTTAGGCTGAGTTGCATCCTAGATCTCATGCCAAAAGACAATGTTAGTAATTAATCCTATAATAGAGATGTTACTAAGTGATTAAAGCAGGTCAAATATATGCACAGGTGAGTCATAGTCTCTAATTCCAATTGATGATAGAGGTATAGTAATCTGCCAGTTTCCTAGAAGTCTCTATTTGAGGGCTACCTGGAATAACTCTGGGGATCTCCACTTCTCATTCAATTATTCCAGTGTGTTAAAATCCTAGTAGTCCAGAGATGAAAGGTTTCCCTTTGTATCCATATTTATATCTGTTGTTTTAGAACATTCTTACAGGACAGCTACTGTGTAGTTTCTTCCTGGATGGTTGTGAGAAAGGGATGCTTTCAGAGTCTTTGAATTATGAGTGCCTTACACAAAGACCACTCACTTTGACATGCCCAAGATGTCCTTTTTGCTAAGTCCTTTCTTTGCCTAGTTCCAAAGGGGCAGCTGTGTTAGTCTAGTTCAATAAAACAAACAACGAGTCCTGTATCACTTAAAGGCTATGTCTACACCACAGGGCTTTATTAAGATGGCTTAATAAAGTCTACTTTAAGCCGGCTTACAGTAGACCTTGTTAAGCTAGTTTAGAGTGGCCACACTCAAAATGCCAGGAGACTGCTCACATCCACATAGCAGCTGCTAGGTTGGCCTAGCAGTAGTGCATTGTGGGTAGCTGGCCCACAGTGTACCGCAGCAGAGGTGCCCCTCTCTCCCGGTCACTCCTTTATTACAGGAAGTGAGTGACCACACCACCCTCCATACTGTGTGTGGCAAAAGCAAGGCCAGGGAGCTTGACATTGCCCCGCAATGTGCCAGCGCAGCGCTCCACACCCTCCCTGTGTTGCTCAGACTGCTCTGGCTCTGGACCAGGTGTCACAGGGCAACTGCCAGCACAAGGGCAGGGCACAGCAGTTGTTAATATTCAAACACCGGGAAACAGCACATAGAGGAAGGTGAAGTCAAATCACCTGTTGTAATGGGAAGAAAAACCAGTCATGATTTAATCCTGCTTTCACACAATCTAATCTAAAAGAAATAGCAACTTTCTTTCTTTCTTCTTCTATGTGCTATTTCCCTGTGTTTGAATCTTCAGAACTGCTTCAATTTGCTATTACAGTGTGACCTGATCCTATGTCTTCCACTCCCTTGCATTTATTTTCTGCCCATTCTGTAAGTTCCCCCATCATCAAACTGCCTGACAAAGTGGGAAAGCTCATGTAATAAATGAATCTGTTAGTCTTAAATGGTGCCACAGGATTCCTTGTTTGTTTTACGACAATATCGGGGGGGGGGGGACTGAGAAGGGGAGAGAATATTCTCCACAGGACTTGAAAGTAGGGAGTGTGTAGGGGAAGATGTAGGGGGTGTTGGAGTGCTCACTGAATTTGTATAACATTGTTACTAGCTGACCACAGGGGGGGTGTTAGGGAAATTTCTGGCTCCAAGAGACACACTGGGACTGGCTGAGAAGGGGAGAGATGTGGGGTCATGCTGGAGACAGGCAAGGGGAGACACACGTGGGGCTGGGCTGGAGATGGGCAAGGGGAGAGAGACACAGGGTTGGGCTGAGAAGGGCGAAAGATGCTCGATCAGGTCGGGAGAGGGGGAGAGATGGTGGAGATGGGCTGAGAAGGGGAAAGACGCCAGATCAGGCCAGGGGAAAGAGAGAGAAGCGGGGTCGGGCTGAGAAGGGGAGAGATGTGGGGATGGGCCGAGAAGGGGAAAGACATCGTATCAGGTTGGGGGAAGCGGAGATATGCAGTGTCGGGCTGAGAAGGGAAGAGATACACATCTGGCTGAAAAGGGGAGAAATGTTGAGTCGAGCTGAGAAGGGGAAGAGACACCAGATCAGGTCGGGGGAAGGCAACATGGGCTGTAGTGCTAAGATGCAGGGCTGTGGGGCTGGGGCAAAGATATGGGGGGGGGGGTTGATGTATTGCACTCATCTGGGAATGCTCCCAGCTGTGTTGTGCCTTCTCTCTAGCCCCATCCCCATGTTTCAGATAGTTAGGAGGCCAGTTAAATCGACTTAAGCCAACTTCCGGACCACATCAGCTTAAGTTGACTTTATAATAAAGTCGACTTAACTGCTGAGTTGACTTTACAAGCAAAAGATATTAAGTCGGCTTAATAGCTTCTCAATGTGGCCAGGTCTTTAAGTTGATTTAAGGGGCTTTAAGTTGACTTAGACCTGTAGTGTAGACAGACCTAAAGACAAACAAATTTATTTATTACATGAGCTTTTGTGGGAGAAAATTCCACTTTGTCATAAGCTTTGAAGATGGGGAAACTTCCAGAATGGGAGGAAATAAATGCAGGGAAGATGGTCAGGAAAGCACCTATGTCCTCTAGGCATCCCTCAACCTCCAACTGCCAGAAACTGGAATTAGTTAACAGGAGAGATTGCTTGATAAATTGACACGTTCTGCTTCTCTTCCTCTGATGCATCTAGCATCAGTCACTGTCAGAAGACAGGATACTGGGCTAGATGGACCACTGCTCTGACCCAGTATGGCCATTCTTATCCTATGATCAATGAAGAAGCCAGGGGAGTGCTCATTTGGGATCTGCTTCTGCGTAGAAGGTTCTTGCAAAAAGTTTGGAGAAAGACAAAACAAGATTTGACAAAACAGGGTCTGGCTATAAGCCCTGACAAAAGGTAGGACCTGGACCTCCAGAGAGGAATTGTAGGGATGTTTTCAAGTCAGAAACGGACCAAAGGGGCAACTTAAGAGGAATGAAGGTTTCTGCCTACGGAAGGCAGAAATTGGTTTGTTAGTACACTTGTTTCAGGATATGTTTGCAGTGACAGACACTGGACTCTATTACTCTGGAACGGGTAGGACTAAAAGTGACCTGGATGAAATGTCAAATCACAAGAAGAAACAGATGACTGTAGGGCAGAGTAACTGTCAGCGAGTGGTAGGTACCAAAGGAGGAGTGCCTGCTATACTTTGTTGAACTGTGAGGGGCTGTACTAGCATCTCATAAAGATGTGCATATTTGGAGGCATTGTATTGGTTCTCTTTGGAACAAAGAGATTGCTCTCCCCAGTATACAGGGAATACAAGAGTGCAATCCACTTTGTTAAAATCAGAAGCCACCGTGGCCTTTGCGGATAGCAGCAGCTCAGGTCACCATTAACCCATCCTCTTTTGATCACCAATCTGCAAGCACCACAACAGCGTGCTTCCTGGGTTTGAAACAGAGGAAATTGATCAAGCCTTTTGCAAAGTGAGCTGCTTCCTGGTGACATAACAGAGGAGGCAGTAAAGTTCCTGAGGCTACAGCAGCCACATTTGGGGCAGAGGATGAGTTCTAGGAACTCCAGGATATGGTTATGGTTTTTGACTCAAGTTAGCACACTAAAGTGTAGATGCCGGAGTCCTAGGCTTGAGCACAGATTAGAAAAGTCTTAACACAGCATTAAAATATAATGTAGATGTTCAAGCCCAGGATTCCCTAATATGGGTCATTTGTCTTGAGGTCCACTAATCCTGTGTTTACATTTCAGTGTAGGCATACCCTTTGTCAGGTCCTGAAATATTTGCTTGGTTCTTACTCAGACAGAACTCCAAAGGGCAGATTTACATGATTAAAGACTGTGGAAAAACAGATGTGTGTTCGGGGTTTGGCCATAATAGAGTATTAGGGATTGAAAACTACTAAAATCTGAATTATTCTGTGATGTGGATAGTGAAAATAAGAATATTGTCAAATATTTACTCATGTCATGAGAGACAATCACGTTTCCCCATTACCTTTTGTATTAAACACTTATTGCATGTGGAGCAAGAGCTCCTTTTCCATAACCAGGTTCTAGTATTAGCTTGTGTGTGAATAACTTGGAGTAGTGATATTGCTTTATCTCTATATAGGCAATTATTGTGATCCCAAGGGTAGTAAAGAAGAAATGTATCAGTGGCTGGGTCCTTGAACCAAAGGGGTAGTCTAGTTCAGCAAAACAAGCAAAGAGTCCTGTGACACTTAAACTCTAATAAATTTGTTAGTCTTTAAGTGCCACAGGACTCCTTGCTTGGGTCCTTGAAGTTTGCTCATCACTGATGGCTAGTCCAAACTGCTCCTGAAGTGAACAAATCTTTCTTCTTAAATAAATAATCCTCCAAGCCTCTGTAGTTACTCTTTCTCTGTCTTAATTATGCAGCATACTCACACCATATGGAATACACTTTACAGGAAACATTTGATTTGGAATGATAGCTCAATATGCAGAAGTTCAGATCTCAAAGTATGCTTTCCTAAAGTCTTTCTTACTATTCTTTATTTTCCTGAAAGACCTGAAAAAAGTGACACTTCCTTGCACTTTTTTCTTTCTTTTTTTTAGAAATCTGTCTTTCATTTTTTGTTTAGCTAATCTCTTCATGAAAAGTATTAATTATTCCACTTTAGAATTAATTTCTACAAATGATACCTGCAGGATTTTATCCATGGAAACTTTTTCCTTTAACTATTGGTCTTGCTGCTTTTGATTTAGATAAACTTAGAATAGTGGTAGATAGGAGTAAAACTTTAATTAAAACAATGAACAACAGAAAACAATTATTGTTTTGAGTTTTGATTAATGAATCTGTATGACATTAACCAGACAAAACTCTGCTTGCGTTTGTTTCCTTGAGATCATGTAAGCAAAAGGTCAGATGTCCCTCAAAGGCATTAACTAACAGAAACTTACAAGAGTGAACCCATTAGGACTTTAAACCACAAAGTTTACATAGACTGCACTCCTAGATAAACTCACTTTTCAGTAGTATTAGTTAAGGTGCTTTAAATTAAACAGAGTAGATATACACATTTGTCTGGGATTAGTTAGAGAAGGGGTAGTTTTGATTTTCAACACTAAAGGAAATGGATACAGTTTGTTTTGTTTTTATTTTATTTTAAATTTCCAGTCCCAAGGGAATGTTATATAACAAAAACAAAACAAATACAGCCAAAATGAATGGATTTGTCTGAACTGCTATAACTTTATAAAAGTAAATATAATTAAGGTGAACTTGACCTCAAATAAAAGAAGACTTCAGAGTAAATTTTGAATCTTGGTTGAAGGGCCCATAATCACAAAGCTGTCACTGAATTATCACAGGGTTCACCCATTACAGAGGCTAGATTTTCAGATGGTGTAAATTTAGTTCTGATGATGAAGCTGTATTAGTTTACACAAACAGAGGATCAGGACCCTTGAGCTGAAAATTTACTAACACCATTTAATATTTTTATAATTTCAGTATTTTAGTTTTAAAAAAAGGCAATCCCTAGTTTACAAATCATCTTTGTTTCCTACAACAATGCAGTCGACTAAAATTTGGACCAATTAATGGAGTTAATCAGGATTCACTAAATGCAAGCAGAATTTGACCCTTCAATTGTATCCACTTAAACTTACATGGATATATTCAAAAGTTGATCTGAATCTTCCAGACTTTCCCTCCAGCACTGCCCACTCAAGCGCATGAGTTTTCTTAAACTTATACAGGCTCTGCCCCCCCAACATTTTGAATGAAAAATAATACATCTTTTTTTAATTTAGAAAACAGGATAACACCTGGAATTGCAGGAAGGCTTTTCCTAAGCGGTGAATAGCAAACACAATCAAATACACAAAAAATATATGTGCAGAGATTTCTTTATGCCCTGGAAGTCTCCTTCCCTAGTGCAGACTGGGTCCAACCTTGCTTCACTACTTACTTTTCAAACTTGTGCCCTGTAGGTATGATGTATGGATTCATCGCAGGGCTTAATCCCATAGCTCCCAAGTTAAAATATGAACATTGCCACTTCACTTCCTGGTGATACCTTTAAAATAAAACCTGAGCTCTAAAGGAGTATATTATTTAAATGACCTAGAGGTATAGCAATAATAAAGTTAATTTCAACCAAAGGATCTCTTACTTTAGAATTAGCTTAAGTGATAAGTCATCTATCTGACCTACCAATCTAGCATATTTATAAAGTACACATCACTTTTACAGCTGAATGTCAATGTGCTTTTGTTAAATGCAACAATGTTTATAAACCTTAGAGCGAACATTGCACATGTAACCCTTCTGCCAGAGCAGGCTGGCAGAGCAAGGGCTGGGTTCTATATCTAGGGATTTCCCAGTGATGCAGCACCAACTGCGCTCGAGCCCCCACCCAGATTTCTGGGAACCCTGCACTGTTTCCTGGGCACCCCAAAGGGGTAAAGTTTCCCTGCTCACATGCATGAGACTGAGTGTAGTAAACAGAACTTTTAATAGTAGCAAAACAGAGTGCAAAAGGCCAAATAATAGAAATAGTGCTGATCTAGCTAGTTAGTACAGAGCAAAGTTCCCAACAACCCACACTGCATAACAGAACATACAAGGCTTAATAGCAAAACCCACACTGATCAGTGCAATCAGTATTAACTAGGCTCCCAACCAATCCTAGGGTACGTGGGGAGTATCTTTCACACCAGCTGTCTGCTGACGCCATTTACTGGTCACTTACTCCATCCTATAGGACTGTTCCTTGGCTCTGCCTGCTGTTTGCTGCTTCGCCCTCCAGTCACTTGCTCCGCCCAGCTCACCGCTGGCCCCATCACCATTTGCCATGTCTGCCCACTGTCCACCAGCTCCATCCAGCTCGCCGCTGGCTCCTCTCGCCATCCACCAGCTCCACCCACTGTCCGCTGGCTCCGCCTGCTCTCTCCATCTTCTGCTCCTCTTCAGAAATTTCAGCTTAGAGGGGGGAGTTTTTTCTCAGCTCAGAGTCTGCCCTTAAAGTAACAAAGGGCCTCAAATGAGCACTAGCCAGAGCTATGAGGTGAGATAGGAATGCCTCCAGCATTTTGCTCCAAAAGGAGCTAATGTGAAACTTCACCCCCCTTTCTCATCTTTTTCAGGTTGAAATATGCAGTCGCCTTTCTTTCAAGCCTCTTTTTAACTAAGGGTAGTTTTTACCCTTTAACTAAACCAGACAGATTTGAAACAGAGAGTAGCAATTTACAAAAAGACAGTATTTTGTATTTCCCTTCAGTAGAACTACAGATATTGACACATTTGTGAGTAGATTTACCCCAAATACCATTACACACTATGCTGTGCACTCAGTATGCAAATACCATGCTAATACAGGACTCTACAGGACCCATGCAGATTAGTTGCTCCACTTCAGCAGCTGGTAGGCACGGCTCCTAAGCCTGCCTTACATACAATTTATTTTAGAGCTTTTGCTTATATACCATTAGCTTTGGATATTTGATTATGACAAATCAAAGAACATAGCAAGAGACTGCTAATAATGAGCATTAAGAGAACATTACAAAAGTTAACTATTTCTAAAGTTAACTTTTTCTAATCCGTGATGATTTTATCATTATCTCAATGTGTAAGTGTAGCAAACTTCAGGAGTCCAGATGCAAGATGATCAATCAATGCAGGGATGATGGCATTTTTTTGTTCATAAATGGTCTTGAAATGAGAAGGAAAGAACTTGCATCCTTTAAAAGCATAATTATTAACAGAGTTGAGTAAACATATAATGAAAAATAATAGACTAATTGGCCTGTTCTGCTCATGGAATATGTACAAACACTTTCTTTGATTTATTAGCTATTTAATATTTTTTAGGTGTTGTGCACAGTTTAAAACCAGAATTTGCTTGAAAACAGTTCTCAAAAAACATTTCATATTGAGCTATGGTAGATAAGATGTGGCCTGATTCTAAAATTTATTTAGATTTCAAACACCTCAGACCACTAAAGAAACTCAGATGGGAGGCAAAGTATTGTTATGAATCAGAAACTAGCTAGGAGAAAGAAAGCAAAAGATTAAATTGTCAATTGTTCCAGTCTTATGGAAAGAGAGACAATATATTTCAGCTTTTAATCAGATCCATAATTTTACTAGCTCATCTGGGAAATAACTGACAATAAACTGAACGTGTAAGACATTTTTTCCTTAACACTTCTCACCTTTTGGGGAGGGCTTCTAGCTTCAGGTCTTAAGTCAATCTCTGTTAGAGATCAGGATAAATTCTAATGTGTGTGAATTCTCCCATGTCTATGTAATGTAGGGTTCTAATATGTTCCTCTGAAGCTCCTGGTACCAGTGTCAAAGACAAAACAGTGAACTAGATGGAATACGGATCTGATACAGCATGAAAATTCCTATATTCCTGATTCCCCTTTATAGTGCTCTAGTTGCATAAAGAAATTTTAAATTAGATATAAATATAATTTAATCCAACTTGAAGGCTTTTTTTAGGTGTAAATTATCTTTAGTGTAAATGAGGATAAGGGCAAAGATGGAAGTGTTATAGCTTTTATTCCTCTTCAAAAGCACCTAAAACATATCTTTTGAATATAAATAAATAAAATTGTGTAAGTGAGATATAGTCAGTTATTTTATAGCTTTGTCTGAAACACAAAGTGCTCCTGTGATGTGACCTTGCATGCAAATTCTTATAAAAAAGAACATATTTTTATGGGTAAACTATAAAGTCTTGAAAAAAGCATTTATAATTTAAGAAATGCTGACTGACCAGAGCCAACTTCACAGCTATATATGAAGGGTTAGTGAAGAAAATTTCAGCATACTTAGACTTTATTTTTTGTTAATGAAAAAAATAACTTCTATTTTATGTGTTTAACAAGAGATATACGGTTAAGGTCAAAGTCATTTTAAAAGCATTAAAATTCAGTATTGATCACTGTCTCTTCAATCATATTAACTACCTCATTCATCAAAACATCCATTTAATATCATCCCCAGATGTTCCTGAAGACCAAAAATGAAACATTTAAAGCAAAGTACATTTTAAAATAGGGGATTCTTCTACTAAACTGATGCAGACAAAAAAAATTCCACATTTTTTCAGCTGAGTGGAAGGAAAAAAGAAACATTTATTCAGTGTATAATTAAAATGCACAGCTACTGAAAATATAAAAGATTCATTCACTTCACAATTGTCCCAGAAAGTATTCCATGACCAGATAGATATAGATGACAATATAAACAAAACACAAAAATATGGGCTTTTTCATTAATCACCTGAAGAATTTTCTCCTTTTTTTTAGAGAGAGAATTAAATAACCACAACCAATCTGTTTTAGTGAACTGACACATCTTTAAAGTGACAGAAAACAACTCCAGCTAATATAAATGATACTAGATTTTCAAATTTACTATCTGAATTCTATTTTTGCTGTAGTGTGTGTGTTTTGCCAGATGAATGAATCCTGAGCAGTCACAATATGTATTAATACATATTTCTTCATGCACAGTTTAGGCAATTACTTTGAAAACTTCTCCACAATATTGGATTACCTCTGAAGACTTCAAACTGAAGCATTTTTTTTTTTCCAGACTGGACATAATTATACAGAGATTACTGATGCCAGCCTGGTGTAACTGCCTTGGAGATGGTTAGAGGATGGGCCGCTTACGAGCTGAAAATATAACCAGCTAAAGACTTGTGTTATCTCACGACATATCACACACCTATTAAATAATGGCACTGTAACTACTACTTTGATGTACTAATGTGAATCATTCTTCAGTTATATTGTAGGCTGAAATATTTGAAACTGGAAAATGTACCTAATCTGTTCTGTTCTGGGGAAAATATGTAACTGGCACAGACTTTTGAAAATATAGGGCCTTTGCTGGAGTTAATACAGGATCCTATTTGTGTAGGCTGTAATAGAAATTCACTGAGGCCCTAATCCCACAACACTGAAGTCAATGGGGGTTTCATAGAAGCAAGCTTACGATCACCCTATCTGGTTGCCCCAGATATGCTCCCCACATAAATAGCTGCAACCACTCTGAGCAGCATGTCCTAGTGAGGTAAGGCTGGAGACACTGGATGGCTGTCACTCTGAATGGCCTTGCCATAAGGGAACATCTTCTGGCATCAGCTCTGTGATTACTCTGATGCTTATGTTTCTATATTATGACTCATCCAAAAATACATAAGAGAAAAAAAACATTGGAGGAAACAATAAAGGAAGACATATTTTGAAAGAGAGGTGTTTTTTATGTATTTAGAGGTGAATGACTTAAGAAAAAAAAAAGTGCTTCTCCATTGTCCCATGCCTCTGCTTCTTTCTGGAATAGAATGTGATCTAAACAATATTTTGGGCATTGTGAAGCCAACTGAACTATTCATGTAACCTAATCTGCCATGTCCCTTCTTCTTTTAATCCATTTTCTTCAAGACCTATCAACCTTAGTTCTCATTGAAGAAAAGAGCTAACTGTTAATTTGACAGAAAGTCATAAAGATAAATAAGAAATTTAAGAATGAAAAATTGTTGAATTATAACATTGTTAATTCTAGTGCTTTTAGTTGTGTTACTCCCATCTATTTAATTTGCATTGTGTCTTTTCAAAACGGCAGCCATTTGGGGGACAGGGACTTTTATTTTCAGGCCACTCTGTAAAGTGCTTACCATCCACCTGGCCCACCAAAAATAAATTGTAGCAATAATAGCTGGAGAATCAGGACCAAGATACCCAATGTGATTTGGATGGTGATGGAACTGTTTTCCTTTTTTTATCTTTTCAGGACATTTAAGGAGGCATGTTCTGTAGTTGTATTCATAAATCTGGACAAGATTACCATCCCTATTAGAAATTTATTTATTAATTTCTGGGTTATATTCTGAGATAGAAGAAGGGCAGGAAGCTGTTTGTCTGGCCTATCTATATGAGAGAAAAATATATTTATTCCTATTGGCAGCTTCTGTCAGTCTTAGCAATACCTGTCCTTTCTTACTTTAGTAATTCAGACACTTCCAACTCAAGCAAAACTCTGTTCCAGCATCAACTTCGCCTTTGGTAGCTTGTCAGATTTCTTGTGGAGATAATAGATTGGCATCATTAATGATCTTGGCCACATACTGTTGGTAGAGTGTTGAAGGTCATTGATGACTTTCCTTTGTGTCGGGTGATATGCCGTAATGCACCATTGCGCTGATGAGTTCACTGTTCTTATATGGCAGTGACCAATGTTGAGCAGATGGTTTCAAAGCTGTTTAATTGTTCCACTGCTTTGCAGGCAATACCACACTGCTGAAGAAAATAGCACTATTGAAAAGATTTATCTGCAAATGCAGTAAAACCATGCTTGACTTCCATATCTTCCTTTGTTCCCCAAAGACAGCACATGTAAGATATTTCCTGTGGTTTATGTTACTGACTGGAATGCATTATGGAACCAAACCAGCTTAAATTTGCAACCTGCTGTCTATGGCAATCATTAAGCAAAATTTTGTCTCTTGATTTGACCTGTGCCCAACTGCTCACTATTGTTGTTAACAATTTTCACATTAACACGGTAAAAAAAAAAAAAATCAAACAGACTGAAAGTTGAGATGTCATCACCAGCTCACAGTGCTGTGACCAGCTTAGAGTATCATATATTATTATATGGTAATAGAATCACAGAAACTGGAAAGGAACATGAGAGGTCATCGAGTCCAGTCCCCTGCACTCATGGCCGAACCAAGTTCCATTTAAACCATTCCTGACAGGTGGTTGTCTAACCTACTCTTGAAAACTTCCAGTGATATCACAAACTGGTTTTCAACCACTAAGATGCTGGTTGGTTGGACACATTCAAGGTATAAGGCTTAATTCTGTAAATCTTTACTCTTAACATCTCCCATAAACTTCAGAGGAACTGGATCAGGCCTTAAATCTTGTGAATAAAGGTTTCTAGGATAAGACCCCATGCTAGCAAATTCTGATTCATCATTCTTTCAGTCTAATTGATCAGTTTTGATATACTGTCTCCATAACCATGGTATCTGATCCTTAATGCTAGGAGGCAGTTCTCTAGTTTATGATGATGAGATGTTGAAAGCTGATATTTTCATGTCATTTTTTGTGTCTCAGGATATGTGCACATCGGGCTATGGGTACTTTACTTTACTCTTTTGCTGTTAGTGTTACCACAGTTTTCATGGATAGTAAAAAGTCAGCAACTTGTCTTTATTTTGAGTTTAACTGCACCATATATACTGTACACAGACACTGGTTCCACTGTAGTTTGATGGGCATTGGGATAATACTTATATGATTGACTCAAAGATATATTACAGCAAGGGATTTAACCTTTCATATCTGGTAGGTTATATTAATGGAACTCGTTATTCCAATGTACTTCTTAGGAATTAGGCATCCATATCATGGAAAACTTCTGCCTTTGCAATAATGCTCATCAGTGGAGCTAATCTCAGCAGAGAAGCTAAAGTTTGCAAGGACACTTGTCCTACTACTAGTGCATGTTCTGTGCTTAAATAGATAAAACTAGTTTTTTAAGGTTGTTCATCCATACCTCTTGCTTAAAGTCACTTACAATAAATGCACATATAACCCTCTCACCAAGCATTCAAATAATTTTCAACTATTAGAGTAAGAGTTTAGTATCCATTATGTAAATAAAAGAGCAATTTGATCTTTGTGTCAATATAGAAATGTGCCTGTTGTCACTAGAAAGAAGCTGAAAAGACCTAACTGACGTCTGAGCCATTCTCCGGCAAATGTGGAGATTTGTTGTTTATCTACTTTCCATTTATAATGAAGAGATAGACTTTACTATTTGGATTGGTTATGAATGACAAGGCAAGTAAATAATACAAGAACATCATTGTAATGTCAACATTCCAAAACCTAAAATAAGTCTTCTATTTATCCTTTAATGATGCAGGCTTATTCTTTTTATTCTAAACACTGTGAATGGGCTGGATTTCCCTTCAGTGGGTGCTGAAGTTTCAGTCTTATACTTGAAGGGAAGCTGCATGACCAAAAACCCTCATCGCCTTGGGAGGAAAGATAGTGTTACTACTACTACCCTTGTCCAGGATCTTTGTCAAGGGGTAGCAGTCCCCTACTGGAAAAATTCTGGAAGAGGATCATATCTTCTGGGCATGCTAGCCCTGCTCTCGTCCTGACTATCACTATGTGCAGTTTTTGGACTCTAGCCCGGTAGAAGGGAGATTATGGGTACCTTACTCGGCTTCACTCCCAACTCCATACAGCCTTCCACTGCTATGTACCTGCATCTGTGAGCCAGCAGCTCAGAGTCTGCTGACAGAAATGAAATTGTCCCTAATGTCTGAAGCAGTTGGTTGACTCTCATCCAGCTTTAACTTTAGCTCAGGGTTTTCTTGTTAATTTAGCCATGTAGCAAACAACATGTTGGTAATCTTTTTTGGCAAGTTTTCATAAAAGGTATTATGACCATCTTTAATACAAGGAGTTACTTAAGAAGGCCCATTTTTCTTCAATTCAGATCACTAAAAATTGTTTGAAGACAATACAATGAAGTAACCATAAACAGTCTTGAGCATGAGCCAAAACTAACAGATATTTTATGATCAGAAATCATTTCACAACATAATGCTGTTTTGAAGTTCTTGTTCCCAGCAATCAGCTGAATTATTTATCATGCAATACATGGAGTGAAATTCCTTGGGTATTTGGCTCTGGCATTGACTCTAGACATGCTCTTGAAATCTCTTTGGGCCTTTACTACCAGCTAAAACCAAGATTATATCAAGTAAAACCAAGTCCTATATCCTATTATTTAATTCTCATTTCATTGTCAGTGAATTATAGCCCCATTCCAGGTTCCAAATGACAATCCTAACATCAGATTCAAACAGATTGGAAATGCTCAACAGCAGCTAGTTATGTTTAACATGTTATGATCATGCATTCCATTGGAACATTTAAATATATATGCTGCAGATGTTATGTCACAGTCTCCAACTATATTAAACAGAAGCAAGTCCTGCTCACTGCAATAAACTTCAGGGGTATATTTTTCCTGCTTTTAGATTGTTTGGCCAAATTCCAAAATACAAACCTTGAACAGACGCAAGTTAAACTTGTAGTTTTAGATAAATAACTGTTCTAGTCACAAATATATTCAACATATTCGTTTTGACCACTATCTAACTGTCAGATTTTTAAGGGCTACCGGTGTAAATATATATATATATATATATATATATATATATTTTTTTTTTAACAAAGCATCCTAAGGTCTCAAACTGTTATTCCAGAATGGTTTAGAGAGACAGTATATCTAGGTTTATGCGCTGAACTTCAGTTGTGCATGCCTGTTTATAATCCATATAAACCAGCAAGGGGGTTGGTTATAAACTGACTTTCATGTTCCAGTGCAAAGTTCATAGTTGGCTCAGGACAGTAAACTTAGATACAGTATGCCTCTTTGCACAACTAGATCTCACTCTTAAAAACTGGGTAGAGTTACAACACTGGGTGTGCAGGTGAATTTATCACAATGAATTAGGCTGAGGCAAAATGTCATTCCAGACTAGAAATTCCAGATGAATGAAGTCCATTACTAAGACAAATAAATGACAGTATCATAAGGTTGAATCTGTTCTGATTCCAGTGGGAACTAGGAATACTTAATAAAAAGAAAAGGAAACCAGTATAGGATAATAAATAAGTTACTTTTATTTCTTACAGAATCCATTTAGTAACAGAATAGCTATCTTATTTTAAGTCACTTGCAAGATGTAATTAAAAATACAAGTAAGGTCCAAATGATTTGTGGAAGTCAGGATGTTGGTGACAGAATGAGAGCAGATTTAAGACAAATTATTGTTAATATATTTCATATAAATTACAGCAAAAGGAAAATGTATGTTTTATATCCAACATGATTTATGCTAATTATTCAATGTTAACTCACTGAAGTACATTTAAGAAGGAAAATAGCAAACCTAGTTTTTCCTTTATTTATTGAAAGAAATATGACTCTAATGCAAAGAGAGAAATATGATTAACACTTTAAGAGTGATTATTATGAAAAGCAATATCAGTCAAATTGCAGCTCACATATAATTCAACCAACCTTCTTTCACCATGAGATTTGCATTCTTTAAATTCAAAGCTTTATAGATGGATGAAGCCTGCTCACTATTCATCTCTGCCGGTGTCTAAGAATTAAAAGACTTCTTGGTGACAAAGCACAAATTAATCATGTTTATTGTGACAACCATGACTGTTATAAAGCAGATATTCTTACACCACTTGCCTTCTCTTCTCCCTCCTCCCCTCTCTTCCTATGAACCTACAATTCAGATCTCTTGAGACTGGATGCTAGGCTACCATTCTTTTTGTAGGGGGCAAATGCAGTAGAATTTCAGTGATGCAAATGGATTACATTTTGACAATGAGATATTTAGCCTTATGAAGTCTGACAATGTAATATGCCCTTGATTGCTCCAGATTAAAATTTTAATCATTTTTAGAAAGACCTACATATTTCATCCTTCATGTATTTGTTTATTTTCTTTGTATCTGTTCTTCCGTATAGTAGTGGACGGAAGATGGAAAATCCCTGAACTAGGCCAAGTCATAGATGGTCTATCTGTTCTGATGTTATTACCGTAACTAAGCTTAATAGAGACTTAGGAATGGAGCACTAAGGGACTTATATTTATAGACTGAGGTGGATTGACAAAACTACAAGGGCCACACACACGCACACAGAATGATGTCTCTTTTATAACTTTGTCCTCAAGGCAATGTGCTGCTTCGTCATATTGCAGAAAAAATGTTGATACGTTGTACTATGATATCACACATGATGGAGTCTCATGTGAAGATATTATTCTAGCCCTCAAGTGTTTCAGGACAGTCTTAAAGTGCTGCCAGCAAGTATAGCTCCATTATAAAAGATAAGGATGATAACCGTACCATTTGGCTACACTCAATCTAGACCAGGCAAGAAACGTTAAACACAAATCTTGCAGTCCTTACCCACAGAAAACTTTTGTTGTAGCTAGTTTTTTCTGTAGTTGCTGAACAGGAAATTGCTGTGATACCTTGGATATCAGCATGTTTTAGTGATTGGAAAATGGTGACTCTTTACTGGGAATAATTATAACCAGTCATTTTGTCAGGACACAGCCAGTGTGTGAAACTGAAAACAAATAATTTGTTTTGCTTGTGCTTCATACAACTCAGCCAACAAAGTGGGTAGAAAAGAGCACTAAAGAACTAGGGAACAGGTCATCACAGAAAACCAGATGGTAGAAACTGAACTGAGCTTTCAGGGGTACATCAGTTCTAACTAATACCAGCATAAAACTTCACAATGCATTTATTGAATACTCAGAATTTTCCTGAAGATGGGGTATTAATTGGGGTAGGTTCTGAGTTATTAGAGTGAATTCTTTCTTGGGTGACTGGCTGGTGAGTCTTGCCTACTTGCTCAGGGTTTAACTGATTGCCATATTTGGGGTCGGGAAAGAATCCCCCCCCCCAGGGCAGATAGGCAAGGTCTCGTGGGGCTTTTCACCTACCTCTGTAGCATGGGGCATGGATCACTTGCTGGCGGATTCTCTGTATCTTAAAGTCAAATCATGATTTGAGGACTTTAATAACTCAGTCATGGGTTAGAGGTTTATTACAGGAGTGGGTGGGTGAGGTTTTGTTGCCTGCATTGTGCTGGAGGTCAGACTAGAATCATATTGGTCCCTTCTGACCTTGGAGTTTATAAAGAGTGACCATAGCAGGTTAGTGTTAGGATAAAGATATTTAAAAAGTCTTCCTGCCACCAGCTTTATCAGCTGGATTGTTGTTATTCCAATGGAAGCCAATGCTGTTATTTTGCAGGGACAGCAAAAGCAGTTAAGGTGTCATTTATGGATCTTTTATAGATAAACATAGTCTATCCTGATTTTAACCAGTCACCATTAATAAGATGCTGATCCAAGCTCAGAAGTCCCATCAAGAAACAAGAAAAACCGCTGTATTATTGCTTACATACACAGAGGGCTTAACTCTGTTACTTTGTGATTTGTTTCTTTATAATCATCAGGGGCCAAGTGCCTTTTGGACATCAGAAAGCTGTTTTGCTGTAATGATCAAATGGATAGTAGGAACTGGTTTCCTGGAGGAAAATGGACACTGAAGTTTTACTGAAGACTTGTGGGGTTGGAAAAAAGGGCTAGAGTTAAAGTCTGAAAATCTCTCCCTAAACCTATCCTTAAGCTTTATGCCAGCAACTATATTAAATTCAAATTCTCTCCTCATAGTAGTAAAAATACTGCCTCCAGGCACAGATCTTATGGAAAATAAATTCTCATCAACTCATAAGGGCTCCTGCCACTGAACTTTGAGACATACCTTGTTATTGAAGGTATTAGGAAGTAGTCAATATGATACTCAACATGTTTAAAATGAATGTCTAAAAATAGTAAAGACCATCTGAAGTGCAGTGTGTCCTTAACATAAAAGCCAGGTTACTTTCCCCTGCACAGGGAGAAGTAGTGGGGTCCTGCTCTTCAGTTAAAGAGATATTGTAGATTAGTGGTTCCCAACCCATGGTATGGGTGTCAAAAGTGGCTCACCACTCCCCTCCCAGTGGCTGCAGAAGGCAGCTACTGCCTAAGGACCCAAGTGAAGCACGGTGCTACAAGGCCAGTGCAGGCTCCTTCCTGCACCCAAGGGGATGGGAAATAAGTGCTCCCCTCCCTTGGTTCTAGCATGTAGCATGGCAAAGCAGTCTTCCTGGGTCCCTGGGTGATACATTCCTTACTAGAACCAGGGGATGGGAGCACTGATCTCCCATCCTCCTGGATGCAGAAGGGAGCCATTGCCCAGGGATCCAGGTGGAGCGGATAGGTCTACAGGACATGTGCTGTTTTCCTGCTGCAGATAGGGAGATGAGATCAGCAAGGAGACAATCTCCTTGCTGAACACCTTTTGTCTGGCTGTGGGGGTAGGTGGGAGGCTGCTGGCAGAGCAGCCAGGACCCATCATGGTTGACGAGCGAGACAGGACCCTAAAAATCAGTGCCTTCCAGGTTGGCCTTCACTTAGCAGTCCACTCACCATGACTTAGCTGCCAGGTCACATACTTCATTGTGTAATGAAAATCCCTCATCTCCACTAATCCTTTGTCTATGAGTGTGTGATAATGTGAGTAATTTGTAGGTGCAAAATAGTGAAAGTAAAAATGGGCACAGTAGCATCAAAATGTTTACTTTAAATATATCATGATTTGCAGTCCTTAATAGCATGTACATCAATACAGTTTTTGAGTTGATAGACTGCAGGCCCTTCAAGATTGCACAAAGGTCTTAGAAATATGATTATTGTAATCTGTATTGTCCTATCCCCAATCCTATGCCTCTTTTCTTTATGAACAACCCTTCCCATGATGTGTATAGTTTTTCAAGTTCTACACCAAGCCTGCACTGAGCAGCATGAAGCGGACTTTTCAACAAACAAACAAATAACCAAAACACTTTTGATAGTACAAGTTTGCTTCTTACAAGCGGTTTAAAAAGTTGATAGAAATGGCAGATAAGGGAATATAACAGAGCCTAAGTCACATAATTTATGAGGTGCAATAAGTTTATACATTGTTACCTACTCAAGATGGGAACCTGTCATTGTTCATTATCTGCAAAGCACCAAGAGCATCTATAGTGTTACAGACGTAACATAATACTGTTAGTTTGAGTCATAGACAATTTAATTGAAATACCAAACTGCCTTTTGTTTAGTCAGTCAGGGGTAGACAACTCTGCTCTATGCCATCTTATTTAGTACTGCCACATTAGCTTGGAAGTACAAGAAGATTAGCCAATTTTCTAGGTGTTTTGATGTTTGAATAGTATAACAGGTAGGTTTAATCATGAATTTGCTCTCAAAGTAGATAGGGACTATTTAGCTCAGACATATCAGTTTACTCTTCTATTGTTACCCTTGAAGTTAGCTGGAGTTTTGCTATTGGCTCTGTGGTACATGACTTGGTCCTAAAAACTGTAGTAAACTTGATATTCCTAAGTGGGTATTGTGTTAACTTGCAGAGGACATGCTACCAGCATAGGATTTCCTAGTTCTGTCAGCCCAGGAAAGGAAAGTGTGGCCTGAGATGGGGGCCTACCTCAGGAGGGAGCAGGACGCTGAGGGCTGTGAATTGACTATGGAAAGGAGCAAGCTAGAAGCTGAGACTATGGGGTTGGGAACCAGAGGAGCAAGTAGCTGGTCATTGACAAAAGGGCTGGTGGCTGCTGTTGCTGGTTGGCAGCTGTTGTGGGGAGGAGTTTGCAGTGGGGAGGGGGGGCTGTATATATGGACCTGAATGAGACTGAAGGACAGGATTCAGGCTGTGGAATCTGCAGGCCAATTCACAGTTACCCCTGCCAGTGGCCTAGAGTGAGAAGAATTCCCACCTTTGTAGCTGGATATTGGCTGAATTGGGTGTTATCTTTTTTTGACTTAAAACAATCCTGCCTAGGGTAATTGCATTGTTTGTTTCTGGCAGCCATTGAGAAGCAACCCTTTGTCGTTCATTCGTCTGACTCTGAGTGTTCATGTGAAACCACTATAGGCTACAGCCCAAGGACCCTAACACTTGGAAAGCCTATAACACTTGCCTTTGGGCATATAGTACATTCAGCATGCTACTTACACATCTAGGGGAGTGGTGTAGCACAGTACTCTCTGTGACTCCTTGGGATGGAGTTACAATGCTTTTGTATTGCACTTTTGGTTTTTTTGAAAGGAAAGGAATACAGGCAAGACCAAATGATGGGCCTGGTTTCTTTACAGTATGCCTTCTCACACTGATTTGATCCTCCAGATAGTTACAAACTGATGTAAAGGTTGGTTTAGGAGTCTGATCTACGCAGGGGGACCCAGATCCACTGACATCCTGGGGAAAGCTGCTTGGGTGTCTTTTCTTTAGGACCATGGGCCTTTGGAACTTGCTTCTTCCCTTGGATTGTAACTCCCCAAGTTTGTTAACTTTCAGAGCATTCTCTGTGGTTTATCTTTTTTCCCCTAAAATAGGACTGGCCACCAATGGTGTGTGAATTATGTGGGTTGGTTAATTAACTTTTATTATATTTGTTACTGTTGGTTTACTTGATTCAATATGAGTAATGGGGTTCAAAAAGAAGCTCATGGAGGATAGGTCCATCAATGGCTGTTAGCCAGGTTAGGCAAGAATTGCTGTTTGCCAGAGGCTGGGAATGGCCAACAAGAAGGATCTCTTGATGATTACCTGTTCTGTTTATTCCCTCTGAAGCACCTGGCATTAGCCAGTGTCAACAGACTGGATATCAGACTGTGTGCACCATTGGTCTGACCACTATAGCTGTTCTTATGTAATGGATAGGTTGGCTTGTATGTGTGCGCCCAGGTCATTTGATGGCTCTCCTGTTGTAAAATAGCAAAAACAAATGAACAAATCCCAAATGAATAACTGAATAAGACAATGTTTTTTAAAAAAATTTCTCCTTAACTGTTGATAGGGCAAGAAGCAACAGGCTTAAATTACAGCAAAGGAGGTTTAGGCTGGACATAAGGAAAAAAATTCCTAACTCTCAGGGAAATTAATCACTGAAGGGAGTTTCCTAGAGAGGTTTTGAAATCTCCATCATAGGAAATTTTGAACAGCAGGGTAGACAAACACCTGTCAGGGATGGTTTAGATGGTACTTGGCCCTGCCATGAGTGCAGGGGACTGGACTTGATGACTTCTCATGGTTCTTTCCTGTTTCTCTGATTCTATGTCTGATGGAAATTGGAGGGGAGGGGGCAGGGGAAGCTTCAGATGTGTGCAGGGGTCTACTCACACATTACATGTCAAGACTGATATCCTCCAAAGAAAACTAATAGTTAAAATTTGAACAATTCAGAAATACATTTGAACAATTCAGAAATATGATAGAATCAGAGAAAACAAGGAAGCTGAATAAGTATCAGAGTTTGATGATGAATATAAGAAATGAACTAAATATGGACTGAAGAAAAAAGAAACAATGATTGAGTGAACAGCAAAAAAGAAAAGGGAGATAGCTGAAGTTAAGCTAGAGAAAGCTGAGTGCAAGACAAACTACTGAGGAGTTTGGGAGGGAAGCAGCACGGAATAGAAAAAAGGTAGGGGTATTGAATTTTTTTTTTTAATAAATGAAGAATACATGAATCAGGAGCACAAGTTGCAATTTTAAAAATGTTTGAATTATTAGCACAGGGAGTTGTGCATATAGTGTAATTTTCCTGTTGTTCATAACAATATATTCAAAAAGCTGCCAGTATTTTCTTTGTGAACTCTAAGTTGGATCTTGATCCTGGAAATGCAAGAAACCTTCTGTAGTCTCACTCTTGGACTGGAGAATTGCTCATTTGTATTAGTTTTGGGGAAAAAATGCTGAAAGTGTGATATGCTGTGAAGTGACATTTTCAAGGACACAGGTTTATGGTGCAGCAGGTTCATAAACGGGTTGAAAACAACAGGGGAGGAGTAGGTAGCTACATAAACCAAATTTCTTAAAGGAATTCTAATGTGAATAGTATTTCTGTGTATGTCAGACAATACAAAATGCCCTGATAAGTATAAAAATAAAGACCATGAGGATTTATGAATTGGACCCTTAACAATAATCAGTATATTTCCTCTGCAGAAATACTGATTGTTTTGAAACCTGAACACATGTTGGAGCCTTTGAATATTTTATGCAAACTGTCAACAGGTGCCAATTAGGTTCATTGCAGACAAATGGATTTATTCTAATTTTGTTTTTCTAAACCTAGCTTTAACTTCATTAAACCTTTTAGATTAAAAAGAAAGAAAATACTTTAGGATGGTGTGATAAAGCAGTTGCCAATATCCTATAACTTTCAATCTGCTCAGTTTCTTCATCAGTAATAAGGGGCAAAAGCCACAGCTGATTTATTAAGCAGTCTAATAGTGGTTAACTCCAGGAACACATGGATCAGTTTAGGTCAGGATCAAAAGCCCCATAATTTAGCTGATTAGTAGCTTCCAAACCTAATGTGCAGTTATTCATAATGTATTTATAGTGTAGTTATGTATTTGCTAACTTCAGGCTACTCCCTAATCCAGTCACAGATTTCCCACTTACGTCAATGGGATGTCTGCATATGCATTTGGGCTGTGTAACGAAAGTGGCTTGCTTCAGGCAGGAGAGCCTGGGGCAAACTAACCTTGATTACAGGATGAGCCCCACATATGTAGGGAATAAAGTGGTTCTCCAGTGGGGAACAGTTGGATTTTCTTTCAACTGTTGAGAGTTCAAGGAACCCTGAAGAAGTGTGCTACAGCAGTACCCTGCCCATGAGGGGGCAGGCACATAGGAGGTAGCCAGCTGTGTAACAGCTGGTGTAGTCCACAGAATCTCTGACACTCCTCCACACGGAGAGGGAAGTGGCAGTGAGCTAAATGAAGCTGACACTGCAGCATGTGTAACAGCAGACCCAAACTGTTCTTTTGCAACTACTCTGTGGGATGAGTAGCTGATGGTGCAGTTGACTCAGTAAAAATGGCAGGAGGCCAATGCCAGCAACCATTGAGGTACACCCCGGATTTCTGTTTCCAGGTTGGGGAAGTGGGTGCTTGCTTGTTCTTGGAGTACCAGGGGCTCATCACAACAGAAGAAAGTGGAGAGATGAATGTGCGGGAAGGAGGTTGTTTTAAGTGTGGAAAGGTTAGGCACAAAAGCAGGTTTGCCTCTTAAAGAACCAGGCGGGGAGAGTTCTGTGGACAAGCAACATAATTCCCAGTCAGAGTAGCCAGTGGGGAGAGGTCTCCAGCACAGGCGAAAAAGGCATTGGGGCATGATGACATAGTCTGCTAGCAGAAGTGTATGAACTAGATAAATTTGCCAGTGCTCCAGGACCGTCTTTTAAAGTTTGTCATGTGATGAAGCCTCCAGGAATATGTTGAATCAAAACTGGCAGCCCTAGGGAGAGATCCTTTCTATATCCCATGCAGGGGAGAGGAAACCGGGCTGGGATGGCTGCTTAGAGAGAGGCTCAGGCTTTGAATTAAAAAAAAATTCAACACAAAGTAGCAGAAGACTTCCAGGCTTGGGTTGAAGAGGCAAAGCAGCAGCAAATATCAGCTCTGGGGAATGTGTCCTCAGTGCGTGGAAATGCTGAATTAATGGCCAGGCACAATCAGGGCTAGTGAGAAAAACACAAGTGGTGTTGCCATGATAATGGCAGCACATCCTACAGCTGCCAAAAGGTGCAATTCAGAGCTGAGAGGGGTGGCAGTGAAAAGTTCTAATGCAGCTACATGAATGCATCTGGGAATAGACTGTACCCTTTAGTTACAGAAGGGGGGACTCTAATGTGGAAAGCAGTGACTCTGAGAAAAAATTTGAGGATCATGGTGGATAAAGAGCTGAACAAATGCTCCCAGCTTGATGCTGTGACCAAAAGGATGAATGAAATCCTTGGATGCATAAACTGGGGGATTGCAATAGGAGCAGGGAGGTTACTTGCTCTGCATTTGGCGCTGGTGTGACTGCTGCTGCAATACTGTGTAGAGTCTTGCTGCCCACAATTCAGAAAAGCTATTGATAGAATGGAGAGACTTCAGAGAAGAGCTATGAGTGAATAAAGGGTGAGCAAACATGCTTTATAGTGATAAATTCAAGGTGCACAATCTATTTAGCTCCATAAAGAGAAGATCAGGGGGTTGCAAGTCAGTTACTACTGACATGAAGACCTGAAGCTGGGTTTTTTATTTACACTGGCATGGTAAACTTCTTACTGACATCACTAAAAATACCATAAACAACTCAATGTCACAAGTGTGTACTTCTGCTACTTTGTACACAGGAGTTCAGAAGTAAGGAATTGTTAGGTGAAGTTAATTGCTGAGTTGGGTTCTTTGGGTGCACTCATTAACAGAAAACAGGAACTTGATAGTCATGGTCTGTGTAGTTTCATGATACACGCAGTGATTCTGAACAATGACAGTCAGTGTCAAAATATGCTGTTTGACTTCTAGCTAGTTTCACAGACACTTTTGTTTATTTATGGGTTTATGGACTGTGTTTAAAATTATACCTTTCTTCATTGACTGTCCATAAATTCACAGGCAGTTAGCAACCCTGGCTATATAAGTATATATATGGGGAATAAACATTTAATAATGGGCTGCCTGAACTAGCAGACAAAGTTATAACATAATCCAATGGCTGGAAATTAAAGCTAGACAATTTCAGATGGAAATAAGGGATACATGTTGCCGTGGCTACTTAGTCTTATACAATTTAGCAAGGGTGGTTTTGCCTTTATCGCTGACAACTTTTAAATCAAGATTAAATATTTTTCCAAATAATATGCTCTAGAATTACTTTAGGGAAGTTCCACAGCCTGTGCTGTGCAGGAGGTCAAAGAAGGCTATCATAGTGGTCCCTTCCAGATTTAGAATCTTTGACGTCTACTCTTCCTAGCTGTGAAGCATTGAGTAGACATGGCTTTTGGAAAACGCCAGGTGGCAGGCCCTGAAGGACAAGGATTATTGGCTGTGGAGTGTCTGGCAATCCTAGAAAAGGGGTTCACCTTATCATGGTTAGTGTTTTGGAGGCTTGGTGGTCTGAGATGAAACCTGTCAAGGGGAAAAGGAAAACATAAGACTGTAGAACTTACCCTAAGTTGTGCAGGGCTCTGAAGGGTAAGGGTGGTTTGCTTCATAGCCTATTGAGCCTGGGCTTGAGCCAACTCAGACTACAGAATGAGTCTCACCTGGGCAAGATCAGTTAGTTCCCTATAAAGGCCATCAGATGGTTATAGTGAAGGGAAAGGATACTCAAATAACAGAAGCTTGCGGAGCTATAGCAGGCTTCAAGAAGCAGTTGCAGGTAGTAAGTTTTTGACTGCTGCAGTGATTTTTGATCTGTGATCCAACTTGAGACAGAAGGATGGAGAACTCTCAAATTAGTGGGGAGTGACTTGGAGTTGGGGCCTGGTGGGCTGCTGTATACATCATGACTGAATAAACTGGATCCCAGGAGGGGAAAACTGTAACTTCCTTAAGGCTGTTGAATTCAAGGTGCCCTTGAGAAAGGGAAGATAGAGATGAAGCACTGCAGATGCATCCTCGCCATGAAGAGCCACACAGGAGGTTGCCAACCCAGCATAAAGGGCTGTATGGAACCTGTAACAACTACTGTTAGACCAAATCTTGCTGCCCTTACTTACAGCCCAGTTCTGCTCCTTGAGTCTCTTAGAAAATCTCCAGTTTGCTTTAAAAGGAGCAGTATGGTGGCACTGTTCCCTCTAAGCTGCGCATGCGTGCATGGACATACGGGTCATGAAACCCTGTACACAACAAAATAAAGTGCACACAAAAAAATTCAACAGTATAAGCACACACAAATACATTTTTTGTGAACACAGCCTATGAAAAATTAGAGGGAACATTGAGTCTGTGGAGACCCTAGTCCTTACTCAGAAAAAAGTTCCACCGACTATCAGGAATGCAGAATTTGATCCAAATAGAATGTGTTGCTAGAGAAAGCCACACTAGGAATTACTGTTCCTAGGTGTGAAAGGCAACCTCATTTTTTTCTGGAGCAGAGATTTGGGTTATGAGATACAATGGTACAACAGAAATGTAAATGTTTTTTCCCCAATTAATAGAAATATTAGGTTCACTCATACTTCAGGTTTACCTTCTGATTCTTATGTTTACAGTTTAGTGGTATCAGCAATATATGTTTCCCCTTATAAATTTTGTTAGTAATGAAAGATAAAGGGAAATTCAAAAGCTTAGTGTCTTTCGTTGGAGATTTCCAGCTGAAAACTGAAAACTTGGGTTTAAATGCTAAGGGATATATTGGGATCTAGAGTAACAAGCAGCATTAAAATGCCCACGTTTGCTAGCTTAAAAAAAAAAAAAAAGTTGTGTGGCACTTAAAGACTAACATTTATTTTTCACATGAGCTTTCGTGGGAGAAAATCCCACTTCAGCTATGTTCACACACAAAGGGCTTGTTTCGAAACAAGAGTTTTCGAAACAAGCTGTTTCAAAATAAATGGTTATTTCAAAACACCTTATTTCCAAAGACAAAAAATGTGTCTTGGAAATAAGGGAGCAAAATAGCATGTCCACAGTGTGGACATGCTATTTCACTTGGGGAGGGGACTGCAGGCACCGGCGGGGTGAAGCAGAGCCTCGCCTCACCCCGCAGGTGTCTGCATGGGGACTGCAGGCAATGGGGGAGAGCCGCGCAGCCGGGTGCTGCATCCCCCTCCCGGGCTGCCCCCAAAGCCCGCTGCGGGATCCTGGGCGCCCAGCTCAGCCCGCCGCTGCAGGGGCCAGGTTGAGCGCCGCCCTGGGATTCCCCGGTGCCCCGCTCCTGCCGGGGGCGGGGCTGGACTTCGTTGTTTTGAAATAAGAATGCTGTGTGAACACACCCTTTGTCAGATGCTTCGAAGATGGGGGAACTGACAGAATGGAATGAAAATAAATGCAAGGGAGTGTAAAACATCGGATCAAGTCATACAGTAACAGCAAATCAGAGCAGTTGTTTAGGTTCACACCGTGTGAAGGCTGAAGTCAAATTACCTTTTGTAAGGGGAAAAAAAACCATGATCTCGATTTAATCCTGCTTTCACACAATTTAATTTGCATACTAATTACAGTTCAGCTGTTTCTCTTTGAAGTCTTGATGTCCCATTGACGTCTCTGAGTACAGTCATTAATAAATCATTTACAGATTGAACAGAAAGATGGAAGTGCTTTTTTTGTTTTGTGCTTTCTGATGTCAGTTGTGTGTTCATTTATTCTTTTGTGCAGGGATCGTCCTGTTTGTCCAATGTATAAGGTGTTGGGGCATTTCTGGCACATGATGGCATAGATCACAGTAGATGAGCAGGTAAATGAGCCTTTGATGGAGTAGCAGGCTTGATTAGGACCTATGATGATATCTATTGTGCAGATATGTGGGCAGACTTTGCAGTGTGGTTTGTTGCAGGGGTGTGTGCCTGCTTTAATGTTTCTGTTGTTAGATCTGTAGTTGCTGGTGAGTATCTGTTTAAAGCTGGGTGGCTGTCTGTGGGTTTGGAGAGGTCTGTCTCCCAAGGCTTGAGAGAGAGAGGGATCATCTTTTAGAATAGGCCGTAGGTCCTTAATGATCTGTTGCAGAGGTCTGACTTGGGGGTTGTATGTGGTGACTAGTGGTGGTCTGTGTTTTCTTTCTTGGGCTTCTCCTGTAGTAGATGACTTTGGGGTTCCCGTCTAGCTCTGTCAATTTGTTTTCTTACTTCCCCAGGTGGGTACTGTAGTTTCAAGAATGCTTGATAGAGATCCTCGAGATGTCTGTCTCTGTCTGGGGGATCAGAGCAAACATGGTTATATCTTAGGGCTTGGCTGTAGACAATGGATCGTGTAGTGTGTTTAGGATGGAGGCTCAAGGGATGTAGGTACCTATACTGATCAGTAGATTTTCAGCATAGGGTGGTGTTGATGTGTCCATCCCTGATTTGTACTGTAGTGTTGAGAAACCGGATCTCCTGTGTGGAGTGTTCCAGGCTGAGTTTAATTGTGGAGTGGAAATTGTTGAAATCTCTGTGAAAATCTTCAAGCACATCCCTGCCATGGGTCCAGATGATGAATATGTCATCAATGTAGTGTAGGTAAAGGACAGGTGTTTTGGGATGAGACTTGAGGAAATATTCTAAGTCGCCCATAAAGATGTTGGCATATTGTGGGGCAATGTGGGTGCCCATAGCAGTGCCACTGACTTGGAGGTATAAATTATCTTCAAATCTGAAATGCTTGTGGGTGAGCACAAAGTTCAGTCACAAACTGTGCTGTGGCATCATCTGGGATAGTTCTTTTAATAGCTTGTAATCCATCATTGTGTGATTGGCACTCTTACCACCAGCTTATCTGGCTATGTGGACTCCCTCTTCAGGCTCTATGTTATCAACACCCCTAGCTGTCTTTGAGATACCACAGACTTCCTGAGGAAAATCCAATCCATTGATGAGCTTCCAGAAAACACCATTCTGGCCACTATGGATGTAGAAACTCTTTACACCAACATCCCACACAATAGCCACAATTCTTTTCCCATTATAACAGGTATTTTGACTTCACCCTCCTCTATGTGCTGTTTCCCAGAGTTTGAATCATTACAAATGCTCTGGTTTGCTGTTTCAGTATGACCTGATCCCATGCCTTACACTCCCCTCTATTTATTTTCATCCTGTTCTGTAAATTCCCCCTCTTCAAAGCATCTGACGAAGTGGGATTTTCTCCCACGAAAGTTCATGCAATAAATAAATCTGTTAGTCTTTAAGTGCCACAAGACTCCTTGCTTTTTTTGCTTTACTAGACTAACATGGCTGCCCCTTTGGAACTCAGTCACTTAGGTGGTTTTGAAAATATTGCCCTGAACCCATAAGGGGTTAGTTGCTTATAAAAATGATTGTGTGATGAATGTCCAGAGACATCAAAAAAGAGTTTGTCCACATTGTTTCCAAGGCTAGAGAAATCACTTTCCTTAAAAATACTACTTTTGCTATAAATTTGTATTTAATTTGGTGAGTCTGTGATCGATGTGTATGTTGCTATAATGGGAACATTCTTCCAATATACTTTGGGCTTGTTTTTGTTTTATAGTCACTTGCTGGTTACTTGGGAAAGGGAAGCTGTTGTGGGATCTATAATGGATTATGGCATGAGATGAGGTGAAGCAAATTTAAAGCATTAGATTACTTAAATTTTTAGCCCAACTAAAGGTAGCTAAAAAATGACTAAGGAGGTAGCAGAATCTCAAATCTGTCATTTGAAATTAAGAGCAGGTTGGACAGACATCTGGCTGGACAAAAAACTATCAGGGATACCACAGTATCTTATTTGTTCTTCCATGCCCAATAATTAGCCTAGGTTCCTTGTACCTGACATTTACATGGCTCTCACATATTTCTTTAACTTTGCATTTGTAGCTTGCCTCTAGATAACTAAAATGAAATGTGGAGGAGCTAAATGGCTGGAGAAACACTTTTGTAGTGAAACAATTTCCTGCTTGCTGTAATAAATGCAGAAATAGCTGGAGAAGCAACTCTATTGTCCTAAGTGGAGTTGTTTTTTTAGGTGTAAAGCTGGAGTAACTTCACTGAAGATGACAGTGACTCTGGATTAGAAAAGTAATGCAACTGAGGTCAGAAACTGGGCCAGTACTTCTACTGTGTCAAGAATCAGATGATTGTGGGAATATTATGCAAGTTGCCATATGCAAATCATTTTTGGCTAAGTCAGCTTATTCACCAGTACTCCTATAGTCTTGTATGTTATAGAACACATGCAAATGTTTGATCTGATATATCCTTCTACATCAGTCCTGGCAAAACACTCGGCATGTCCTTCATTTGTCCACCTGGCATTCTGTCTAAGGCTGCTGCACTTTGATCTCTCTCCTTTCCTTTTGGCTTGCTGTTGGCTCATTAGCTGGTTGTCTGCAGGGGTGAATTATCACACAGGCCAATGGGGCCCGTGTCCAGGGGCCCATCACAATGTGGGAGCCCTCTGCCTTGCTGGCACTGGGGGCAGGAGAGCAGGGCATAGCCAGTCTGTCCCCCCTGGGAGAGGAGGTGCGCCAGGCAGAGGTCAAGCTCTGCACTCTTGCTCTGCCCTGGGCTGGCCGTGGCCTGGCTAGTTGATCCCCAGGGGTGGCCAAGCCAACTGGTGCGTACAGTGCGGCCTCTGGCATGTCCTTTGGGCTGCACAGGAAGCCAAACCACATGCACCAGTTGGCTCTGCCACCCCTAGGGGCTGACAGTCAGGCTATGGCTGGCCTCTGCCCCCCTGCCCCACCCCTCCTCTGTGCTGGTCCACGTGTGCTGGAGGGTGTCCCAGGTGGGGGAGGTCCAGGGGCCCTATGGTCCCTGATCTGCCTTTGGTTACCTGTCTTTATTTTTTCCCAGCAGCATGAGGAGGGGACTCTGTAGGGGTACAATGTTGCCTTTGACTTGAAAACACATTGCAGTTTTACGCTAAGAATAGCTAAAGAAACAGGAGTGGTCTGGTGGTTTTCATGGGCTGATCATGTTTCATGCAGGATATATTCAAAACTAAACAAATCTTCAGACTCCTGTCTGTGTTCTGTGCTTTAAACTAGGAAAGCAGACCATATAATGAAATTGTAAATGAAATATACATGAGCCTGAGTTAAAAATTTCTACAATTGCCTCAAAAATAAACAAACCCGTTTAGGTCAGGCATTATTCAAGCCACCCCCCCCCGCCCCCGAAAAAAAGAACCATCCTACAAACTTAGTTTGTTGAACTAAGAACTGTTTCATCAGACTAGAGTGAAAGAGCAACACTAGAAACATATGAATAATAAGACTAGATAACAGCCATTAAGAAGTAACTTCTTCCATGCTGTGGCTACTTTTCTATTTCATTTGCCTATCAGTCCATCCAACATAAAGCAACTATTGTGTCAGATGAACTGTAAATGGAACAGCAGTGATGCAAACCTATGTGTTTGATTTGATATTTGTTAATGAGGTAGGACAGAGAGATTTGTGAGGGGAAGTGAGAAATGTGCATGATTTTCTCTGGTGGTTACTAAATATAGGAAAAGAGATGATTACACTCTAACACTTTCAGACATGGCTACTCTAACTTCTCTTCAGATCTATTACCTTCCTTCATGAGAAAGGGTAGGATTGCAGGGGTGAGGGGCAGGAGAGGAGATTAATATGACAAAAATTATACAAGCACACGTGATTTATGATCAATGTCTTCATACTTGGCACCTGTTGTAAAGGCGGCTGTCTGTTCGTCAACACAGCGGTACATTTTCTAACTCACTCTGTGCTGGAGAAAGTGGAAGGACAAGGAATACTTGGTGTTTTGATTGTCAGACATTGCTAGAGAATTGCTATAGTAGATGGTGCCCCAGGGATGCTTTAATTCAGTCAAAGAGAAATACCATCAACAATAGCAAAACCTGTTTGCTCTGTATTATGGAACTGCAGGTGCTGTGCCTGTGGAATCCACAGTGGAACATTGTCATTCTCCCTCTTATTCTAGTTGATTTTAATCATCATCTTCTCTTCTGGGAGTTTTAGTTAGCATTTAGCTGCAGGAAGGAGATGTGAATTTGAGCAGTCAATGAAAAGAGTACAAACATGCAAACAATAAATCAAAGTAAAACTACTATTGTTAGCTTTTGAACTCTCTAGTGAATTACTTCTTCAGAAAAAAAAAATAAAAAGAACTCCTTTCTATATCCCAACTGTCTCCTTTGAACACTACTTAGAAATATAAAAATCTCCTATATTTTAAAGGTTTTTTAAATGTAGCTCTTTTGCTCCATAGACATGAACATGAACTCACTTGTTTCAAGGTGCAAGATTAAATGTATGCTAGATGTCCCCAAAGCTATGAGAAATTTTGATAAGCTCCAAACTAGTCATATTTCTTTTTCAGTCCTAAATATTCAAAAATTACTGACATTCTCATTTTTTGTATATCTGCTTGTTGTCTGGCTTCCAGAGGTGGAAGAGAGGGGATTTGATTAAAAGTTCATCCCCAGGGGTTCAAGTTCTGTCAGCAGGGTTTTCTTATGAAACACCAAAACTCAACGATTTTACAGCAGAATCAATTAATTTGTCCATTGAAGCTGTATCTCAGTTGTCACAAATTGATGTGAACTAAGTTTCATTTTGGGAGGAGGGGAAGGTGCTGATATCCAAAAAGATAGAACCAAGGCAGCTTTTGCACATCACCAGATGACAGAGGGAGCTGAGATAATTATTAAAGTACTCAAATTTGTATCACACTAAATCTGTTCAACCAAACAATATATAATCTTGGGTATATAGAACTGAAATGGATCTTAAGGGGCCATCTATTCTATCCTCCATCCTTAGGCAGGATTAAGTATAGTTGTACCATAGCTTTCATGCTCCCAAAGGATATTTAATATACACTTATTAAATTTCAGTTAATATTTTTATAATTCATGTCTAGTATTAAAACTAAATTGTCTTCACGGTCAAAGGCAAATGGCAAACCCTGCAGTTTTTGAGGATTTAAAAATGAATTAATATTTATTAAAAAGTTACAAAATCTTATGGTGATAAAAAATCCAATCCTGTGAACTCTTAATTAAACTGGTATTCCTACTGACTGAGTGGGATCTACCATGGAAGTAAGGACTGTTCATACAGCAAATATCTGCAGGATCAGACACATAATGCATGTGACCTACTTGACAATCCAAAAAGTCATGTACTAAAAACAATGACTAGAAATATCCCAGAGCTGTTTCTAAAATAAACTCTGGAACTAGGTTGATAGCAGTTGCTTTGCCTGAAGCAGAACAAATACAGAACTTAACCAAGCAAAAGTGATCTACCAATTTGAAAAGGTCAGTAAAGGTGAACTACTCTAAGGGGAAACTACTCTAGCAAGAAGTCCTGCTCCCGAGTTCAAATATTGGAAAGAACTAGAGAAGTGACCTGATCCATCCTAGTTCAGCTATTCCATTTGTCATCAATCAAGGCAAAAATGGATAAGGATCACAAAGCAATTCCTTTAGCAACCAACCATTTTCTTGTAGTTCTATAGTCTGATGTTACCTATCCTCTTATTCTGTCTAGGTACGCATGTATATAATACTCATCACAAAGATGAAGAAAAGCCTCTTGAAGCAAGTTGTTTTTACTAAGAAGTCACTGTTGTGTCAAACTTACAATGTTGTGGGCATTGTTACTTAATAGAGTACCCACATTTGTGGCATGTATTAACTTCCTGTAGTACTTAAAACTAAATGATCACCCTTAAAAAAAAAAAGCCCTCTAAAATGCCAATCAATATTAAGTCATAACCCACGCATTATCCTGTACCCTGAAGTCTTTAAATCATGATTTGAGGATTTCATTAACGCAGTCATAGATTAAGGGTCTGAACTGGGTGGGTGAGGTTCTGTGCAGGGGTTAAAGTAAGCCGGAATATGGTGGAACAGCATTCTGGGGCCCATTATTTTTAGGGGGTCAGCATTCCGGGCTCCCTAAAAATAAAAAATAGAGCCAGAACGCTGCATTATGGGGCCCACCATTTAAAAATAGTGGGCCCTGGAATGCAGCATTCTGACTGCATTTTCTGTTTTTAGGTGACCTGGAATGCTGAGCCCCCAAAATAGTGGGCCCCAGAATGCCATTCCACCATGTTCCAGCAGGGCAGGGAGCTGCCCTAGGCTGGGCCGGGAAGATTTTAAATCTCCCACCCTGAACCTGCTCTGACTGAGCATGCTCAGTCAGAGCAGGCTCTGAGTGGGAGCCTCAGCTTGGCCCGGGGCTACTCAACATGGCGACCAGGTAATGGGGTCCCGGGGGGTGGGGGAACAGATGAGCTGGCCTAGTGGCAAAAGGGCATGGGGGAAGGAGTTGGCCTGGGGCAGTGGGAGAAGACGGCACAGCATGGTGGGTGCTTGGGGAAGGGTTGGGGGACCAGTGGTGAGATGGGGAGCTTGGGGGGAGTAGGGAGAGGTTTGGGTGACCAGTGGCGAGACAGAAACCAGGGACAGTAGCTGGGGTGGTGGGGCAGGTGTAAGGGGGGGCAGTAGCTGGGGTGGAGGGTATGTGTGTGGGGGACAGTTGCTGGAGCAGGGGGCAGGCATATGGGGAGCAGTAGCTGAGGTGGGGGTAGGCATTTGGGGGGCAGTAGCTGGAGTAGGGGGCAACTGTTTGGAGGGCAGTAGCTGGGGTAGGTGAAGGGGGCCCAGACTTGCGGGAAGGGGCCTTGAACCTGTGGCCTGGACCTGTATGAGGGGGCCCCAGAAATTTAGGAGGGTTCCAGGGCCTGCCAAATTATACTTTAATCCCCAGTTCTATGGCCTGGATTGTGCAGGTGGTCAGACTAGATGATCATATTGGTCCCTTCTGACCTTACAGTCAATGAGAACAAGGCTTAATGTTGTTCATTAATCCTGGCTCCATAAGTATGCATCTAAGGTAGCCTGAGGAGTTATGCTACGTAATATAACTGAATTATTTGGTTTTTTGTTCTTTTTGATTTTAAAAACTCCACTCGATATCTGTTAACATAGGTTCTTTAAGATAAAAATAGATCTGTTATCTGGTTCCAAGAAATGAAATAGTGGCATTTAAGATGCAGCCTGAATAACCTGACTTGAAAATAATAATTAAAGAAATCAAGTATGAAGCCGTACTGGCTGGTGCACAGGCACTGAACCTGTCCTTCCCATGTGAAGTCCTGAGCTGTCAATAAGGGAGACCCTACTTCCATTCTGAGATACCTCCACCTGATGTCACTCTCCACTGACACTCTTAGAGCCTCTGCCTATGAAGGGATGGCGGTGCTAGTTGGTCATGGAGCAGAACTGTGTGTTACCTGCTAGGTTTGGATCTGAGTGGTGCTCCTTGGATGCATAGTTTTATTTTTTTTGTTTTGTTTTTGGTTTTGTTTTTGGTTTTTTACTAGCATACTGTGTTTGAGGAGCAGGGTTGGTCTTCAAAAATTCTGTTTCTTGCTGTGGAAACCACTAGGAGAACAGCATGCTTGGCTTTGGAAGCCACTCTAGCAGGCAGAACACACAAGCTAAATTCTTGATCTGTAGGAGTGTTTTAGTTTGCCATGTTTGACTTTTCAGGACATTTTCTTTAAACTTTTGGTGAGAATGGTGAGAAAATGAAAGAGAAAATATGACACACTTATTCCCATAGGCTTTCCCAACTACTGTAATCCTCCTCCTTTTCTTCAAACTTCAGCCTGACTATACAGGAAGCATTAGTTCTACTGTGTTTCAAAGCATTCTGGATTTAGATTTACCTCTGCTGAGGCCAGTCTTTCGATGGTAAATGTTGCTCTCCAGACATCTGCTTCTCCATATTCTAGGTAGCTGAGTTGCAATCCATTAAGGCCGCACAGCAAGATATCCCAATTGATTACAACATTACGTCTCAAATATTCATTAACTTCTGTTATGAGATCAGGCCTTCTGCATGAAAGTAGTAGTGAATAATACCTGGCATTTAAAAGCTTATTACAAATCTGCTACATAATTAACAGCCAGCTTTTAAAACAAAAATGCATGCCAGTTGGAGTGCTGCTTTCATGACCTGTTTCTAAGTTAGTTTGGGATCAAACAAGAGTTGTTAAAATGTTGGCACCTTAAGGCACTAGTGGAGGAAGCCTGAAACATGGGCCCTGACTAAATTATGTCTCCTCATTTAAAAATGAGGAAAATAAGAATAAATTTGAAGTTTTCTGCACTTAGTGAACAGTAAAGCACACACCACTGCAAACGTTTGTCTATTGTCATTGATATAGTAATCACTTCTCAATTACTGTTTGTGTGTGGGTGATGAAAAAGTAGAATAGTTTGAAAACAAACCCCAAATGCGTCAATCTTTGCCAAAAATTTTGCCAGGGTATAACTAACTTCAGTGTAGTCTGCTTTAGTTGTGCCAGTAGGTTTAATACCCCAAAAGTAAGAGGCTTTCACTTAAGGCAGTGTGTCATAGTGAGAGGTGAAGGATTCTGCAAACCTAGGTTCTATTTCTAACTTTGCTGCAGGCCTGTTGGGACTCTGAGCAAGTCGCTTCACTACTCTCCCACAGTTTCCCACCTGTAAAATTAGGCAAATGGTGTCATGTAGCCTAATATCATTATACTAGTTTAATGTATCTTCTTCATCAAGTGCTTTGAGATTTACCAGGCAAAACTCCTTTTCATTTAGTGATGTTAAGCAATTTAACTAACCTTTCTTAGCTGAAGGTCATTTAGACTGGTTTCATTTGCTTGGCATAGTTTGCCTTGGCCCATCTGAAATGATCTTTCACCTACAGACTCCAAAAGTCCCTGAAACAAGCTCCCTAGCGGCATTTATCCACTTTTTGGGAGAAGCGCCTTGTCTGTCTTTTTACACTACACTCTGTATTCACATGGACAGAGCACCACACTAACACAGAATACTCTGGAAGAAAGAACAGAGGACTCATATATATCTGCACTAGAAATACTATAGTACTTCAGCTTGTTGGGGGTTCTTCCATTGTTGAATCAAATCTGCAATAGCTGTACCAACAGAAGAATGAGACTTAGGTTGGCTTAATGCCCCTGAATGATTTGTATGTAGGTCGACTCAACTTTTTCATGTAGACTCAGATAAGGGAAAGGTAGAAATAAATGGAACTTGTATGCAACAAAGGTCTTTATGCAAATATTGTAGTGGCAAATGGGGGCAAAGGAAATAAACTGTAGGACCATGTGTTCAACAGGTATGAACTGTCAATTTCACTGATTTCAACTGAGCTATGAACTTCTGTGCCAACTAAGGATCAATTCCATTTTGTAAAGTGATTGAGGATTGATTCAGAATGCTCATACATCAGATATGAGCAACTATTTGGGTTAGACTCAAGAATAAGTTAAGCATGTAAAGTTGAGGGCTGCTTGATGCCTTTTTGATAAGGGGTTTCTATCTTATAGAATTATTCTTTTTTCTTTTAAATGAGATTTGAAGGATTTGTTCTCTTACCTCCACCTTCTCCTGATAAACCATAAATCAGCCCTCCTTGTTCTTGCTGCTCCAAACCTCAGCCTAGGAAGTAAGGTAAGCTTAACATAATACTGTGAAGGTGAGACTTAAGGTTAGCTTTGAATTTGGGGCCATTAGATTTCAGTGGGACTTCCTTATGCTTAAAGTATCTTGCTGAAATAGTTCCAAAGGGGCAGCCATGTTAGTCTAGTTCAGTAAAACAAACAAGGAGTCTTGTGGCACTTAGACTAATCCATTTGTTAGTCTTTAAGTGCCACAGGACTTCTTGTTTGTTTTTCTGAAATAGGACATTAACTGAAGAACATGAGATGCTTCACCATTGTTCTTTTCCAGGACTCAAATACACGAGAAACAGTCTTTAGCTCTAATGTCAGTCTTGTTAATTTAACATTTTAATGTTCTTCTGTGCCCCCCCAAGGGTCACAGCCTCAGCCCAACACAGACTGCTTCCTCCACCCTGCAAACAAAAGCAGCTGGTGGCAGCTTCCCTGGCAGGCGGGGGGGACGGGACGGGGAGGTCACATTCAGATTAGTTTTGAGTGGCCTGAGCCCAAATCCTTTGCCTGCAGTTAGGATGTGACCAGGGGGCAATGCTCCCTGGATTGGTGGGAAGGGAAGGTCTGTCTTCCCTTCCCTTCAAGTGATGCCTCTCTGAAAGCCCTGAGCTTCAGCTCCTAAAGCCGCTGCCTTAATCTGGCTCTGGTACAGAGGGCAGAAATCACCATCTCTGTCGTTTATTAACCAGCATTGGTCTTCTCTGCTCTGTAGACTGATATGATGTACAACTCCATTGCTCATCTTCTCTGCAACTTTCCATGAAACTTCATCAGGAGGTGTGATGCCTCTAGCATTTCTAATACATGAAATGTCACACTGCTGATCTCTGAGATGCCCTGCAATAAGATGCAGCAGGGTTTTCCACAGGCACCCATTTTAAAAAATGATTTTGGAGGCCTCTAATTTCTGCAGAGTAACAGGGAGCTGCACTACTAACTGATCTTTGATGTAAATCCAGGCTGAACTGACACATGGGCCTTGTATAATCAAAATCAAATGGTACATGTTGATGATCTGGCCATTTAGAGATGTTATCAAATGCTTCATTAACTCCCCAGCACAAATACCAGAGCAGAAGCGCTTAATAGTTCTAATACACAACTTAAATACATCCTTTCCACAGTCAGTTTCATCTTATGAGAGCAATATGCAATGAGGTGTTTCCTTAACAGTCCTGCTGGGTGCTGCTTTTTTAGTCATTTGATGAAAAGTGGTGTCCATGTTCCAAAGCTAAGGTTATAACAGAGATTCCAAGTTAAGTAGATAAATTCATAACTGTGGGTAGGCCAAACATAACTGGGAAGTAACCTTGGTACTGAAAAAGAAGAGGTACTTCGTTCACTGCAGGCTATTTTTAAAAATATTCTGCTTCATATGGCTTTTGGAGCAGATGTGCTTTCTGATGACAAACTCAGCTGCAAGCTGGATCAAATATTTGAGCCTTCATTGCTTGGCAATCCCACTGTTCTTCATCTTTTGCAAAATTTTAAAAATATAATGCTTGTTGTGTTTTACTCCCTCGTGCCCCCCAAACAGTACATTATCCCCCCACCCCATGAGCTAAATGCATTATTATTTTTTTATATTGTTGGACTTAGTAAGTGCATGATGTGTGGCATTTGAGGCTGGTTTAGGAAGCAGGACCTAATACTTTCTCTAAATCAAATTTTAAAGTAATCAGGCAGGCCAATCACTTTTAAAGAAATTGGGTAATACGTGTTAGGAGTTGTCTTGTTCTGCTCCTTCAGGTACCCCTATAATTTTTCAATTAGAGTGGTGAACCCTTCTCTTGAGGTTAACCAGTTTCTTTTAAATATAGTTTTCTCTGCACCTGGACAAAGAACTCATGCATCTGATCATCTACCGATGATAGTCCTGTGGTACTTTTAAAGACTGACAAATTTATTTATCCCATAAGCTTTTGTAGGCATAATCCCACTTCCTCAGATGGATGAAATGGAGGCTGCAGTATGTTAGATGTGTACATATACACATGCAGAGAAGGTTGAGTCACAAGGTCAATTCAAACAGTTCCAGTTTGTTAGTCTCTTTCAGTAAACCAAACAAGTTTGTTTTAATTCAAACAGTACAGATGTGGGACTTAAAATAACAACAGAGGAGTGTTAAAATTACCCTTTGTAGTGAGTTAGCCATTCCAAGTCCCTATTTAGACCCAATGTGGTTGTTTCAAGTTTGCATATGAATTCTAGCTCTGCTGTTTCATGCTGAAGTCTGTTGTTGAGTTTCTTGCTGAAGTATTGTAAATTTCATGTCTGTTACAGAATGTCTAGAGAGACTGAAGTGCTCTCCTACTGCTTTTTGAATGTTGCCTTTCTTGATGTCTGATTTGTGTCCATTTATTCTTTTGTGCAGAGACAGTCCAGTTTGGCCAATGTATATGGCAGAGGCACGCTCTTGGCACATGATGGCATATATCACATTGGTAGATGTGCAGGTGAATAAGACCCTGATGGAATGGCTGAACTAGTTAGATTTTATGATGGAGTCACTTGAGTAGATACGCAGGTAGAGTTGGCAGTGGGGTTTGTTGCAGGGATAGATAACCTGGCTTATTGTTTCTATTGTAAGTTGTGTAGTTGCTGGTGAATATTTGCTTAAGGTTGAGATGTTATCTGTAAGTGAGGATTGGCCTACCTCTCTCAAGGCATCCACTCCTATGATAGACCTGTAACCTATGACTGAGATATTAAAGTCATCAAAGTGTTGCTTGAAAACTTCAAAGTATGGACACTCCATCAGCAGGTAAGCCATGCACCATGCTACATAGGAAAGTAGAAATCTCCTCAGTCTTTGCCAGTCTTCCCTGGGGGATAATTCCTTCCTTACCCCAAGTGTGGCAATCAGTTAAACCCTAAGCATGTGGGCAAGACTCACCAGCCAGACACCCAAGAAAGAATTTTCTGTAATAATGCAGAACCCACCTCACCTTAGGCCATTGGCATATCCACCACAGGTAGTAAAAGATCAATCAATGTGAAACTAGGCTGTCTTATCATACCACTCCCTCCTAAATTTATCAACTTGTATGCTTAAAATTTCCATACATTTGTGTAACTTGCTGGATCAGAGTCATTGTCAGAAATGGTCGACAGTCAAGAAGAAAGAACATGCAACATGCCCTGTGTTTTTTTTTTTTAAACCGAGGAACTGTTTTTCTTTTCGCTTCTTTACATTCTCCTATACTAAGATAAATCTAATTCCAACTGTCTAACTTATAGTGCTCTTGGAGGACTTCATTTCAGTTTTTCAACTAAATGTCTTTAATCCTTTTTTTAATTAAAAAAAATTCACAGATCACTTTTATAGTATTTTTTCCAGCCACCTTTTCTTCCTTGGAGTCAAATTTTTGATTTGTATATTTACTTTCCAAATAAAGTCTGAAATATTTTTGTGCAATATGTTTTGCCAGGAACTAATGATGTGAAAGGTTAAGCAGCAGCTGAATTTTTCTGAATTGCAACACTGTGCTGAGATAACCCCAAATTAGTAATGTCTGAAACTATATATAAAATTATATAGTTGCTGCTCTCCCCAATGCAGGTCCAGTCTATACATTCCCATGTGTTTTGATGGCAAACGTAAGTCTCTGGCAGTCAGTGTTTGGCACAATGGGCAGGGTCTGCTTAGATAAAATTCTATATGAATAGAAAGGGGAGTGATTCACTTTTCACTGCTGTGAGGTAGAGGGGCGTTTCTCAGTCAGCGCTGAGGGAGCTGGTGGAGTTCATGTTTGCAGACAGCTGCAATAAGCAAAATGGTGAGCTCTTAGGTGTTGACAGCATGTTAGCCATCACATGCTCAAATGTGTAGTTTCCCTCATACCTACCAAAAAGCAAACAATTAAAATACAACTTACTTTAGATATGTGAGCAAATGGATATGGAATGCAAAATGCTATAAGCTATACATCAGATATTGACTTGGTTTTGCTGTTTTCCCTACATATGCATTTCAGAAATGAAAACCCCTGAGTTGTCACCATGGCTGTTGATCTGATATTTTTCACCAATATGAATATCATTTAGGCAAACTGTAAAAAGAATTGACTCTTTCTTGGAATAGAATCATCGTTTGGGAGTAGTTAAGACTTCTTAGTTTCCTTGTTCGGCAAACAGTTAAGCACGTGTGTAATTTTATTCACCTGAATAATCCCACGCAGATCAGTTATATACATGTGTGAGTATTTGGGGGTTAGAGCCTTAAAAATCCCATATTAAATTGACACAGCCAGGTTGAAAACCCGTATTTTAAACTATAAATGCACTTCATTTTGAAGACAATATAGCTACTCCAATTTATACAAAATGAGAATCTAGCCCATATGAGGAAGGACACTACAACAGTAATATAAATAGCCTTCTGTCCTTTGCATGACTAGAAACATTTCCACTAACTGTAGTTTAAGAATAAACAGTTTCTAGGAGCTATTTCCCAGACATCATAACTGATAAAGTAGTTTCTCCAAAATCACCAACCAGCCTCATTTCCAGCTCTCACTAACTGAGGTCAGTGGGACTCTGTGCATCGACTTTAATAGCTGTTTTGATCAGATCCTTAAGCTACAGTGAGACTACTTCCTGGACATAGGTGCAAAAGTCCTCCTAACTGACTTCCATAAAATAAAATAAGTGCTTTTGCGTTGAATTGTGACTGATCTCTGTGCTGGTGTTCCAGAAGAAAGGCCATAAGTTTACACTGTATGTCCAGGGGCAATCACAGTATACCCAGCATGTTGTCTGAAGTTGGGGAGACATGCCAGGAACCATGCATTGAGGCTGGGTAATGCATTACAGTGTACGGTAACAAGGCTGGTATCAGAGAGAGACTTCAGAATGTGTTCGCCCTATTTGCAGCCCAATGGGGAATCTTTCTTTTCCTCTTACAGGACATATGTTGTGGCTTGGGTTTTCTGGTCTGGAAAGACACGGGAGGAGTGGGCAGCTTAGACTGAGATCTGTTACAATGTATTGAACTGTTTCTTTCCTAGAATTTAATTACTTTTTTTTTTTTTAGCTCTGACCAACAAGCACTGCCTTGGGCCCCAGTGATACTGCGAATAAGCAGTCTTTGACTGTGTGAATAGTCCCATCGAGAACATGGAACAACTCATACAAGTAGTTCCATTGTTCTCAATAACTTTGTTTTCAGGACTGAGACCTTAATGAACACAAGTCAAAAATAAAGCAATACTTGTATCAGATTTGTTTTACTATATGTAACACTCTCAAACTAAACAGTCTTTTATCAAAAATAAAACATGAGATTCCTGAACTAACCACATATTTATAGGTATGTCTATATTATTTACTGGGAGCGCTCCAAATTCAAGAGGCTGATTAGAGTCTCATTGCTGAAGGCAATATTTAGGCACCCAGATAAATGTCTGATTTTTTTAAAAATGTTGTGCCTCAACAGCTACTTCTGAAAGTCAGATGACTTCCTCTGGTGCCTAAACAGGAACCTAATGTAGAACTGACCTAAATTCTCTATCAAAAGAATAGTGTCTTTGCCCTGAATTCATTCAGCCCATTTCCAATTGTATTAACTCCATTTGAAATTGCTTTTCCTGAACATATTTTATTGCTGTTATGCCTGATGTTTGCAAGGTAAAATGAACGAAGTTGGAATAGTGGAAATACAGAACCAAAACTCTGAGATGAAACTGGGTGGGGTCAGAGAAATTTTATACAATGGTTGCTATTGTCCTTCAGATGCTGATATCAACCAAGTGACTGAAATGTCAGTTTGAGACAAGAGCTTGTAGCAGAGGGAACAAGATGAGTACCAGGCCCCTAGTCAGAGGTTCTTAAATAATGGTCCTTACTTTGTGGATGACTGACTAAACATGGCATGAAATTGATTTTTTTATTTTTAACTATTTGTACAAAATAATATGTCTTTGAAGAAATCATGCAAATGGACACAGATCATGTTCATAACTTTAAACGAGGATGGGGTAATGCTATGAATTTTCAGTGCATTCAGCTGGATAGTCATAATGCTGAGTAACATTCTTAGAATCCCTGCCAGTTGTCATATAGATGTTTAGGAAATCTGTACATTATTTTTGTCCCATGATTACTCAGTAGACCAAAAAAGTTGGTCAAAGGCACTTTTTTGTTGATATTAAGGAAGTACTCTACTGTTTAAGGCCCTGATTCTGCAGTGTTATCCGTGTGGATGGACCCTTGAACTAAAATATTGAAACTGTTGGTATCTGTGGGAAGAAGTTGATGCATGTGCTTCACACTGCAGGATGTGGGGAGGGGAGGGATGCTAAGCCTTTACTTTATTCTCTCAATGTAAACTGCCAGATTTTTTTCCTGGACCCTTTCACTGCTACTAAAGGGATACTACCAGTAAAAAAGGATGTGTTACATGAAAGACTATCACCTGAAGGCACCACCTACAAGAAGTGAGAGGATATTTCAGTCTCTGTGAATGTTCACTTCCCAGTCTCTGTTTAGAAGCTAAAACAGCAGTGCCAATTATGATTCAAAAAGGAGCTGGCCTGAAACAACCAGGGATGGATTAATGCATTGGCCTACTGGGCCTGTGCCCAGGAGCCCACCACGATGTGGGGACCCCTCTGACCTGCCAGCACTGAGGAAGTGAGCAGAGTGGACCAGCCCATAGGATGGGGCTCCATGCCCCTGCCCCCTTCCCTGGGTTGGCTTGTCCACCTCCAGAGTTGGGGTGGGCCAGCCCAATGGCCCAGCTCTGAGCACCTGCCCCACCCCTGGGCTGGCTACTCATCCCCAAAGGGGTGGGGTGGGCTTGTTACGGCCTGACCAGTTGGCCCCTGGGGGTAGTGGGGCCAACTGCCATGTGCAGTACGGCCTCAGACATGGTCTTTGAGCCACATCGGAAGCTGCACCATGTGTGCCAGAGTGCCTCGCTACCCCTGGTGGCCTATCATGCCCAGCTGCCGCCAGTCTCTTGTCCCAGGACATCTGCCCCCCCCCCCCCGTGCTGGCCTGCCTGCACCAAAGCCCTAGGCTTGCTGTGGGGGGGGGGGCAGGAGCCCTCCTGCTCCTGATCTACCACTGGAGACAACTCATTGCACTGAGACCACTGAAAAAATACCAAAGACCAGGAGTCATAGCATATGGTGTATGCTTTAAGGTTGAACGATAACTTGCATTCAAACCCCTTATTCACCCCCTGGTTATGATTTGCCCAAATAATGAGCATCTGAAGTTACATGAGTATACAGACCTGTGTCCTTGTCTCAATTCTGATCCTCAGAAAAGTTAAGATTAAAAAAAGAAAATGGCCACTCAGATCTTCCCATTCATTTGTAGAGCAGAAATGCTTGACCTCTCCAGACTACTCTAAACTGATTTGTGTTGCATGCCCCAAGTTTCAACTTACTTATAAGACTTATTTACAAAAATTACAAAAGCACCTTTACTGAAGAATTGCTTACTTTCACTTTTACCATATACTTATAAAACAAATCTGATTATAAATACTGTAGTTGCATTTAGTGCATAATGTATGCAGTGCAGTATAAACATTTCCTTGTATGACACTTCAGTTTTCTACTGACTTCATTAGTGCCTTTTATGCAGCCCATTGTAAAACCAGGCAAATTCCTAGATGAGTAGATATGCCCCCTGGAAGATCTCAGCACCCCCCAAGAGATGCATGTCCCTGGTTGAAAACCCTTCCTGTAGTGTAAAATCTTTTCTGGCCTCAGTTGTTTCACCACATCCTTGGTTTTCATGTTAGTACCTAATGTTGCTTGGAGTACACATGCATTGTGAACATCAACTCAGATGGTAAAGTTCACAGAATCATAGCAATTATGGCTGAAAGTGAACTTGTCTAGCCTCCACCATTCAGGATTGCTCCCTATGGGACATTATTCAGTGTTTGCTATAGTATTATATAGTGTTCACTATACGGTGGATTTAATTCACTCAAATCTTCCACCATTTCCCTTGGAATATTATGCTGTCCAAAGAACCTCACAGTTATGAAAGTGTGTGAACTTACAAATCTTTCAGCATTTTTAAGTGACTATATGGTTTTTATAGGTGTCCAAACACCTCTTTCTTAGCTACCCACATTGGGCAGCTGAATCATACCATCTGTGAGGGAGAAATAACTGGGTGAGACTAGTACATGGTATTTTATCCCAGTTCTACAGATTGTGGCATTAAAGGGATTGGTCTCAAGAAATTTGTCATCTAAGCTGTTGGACACAGAAAAGCATTCTATAAGCTTTGTCTGAGCCAGAAAATGCCAAACATGATTTTCTGTTAGGGTATGTTTGTGGGCTACATAAACCAATAAGGTTACAAATCTGCCAGAACCATAATAAACTCCCTTTATATGTATTATAAAAATCTGTCAATGTACTTTGGAAAAAGTGACTTTTTTCCTAATAAAAAAACCCAAAAAAACCAAAACAAGACGCATCTATAGATCCTTCAGTGAATCATACACGCCGACTACGTTGCTTAACCCACTTTCAATGATATCTTTTGTTAATCAAAAGAATTTTTTCTAAATATTGGCCTTATAAGAAAACTTGGGAAAAATTATTCCATCTTTAGAAAACAAGAACAAGTAAATTCAAAAGCTGCCTGTTTTGTTTGCATTGCTGGGTTACAGTGAAATGTCAGGTATTTCCTCTTCAATTATATAGTAAATTTCCATGGGTTCAAATACTCTGAACTGGCAAATGAAGATATTTTGCTTTACACATTTCAAACATCAGGACATGATACTGAGCTCCTTCTTCAGAACAAAATCCCCATGGCTTCCATGGGAGCCTGTCCTCATTAAGGAACTAAAGATAGCATAAGGCACTAGCTAAATAATCAAAGGCATGTATCAGAGCAAATTTTGTTGTGGCAAGCAAGCTGGCCTGCATCAGAGGAGATTTCTAATTCCATTGTTTGTGTTATGCTAAAGATCACTTACTAAAGATCACTTACATTCATTTGTCGCCTTTTGTCAAATCCAAATCCAGTCAGCTCTGAAATCCCAAGTACATTCCTGAAGGAAGATAGAAATTCTGGCTCTTTGAATGTTTATACTTAAGTACCATAAGCAGAGAACTATAATTCTTTATAGCACCTAAGGTAGAGTGCCAGTATTAGGAACTTCAAATATAGCACTTATTGAATGGACAGACAAATACATTTGATCTTATCTTCTGAAGTATTTATTTTTACTGATGTCTAGGTTAAATAGATACTTCATTTATGTTTAGTTAAAACAAAATTGTAATAACTTGATTATACGACAAGAATAAAAAAGATTGGGTTTGGACCTTACCAACCTTAACAATACCTTGTTAAAAAGAGAGAGTTCCATGATCAGGATTTGGTAAAAATAAACACAAAAAAATCCAGAAGACTGGTTATTGTCATGCTGGAGGGCCTGTATTTAAAAGGTGTGGGGGGGTGATGGAGAGTATGCATTTACCCCCAAGGTAAAATACAATAGGTATTTAAAGAAGCTGGGATTTGTTTTGTTTTTGTCTTCCCCACACACAGAATATCTTTGCTAAGGGTTTGGAGGATCATGGGCTCTCTCTTACTGAGTAGCCACAGTAAATCAATTGCAGAAACTTTCAGAAGAATTTTAGTGCCTAATTTAAGATATCTAGTCTCTGATTTGATTTTATTTCTTGGGGATACCAGGCACCCAAAATCAGTGACTCTTATGTTATTTACAGCTAAATATTCATCTGGAGACAGTGAAACAGTCGGGATTAGAATTTGAGTGATCCAGACTTCTAGACCTATGCTCTAGATGGTCCAGATTTTCCGCTGAGATCTAACTTGGGCTCTCTTTTTTGCATCTGCAAAATTATAGACACAGTTATTTGTATGCACTTGGGCCACCAAGTTGCATTTGATCCACAAGCACAAACAGGTACTTAAAATGTGAAGTTTCCTGAGTTTTGCCTGCAGTTATTTGGCCTAGCACAAAAATGGAGGCCATGGATTGAAAAATCTTGCCCTGAAGCTGTGACACTGTTACGTCCAAGGCCAGTATTTTCCAGTGACTCAAAATATTCCTTTTGCTGTCACTTGCTAAACATTGTAAACATATTACAAAAGTACACTTAATACAAATGTTCCAGAGTACACTGCAAACAAATTAAAGATTTATCCAAGTAGATCCTGTTATCCAAGTAGATCAACTGCAGTGCTAAAGGATGTATAGCAATCCCAAAGCAGGAATTGCTCCTGAAACAGACCAGGCCATAATATCCTTAGCATAGTATAAACTACTAAAACAATTTTATGCTTAGATTGTTAAGTCATACAGCTGCAAGTGCAAAGAAGGTTCGGATTCAAAGCCAGAGCTAGATTCATCAAACAAAGAGCCTGATGGTTCCAGTCTTATCATTTTGTTCACATCTCAATCATCACAGAATTCAGCTTGGCTGGATACCATCTCGGGAGGCTCTGATCAGGCAGAGCATGGATGTTAAGGTCAGAAATGAGGCACATCACCACCAGTGTGGGCTCTTGTATGCTGTCCCCTAGGAGCCTGTTCTGTTAGCCTCAAACTGCTTCAAGCACTGAACTTATCAATAGTGATTAGAGAAAAATAACTACAGGAGCCAGAGGAATCTTAGACATGGTGACTTTTTCTTTTTCTTACAGCTCTGTGTTTGAAACCTAAATAACTATTTTAATTTTTTTTAGTTACTTGTATTTAATTTAAAAACTAAATGTTCAGTTTTTGGGGAATGTGAGCATCTTCAGCGTTATGCTTAATGCATCATGACCACCAAAGTCTCTTAAAAATCACTCATGGTGCACAACAACTTTTAAACTGGCTCCTGAAGGATTTTGTATTGTAGAAAAGTTTCCAAGAAATGCAGAGCTACTGTAGCCAGCCCTAGGCCCTCCCCAGTGTAAAATGTACTGGAACACTCCTATAGTCTGCTGAGCCCCAGTTGTCAAAATGATGTTATTTCCTCAGGCTGGTCTGCATTATTTCTGGACTGAAAAAGCCTCCATTGACCCAAGGAGCTAAAAAAGTGACTATAAACAGCACTAGGGCACCAGTGTCCCATCCTAAGGGTTGGACCAAGTATGTTCAACATCAAATGGCAATGACATCAGCACAGTCTTTTTGGACTTAAGACCTATCATGCAGGTATCGTACTAGTATTAGACTTATAGTTCATAAATATGCACAAACACTCCTCTTCCCCCACCTCACATTGAATTCAACTATCATATTATCATGGTTCAAAGAGTCCATGAAAATGACACTGACAGAACATCTGATTATGACATGTCTACAATGGAAAATGTATTCACTATGACAGACTTAAAAGCCATTTCTTTTCAGGTAAAGTAGGTATCCAGACTAGTTGTTAGAGTAGGAAGTCTAGTGTTTTTACTACAATACATTATGGGTCTACTGCTGAGTCCACTTACTGATTCATTAAGTGGCCTTCGGGCAAATAACTTAAACTTTCCAGGGCTCTGTTTGATCACCTGTAGAGTGGGGAGGCTAAATGCTCAGACACTTTTGTAAGGTGCTCTTATCTCTTTAGCTGAAAGGTACTTTATAAATGTCAAGAATATTGTCATTATTTATTGCAGATCATTGGAGCATGGGAATGAGAACCATTTGAAGCTATCCTAAAATGTAGAGTGAGCTATGTCTGTTTCAAAATAGTCTCCTAAAGGATATAAAATGTTTTATGCTGCCATATGGTGTGGTAAAACTTTTGCTCCTGTCCAACCAAGAGAACAGTTTATAGCTGTATTCTAACCACTCCAAAATTTCTTACTGAAATGGTTTCTTAGGGATAGGCTTCAAGCCTTCAGTGATGAGTGAAAATGTGTCAGCTGTTACCTCAGAAACAAGGGTTCTCGGTGACAGGGTGGACTTCACCATCAAAATAGTTCTCTCCAACTGTGCTAGCAGCCCATGATGTGGTGCACTGTACTGTTTCCTGTTCTCGAGACAGCCTGGTGTTGAATTGATTTTCTAGACAGCTCTCTGTGAAAGCTAATAGAAATGGAACAGCAGCTGCCTCATGTTGTTGTGAAAGTGCTCTTGTTAACAAATTAGGAAATGCATGACACAACTTTATTTTTTCACAAGCATGCATGAGGTATGTGCACATCTTTAATATTGTATTACTCCCAGAAAACTGAGGACGAGCGTTTGCCATTTATCACTCAGTAATCTGTTTCTAAGTGCCAAGATTCATAAGCCATTATTAGTTATATGACCAACAAAGTAGTTTACACTGAAATATTTAAAAGCACTCTTTGATAAGATCATAGAAATTAGAGATGGAAAAGGTTTTTGTTGAGGGGTTGGAATTTTATTTTTTAATATTGGGTCATCTAATCAATTCCTTTGCTAGTACTGGACTATTGTCTCTTATCAGTGGTTAAAGTATAATCGGAGGGCCCCCAAAACCTTCCTAATCTCTGGGCCCCCTTCAGGCATGCATGGGCCTGATTCTTCTAGATTCTGGGATCTGGGCCCTGGAACTCTGGCCCATCAGATCTTTGGGCCGCAGAACTGTGTTCCAGGGCATTCCAGCTTACTTTAACCCCTGCCTATTGCTTGAGAAGACTTCGTATTAGCATCTTCCTCTCCGTAACATTCTGAATCTCCTCAGGAAGATACTGCTATCTTTCTAACGTGCTTGTTTTTAAATTTGGACTAGTGGTTTTCAAGCAGCTAGTAGACAGCTGTAGTGTACTTGGTCCTGGCTTCTCTTGCTTATTTCCAGCTGCTAAGCAGTATTAAAAGACTGATAAATTATATTAAATATTTTCTTATGTCACTTTAGTGTGCCTGACGTTCTCGCAACAGCTATGAATGGCACAGGAGGTGACCTGTATATGGTTAAATTGGAAAACAGAAGGTCTACAAAACAACCTATGTTTGTATAAAATTGTGGTTTCCAGTATGCAAATACTTGTGAATGTCTGATCTAGAGAACAACGGTGAGTGACTAGAGGACTATACTGATTTATTTTCTTTCATGGAAACATATGCCAATGAGACAATTGCCTGAGAAGCAGAGAACACCAGGTATACGGTGTTGGAAGAGAATCTTTCATTGACTGATTTTTAAATAGTGTGAATGCCATACATGGCCCTAAACTTTTTTTATAAAAAGGTTGGATGTCTTTTTTTAAGCACTGAAAATAAGAACAAAAACGGCAAAAAGCTAAACAATGCATAACATAAGAAAAGATTTATGCTACCAGATACACTGATAGCTGTAGTCTTGTGACTTAAGCTTGAAGACATCTGGTGTGCCACTTAAACTGCTTAGCTGTGCCATTTATCTAGTAGTTAAAGTTGGTGAAATGCACTGTGCTGTATTTCTTTCTTGGCAGTTTTCCCAAGCAAGAAAGCATTCTTTGTACAAGATTGACAATACATAGGATTCTGCTGCTCCCAAATAATCCTTGTTGTGTGTTCCTATTTGGTAAATAAGAAACAAATGTCCTTGTTGTCTTATGGAGTCATCTTTGAATAACCCTAGAATCACCCATAAAAGACATTACACAGCAAATTTAATTTACGTAAAATGTTATGAAAGGATTTCAGAGCTGACTCTATCTCAGTAGCATTGTATGAAATACATAAAGTATAAAGTGTTCAGGGTATATTCAGAACAAAGCAATAATTTGTCAGACTTGCTTTCCAATAGAAAGCTGACTTTGAAAGTTTGTAGAAGTAACATCCAATCAAGCTGCAAAGGACCAGTAGCAGCAAAAGGCAGATTAACAGCCACAAGAGGGTAAAAAAGCTACTATAAAAGCTTGTTGCATTTTGACTAGAGCTAGGGTGTGGGGGGGTGTCTTTTTTTTTTTCTCTGTTTTTTAAGACAAACATTTCTCACATATGTTTTATGGATTTTTGTTCAAGATGAAACACCAGAACTGACCATTTCTCACTTATTAACGTGAAAAATATTGGTTTCTTCCCCACCCCCAAAATCAAAATCTGAATTTTTTCTTTTTCAAGAAAACCCCAACCAAATGTGCACGTATAATGGAAAAGCCAGTGTTGGAAGTGTGGCCAGAAACTTTCTACCAGCTGTAATATTAATTAATCACTGGGGCATATTTTCAATAAGGAAATGAAGTCCCATTCATGTTCTGCACCTGGAAATTCATATATAGCACCTTATTAGGTCAGTGTTCCCATTCCTCTGCTAATGATGTATTGTGCAGCTCTTTAAAGTCCCAGGAAGTAGTTTATGCATGCATTTTATAAATCAAACAGAATATAATATAAATTGTGAACCCAACAACAAGCCATGCAATGGCAGACCCATGGGAAAACTGGAAATATGCACACACAAGGAGATGAACTCCCCACACAGCTGGAAATGATAAAATACCATTGAGGGCTTTCAATGGCTCAATCATCTTTAATGTCTAAAATTTACTTCTCTTGCAACTGGTACAGTAGCAGAATAGCTAATGTAGCTTTAGCTTACTCTAACAGTAGGAAGCAGGAAAGAGGATTACTTGTCAATTTGATTGGAATGGAGGAAGATAATGTTTGCAGTAGTTTAGCTGTTAGCATCCTGTATCATTTCATTTATATAAAATTAAATGATAAACTTCATTCTTAAACTACAAAGCTGCATACTGAGAGATATGTGGCCTTAATGGTGAATCAAAAAATACTATGGCTGCTATAGTTGGAAACTATCTACATTGACAATCTTCTTTGAGTTGTACAAAGTCTAAAAGAACTATAGCATTTCATGTACTCAGCAATTCAAGCTGCAGCTTCTTAGCTTTAACATCAAAAATAACTGCAAATCTCTTAGCCATCAGCTCTAATGGACTTGGCTTTAAATAAAATATTTACTGAAATTTAGACATATATGGCTGACAACAATCCTAGACAGCTGTTATAGTTATATCTGCTAAATGGTCAGAAAACTGTCCGACAGCATTGCAAGTAAACATGAAACCCGCCAATACTAATCACTTTATTTTTAAGGCTGAGAAATGAGAGGTTGAGATACTAGAAGATAAAATAAATGGTAATTTTACTGACCTTGAAAATGGATTTAATAGAATCTGACGGGAAATACTGAAAAACTATGGATCACTAACTATGAGTTTGAGCTGATTCAAACTCTGTTTAAAATCAGACCTTGCCTCTCACAAATGCAGTGCATGCATTGGCAGGAGCAGACAAGCTCCTATCTTCTGAAAAAAAGGGGACCTCTGGTTTCAACGTATGGAAGGTTTTACTTGTACAGTAAAACCTCAGTTATGAAGAACTTACCAGACTGAGCAGTGAACCATACATCTCATTTGGTCATTTTGAAAATGTATATCATCAGACAACAGCAGAGATGAAAAAGCAAATAGAATACTGTGTTAAACACAAACTACTGAAAAAAGGAAAGCTGCATTTTTTCTTCAACACAGTAAAGTTTAAATGCTGTATTTAGTCAATGTGCTCTTAAACTTTTAAAAGAGCACCATAACAATTTGTTCAAGGTTATGAATCTCCATTCCTGGAGTGTTTGTAACTCTGAAGTTCTACTGTATATAAATTTACATTCAAAACATCCCATAATAAAAACATAAGGTTGCAGAGACAAACTCTTAACAGCTGGAAAATACTAGAATTAAGACTGGTCTTCGTTCAGGTCCGTTGAGAATATCATACAGGTCCAGCATCACTTAGGAAGCCTGTGGCATAGAATAGGTGTTCCTGGACGCCACTCCAGTGCCTTTAATACAAAAGAAAGTTCTCTCTTCTCCCCCATGCAGTCACCCCAGCCCCTGGCAAGTTTTCATCTTTGTCTATGGTGTTCTCTGAATGAGGCAAAGGTCTTGAAGAAACAACAGTATATGAAAAGCTATTTAAGCTAACATTATGGGTGTGTCCAAAGGAGCTATGGCAACACTTTTGGATATTTGCTTACTTGACTTTGCAACATTAATGCTCTTTTAACATAGAGCTGGTTTTGGTTTTGTTTATGTGTAACTTCCTAGGTTTCTTAAAACAAACTTGTGAGGGTTTTGGGGTCCTACAGCAATCTGTAATTGATAAATTGAGGAGAATTCAGTGAAGTGCCACAAAAATGATCAAATAATTAGAAAATCTGCTTTACTGTGATAAACTCAAGCATTCAATCTACTTTAGCATGACAAAGTAGATGAAGGGGGTGGCTTGATTCCCATGCAGGGAACAAATATCTCAGTAGTCCCTTCTGACCTTGACATTTATGAAACTGGGAGTGAGAGAGGAGAGGATGGAGGCCGAAATCCCATCAAACACAGATATGCAGGGTTTGAAGGCAGGATCTTTAAGAACAACAAGGAGTTGTGTGGCACTTTTAAGACTAACAGATTTATGTTTTGCATGAGTTTTGAAATTGATGGGATCTTTAAGATCTCTATCTGAACTACCAGAGTAACTGGTAGCAGCAGTAGTAGGTTGTTTTTCTATGTGGAGCAACCAATAGAGAACAGTGTGACATGTTTTTTGCTAGAGGCTTACCTGCTATTTGCTAAATAGTGGAGAAATGTTGGAAATCCAGAATCTTTGGTGGTTCTTCTAACTCTGGAGTGGAGGTTACAAATTGCACGGCCACATGTGAACCTGGTACTTTCATTTAGAAATTGAAGGTGGCTCAGTGGATGAGACATGGGTCAGTTATATCAGAGATCTAGAGTCAGATGCTAGCTCCTGTTAATGACCTCTTGCATTATTCCAGGTATACAGATTCTATAAAGAGGGTTGAGCAACCCCCATGGGGATATCACCCATGTGAGGCCAGAACACTGCTCGGTGCCTGTCCCCTCACAGTTCCTGTCATAGTGGTATATCAGGGACGGGATATGGATGTCAGGACAGTGGCTGGAGTACAACTGTTGGTAATTTAGAGCACCCTAGTTCTGATGTGGTGGGAGAATTTGACATGTCTTCCCAAAGGGTCAGCCTGCTCTAATAGTCAGCTTGAGGGTGTCCTCCCCCCAAAGTAATCTTCAGCAATGTGTGTGTCAGTTTCCCTCTGTACTCTGCATTGCTACCCAGTTGGTGCAGAAAGGTTAACAACTGTTCCTGAAACTGCTTGGGAGAGACTGGAGTGGGTGGGTATGCATGCATCTCCTCTTTGTCTGGGTAGACTGAATGGGTCATTAGGAAACTAGTTGAAACCCACCCATAACAGAGGGTCCAGAGAGATAGTGGAGGCTCCAAGGACTCAACAGTGGGGAACACCAGCAGTTGGCTTGTGAGCTTTATATGGTCCTGCCTGGAGAACAAAGGCCTAAGAGGTGACAGCAAGGATGAAGTGTAGGCTTCTGGGAAACTGGCAGTTCTCCTTTTGGATTAAGGAGAAATAGAGACAGAGCCTAAAATGTAGTCCACTCCAGCTTGGCTGGGTGATTGCTCTGGCTTGGCCAGAGGGACTATGTTTTAGCATTGAGAGAGACTCGCAGGGAGTATTGTGACTTGAAGGGGGTACAGTACAAACCACCCACAGGGGTCTTAGTAGTTGGATTCACTGCAAGGAGCCATGGAGAGCAAGTGGGGTAATCCAGTGACCAAACACCCAGTTTTGAAGGCCATGGCCTGACCCCATGGAACTGTGGTGGGGAAAGGGGGCTGGAGGGGCTTGAGACCTGGCACGCTAAAGTGCTTACTCCTGAGAAAGTAGTTACAGGCTGAGGAATAGACCTGACTCAAGGCATCTGTGACAGAGAGATGTGGAGCACAGAGTTGAAGTTTCCCCTGCCTCAGGAGAGTTCTGTAATTTTGAAGAGCCCTCATACAGCCTGCAGAAAGGAAGGGTGAGCTCTTTATCTCCTCCTCCGAACTGTGTAGCTGTGTGCGGATGAACCACAAATTAACCCTTTAATAAAGCATGGATGTATCCTGCAAGTACTGATGTAGTGTGTTCTTATGTGTTTCATGAATGGGAACATAATCCTATGAGCAACCAACCATCATAGAGATAAACTCACTCCGCCCCCCCGCAAGCACTAAATCCTCTGTGAATTTTCTCAGTAGATCGGCATGAAGCTGTTCAGCCCAGATGTTTGTATAATTCTGATGCAATAGGAGACGTGACATATTTTGGCCAAGTGTTAACATACTGAGCTATAATGTAAAACATGTAAGGATCCTGGCTTCTGGAATTATAGATTATACCAGTTATGGTTCCTCATGCAGTGTTTGTGTTTACTGTTTTAGTGCACTTTAAAACAATGCTGTGCCTGGGCAACAGAAATAATTTATAGTACACTACGGCTATGTCTACACTTACAAGTTGACAGCAGCACAACTGTACCAATACAGGTGTACCACTATAAGAGCACTTGTGCAGCTGTTATGCCAATGGGAGAGAGCTTCTCTATCAATGTAATAAAACCAGCTCAATGGAGGTTGGTAGCTATGTCAGTGGGAGAGCATCTCTGGCCAACAAGGTACTGTGCACACAAGTGCTTATGCTGGCAAAACGTAGGTTGCTCATGGGTTTTTTTTCTCCATCCCCCCCACGCTAGTGACACAAATTTTGCCAACCTAAGTGCTAATGTAGACGTGGCCTAAGGGTACATGTACACTGCAAGTAAACACCCATGATTGGCCTATGCCAGGTGGCTTGGGATTGTGCAGAAAACCTGTTTTAATTTCAGTCACGCTCTGGCTGATGACTGGGTTCTAGGCCCCTGTCAGATAGGAGAGTCCCAGAGGTGGGCTTCAGCCCCAGCCCAAAATCCATACTCTAATTTAACAGCCAGCCCCTTAGCCCAAGTTCTGTGAGTCTGAGTCAGCTGTCACAGACTGACTGCACACTTTTAATTACAGTGTGTACATACCCTCAAATGCTCAGTAAAAACTATGCAAAATTCTTGCTGAAAGAAAAACAAGGCTAGTTTTGAACCTGAGTTTTGCACTGAAAGCAAGCATCATGCCAGTAAGCCACAGATGGACGCCACATGAGCAGGCGAAAACATGATAGTGAGACATCTGATGACAACTTGGTGTCCATAATGTGTTTCATTCATTGCAGTGTTCATACATGCATCTGTTACAGATTTAAGTATTTTTAGAGGTAGTTTTAAAGATATTTAAGTAGGTGCAATATCTATATTTAAAGAATTTAACAAAAGGAAAGGATGGTAGGGGAGTTATGAAATGGCACAGAAAAAGATGAAAGAATGTGTTCAGGAGAAGGCAAAATTGAAATGGATAATCAGTACAACATTTTGAACTGAAATACAATAAAGCATTGTCTAGAGTTGATTTGATAAAAACCTTTTTTTACAGTTGTATAACCCTGTTTAAAAGAAAATATTATTTAGCTGAGTGTCATGGATGACTTTTGAAGAAATACAAAATCTTGCTCACATACTTCTAAATTGATGAAATTACCACAGATACAGTTCAAAACTCTGAACATTCCAGTATCACTCTCCCACTGACATAGCTTTCCCACTGACATAGCTACCAACCTCCATATCATAGCTTAGGTGTTGACTGGCTTATGCCTCATGGGCCTGATTCAAAGCCCAATGAAGTAAATGGAAAAATGTCCACTGGCTGACTTCATTGAACTTGGGATCAGACCTCAGTGTGGAATAGAGGTTGTATGAAAGAGCATACAAAACAAAAATATAGTTTTGTTGGTTTTGTCTTGAAATAAATATTAGAATGTCTGTTAGTTCCATGTGGTCTTGTAATATTCCTTGTGTAGCCTCTCTTAACAAAAGGAGGGGAATCCTGTAGCTTCATTGTCCTCTATAAGCAAGTGAATATTAATAGATTTAGATTGTGCATGTAAACCAGTGCTGTATTTGGTGCCATCTATCATATTGCACCAGTCACCACCATGATAAAATAGACCATGGAGAGTTTGTTTCATTTCTAAAAGATGGATTTGTTTAGCAACTAATTTCCTTCATGCCAAATGCAGGAGAGAGATATTTTCTGCGGTTGTACAATAGCTTGCCATTAGATTACTTCTTAACAACTGTTTCAACTCATTTGTTTTTTTTTTTAATTTTTAAATAATATTATGGAATTTTAAATTAAATGAGAAAATGCAATTTTTCCTCTTATTTGCTAGACCCTAATGCCAGACCTCACATTACTCACTGATAACTCAAACCATTCCATGTGGTTGAGTTGGATTCAGTATTTTGTCAACTGTTTGAGTAAAGTTGATGACACTTTCCGTAAAACGCAAAGAATTAAAATGTAGCTAAGAAGTTCTAATATTTTAAATTTATAGCAAATTGCTCTGTATGTTTCTCCAAATGTTCTCCTGGAAACCTTGCCAAATGTTAAACAATGTCAAAAAATATGTATTCTTTGTCATCAAATTGTCATGATATGCTTTTCCTGTAAAAGCATAAAATAACTTATATTTAACCTTTTGTGATGGGTAACCAAGCTGGTTAAGGAACTGCCTTATCACACCTACAAGAGATGCACAGAAGGGAGGAGGTATTAAAAGAAGGCAGATATGCTCACTTGGGAGCAGGGCAGCAACTCATAGCTCTTGAGAAGAGAGCTAAGGCAATGCAGGACTTCTAGGCAGTTGTAAGGAAACTAATAAGACACCATGAGAGGGGAGACATTCCCTCTTCCCCACACAATATAAGCTGAATTTGTTTGCATTAATTACCTATTTAGTTTATGCATTATCCTAGTAGATGACAAATTTAGAACTGATCTGGCCAGGGCCAAACAACATGAGGAGGCAGCAGCTGCCATGAAAGAGCAGGGCCTATCACATCACATGTGGCCACAGGGAGGTGCCAAGCAGCAACACCAAACACAACACCTTGCCTCATACGGAGAAATTTCGACAATAGTAAGGTGGTAGGGAGGGGAGCCTTAAGTTGTCCCAGGCTGCCAGACCTTTTGTAGACCTCTCTGGGACCCATGCTGAATCCAAGTAATGTTGGAGTGCCTGGGATCTAAATCCCCCTCTCTGCAGTTTGAAGGTCCTGTGCTCTGACCCATAGGCAATGTGCCCCAAGAGCGAAGACATGACACTATCCCTTTAACTAAGAAGTTGTCAGATGCAGTCACGAACATTCAGATCTTTCTGAACACAAAATTTTTCACCAGTCCATGGACTAGGTATTATAATAGATTTTTGTGTTAATCTACTGGAAGTCTGATGTCAATCCTAAAATGCATCTTGCAAGCCATGCTTCACAACACAAATCACCAGTAATAAACACTGTTTCCACTCTTAACGCTTTCTTTGTAACAGTTTTAGAGTACAGAAGTCTTCTATACACTTTTTAGAACACATAGGTCTTGTCCATAAAAATCTCCTAAATTCTGACCTAAAGAAGCCTTCCCATCTAGGTTTGATATTATAGTGCTGGAATTTGTGCTGGCTATTGAACAGTGTAGTATAGTAAGGGGCACTCTGGGTACCATGCTGTAGAGTTTATATTCACCAATAGTGGCAAATTTGCTGCTGTCAGAACAATCAGGAGGTTGATTGCTGAAGACCACCCCACTCAAATATGTAGTGCTGAGTTGACAAGAGGCCATTTCCAATCGACTCAGTGCACTGAAGACACCACAGTAAGTAAGCATTAAGCAATCAAAGGGAGATATACAAATTATTTAAAATTACTTGTGTATCTCCCTTTGACTACCATCAAAACCCCCAAGAGCACAGATCAGAGCTTGGAACTTCCAGAAATAAGGTGGATCAGTGTATTCACTGTGAATTTTGTATACTGAGTTGTAGCAAATAAGTATTTCAGTACTGGATTTCTTCTACTGTAAGCTTCATGGCTAAATATTCAGATTTCATTTAAAAAAAAATCCATGTGTCTTTGGTACTAAATACAATAACGTGACAAAAGCTGTCTTTGTTTCAAATGAAATCCCAAATATTTAAATAACAACTTCAAAATTATAAATATCACCATGATTTAGTTAACACAGAACCCCCTTTAATCCTCTCCTCTGCACAGCCATCTTCTTTACTATCTGTTATATGAATAGCTAAAACCCTGACCCAAAAAGAACAATTTATTATCCAGTTTCCACAATTGCATTTTGCAGGATTTACTCCCTCCTGGTATACTTTCCATGAAGATTGCATTTAACTGGCTTTTGAATACCTCCAAAGAGATGGCCTTGATCAACTACCTTTATGCTTTTACCAGGGTTCAAGGGCTCCACTAAGAAAACTTTCCTAATGTCTGTCTTAAACTTTTTTTATTTTTGTTTGCATAAGATCGAAGAAACACTAAAAGATCTACTTTGCGCAGTAACAGAGGCATTGAAAAGTCCTACCTAGAAAATAACAGCTCAAGCAGTTGTGGCTGGAATTAGTGATGGTTAGGGGAGTGCAATTAACTGTGATTTCAATGATCTATTATTTCACAATATTGGAAAAGAAATAAACAACTAATACAGTTCTGCTATTGCTTGGCAAAGAATAGTGCCAAATCCTCTCTCAAAATTCTTCTTATCTTTTCTCTTACAAGAAAAATAGCAGTAATCAATACTTCGAAATATATTAAACTGTAAGATCAAAAGTTGTCTAGAAGTACAAAAACTCTTGAGGCTTGCTGACATGGATTTGTTGTTGTTCTTCATCTGGCTCTCCTTCGCTTCATCAGTTGCTACTGAAGACCCATGTATTTCGGGGCTGATCTAATGCCTGCTGAAGTCAGTGGTAAGATTCTCTAAGTTCAGTAGACCTTGGACCAGGCTCTTACTGTTGAATGTGGTGAAATTTCTTGTTCAGTGAGCCATGTTCTTCTAACCACTGATGGAAAAGAAGAAATGGTAACAAAAAACAAACAAACAAAAAAAGCACTGTAGGGATTGAATTTTTAGTACAAAAAGTCCTCAGAACAAATACATACCACACTTATTCTCTATCTTAGAAAAATAAAATAAAAAAATAAAATAAAACACCCTAGTAGTTTTATTGGTAAATCCTGTAGTTGTTCAGTCATGTCATATTGTTAATGGCATTTACTTGAGACTGAAAATACATAAATGTTCACAGCGTTAACTGCCTGAAGTGAAAAAATGTCTACTCAGGGATAAATGAGGATCACTTCTAGGGGTAAACTTTAGCACTCAATACGTGCTGTTGCTAATTTTTCCTATAAACTATTGATTCTATCGTTCCCAAACCTCAGACAGTTACATGTCTATCTTCCATAAGATGTTTTAGCACTTGTTAGTATTTTTAGCAAGGGTAGTGGTGGCCATTTTTTAAAGAGTCCAAGTTTATTTTTGATCAACTAGCTGTACTATTAGATCAGCTGTAGAATGGTTAAAGCTAGCATAAATATTATTCCATTGTGATTAACAGCTATCACAGAATTTTTTTTCCAAGTTCCTTTAGGGAAGTAGGATTATAAAATATTTCTTCGAGGTGGGACTAGATGTCAAAGGCTCTCCATCTAACCAGTTTTATTTCTCCCAGATGTTCTAAGAGAGGAGACTGATTTGATACAGTATCCTGCCCTTTGCAAATCTGTACTATACTTTTCCAGAGATTGCTTAATTTAAAATATGTATTGGACTGGATTTATTGTGGTATTTTATGATTTTCAGCTCTTGTTTGTGCATCACTTCATTTCCCCCTCCCTGCTCTGATCCCCCTGGGGACTTCTGTAGATTTATTGGCAGGGTGCCCATCCTCAAAGAAAAAGCTAAGGCTTGATCCTGCCAATACTACTTCCTCAACACCTCTGAGAGAACTGCCCTTGTTCTTTCTGTCACCACAGATAAATCTCTTGTTCATGTTCTTATTATATCCCACCTTGACTACAGCATCCTTCTCCCTGATCCTCCCCCCTCATGCAGTTGTGCCTCCTACCTCCCCCTAAACTATAAAAAAAAAAAATCACAAAACACACCTTCCCTAATCCATACCCCTCTCCAAAACCACACAAAATTTATCTGCTAAAGTCCTCTTCCATGCCCATGAAGTTGAACATATCCCTTTCCTCTTTGAATCCTTTCACTTAGCTACCCATTTCTTCTCATTTAAGCCTCATGCAGCCATTTTCAAAGGTTGACATAATCTTCTCCTACTACCTTGTTAAGTTTCACCTTTCTACTAGTGGATCCTTTTCAAAGACCCACTTCCACTGTGTTGCTTGAAGTAAAACAAGTTGGCTTGTGTATAGATTGCTTATTGTTGTTCCCCTAATCTCTCTGCTTCTTTCTGTCCTTTGTCAGCAATTCTGTTGTGAGCAATTTCCAATGTCTGGAAAGTGCCAGATGTATCATGAGCACTGCTATGAAATAATAATGATCCAGCTCATGGGTAGTCCTATTCAGCTCAGCGGAATTAATAATGTGAAAAGTTACCTACATACTGAAGTGTTTGCAAGATCTAAAGATAAGGACTTATTTTGGCCCAACAAAAATCTTGCCTCTTTTTATTGCTCTCTCCACTTTTCTTATGGATTTTTGCAAGTGCACCAAATCCCCCCAGGCTTGTGTGCTGCTGCTCTGTATATATAAATGAGCTGATATCTGCAAGTGTTTTTATGATAGTACAATAGAGTGCTTTAGGTATTTTAAATTTGAGACACAGTATGTAGTTGTTTTGTTAAAAGACACACTACATAAAATGGAAAGGCAAAATGTAGTGTGTCAACTAAAATCTAGCCTGCTTCTGTGAATTCCACAGACTGGGAAGCCGATATCAGACACAGATGTTTTAAATTTCAGAGTTTATCATGTTGGTTGGAGACAACTGGATATACTTAAAAATAAATTAGGGGATTCAAGGCCCTTTAATAGATTTCAATCATACTAGTCGTCATCCATCTAATATGGCACCAGGATTTATGTGATCTATCCAATTTATCTAATTCAATTAAATGCTACTTAACTATCTTGGGAAGTGGTATGTTCATAAACACCAAAAAGAAATAAATTCTGCAGCCGTGAATAGTGCGCAAATGTAATTGATTTGTATATCAGCATCACATACAAAGAATCCTAGAATATTAGGGCTGGAAAGGACCTCCTGAGGTCATCTGGTCCAACCCCCCTGCTAAAAGCAGCACTACTCCCAAAATGAGAATAAAAAATCCATGCTTGTTTGATGTTCAGCAGTCAGGATATATCAATTAATTTTCAGTTGTGTACTTATTAAATATAGATAATCTCTGTAGCTCTTTCTATGGTACAGAAAAAACCCATCTAAAGTGTACTCTTTTTTTATCTTATATTGCTTGTGTGCCACAGCATTCACTTAACAAGGTGCTATACATTCTTTTCCTCCAAAACCCAGTTTTATGCTGCTGACAATGCCAGAAGCTTGACTGAAACATGCAAAAAAACCAAGGAGTCGTGTGGCACTTTAAGACTAACAGATTTATTTTTCGAATGAACTTTTGTGGGAGAAAATCCCACTTCGTCAGATGCCTCGAAGATGGGTGAACTTACAGAATGGAATGAAAATAAATGCAAGGGGGTGTAAAACATAGAATCAGGTCATACAGTAACAGCAAATCAGAGCACTTGTTAGGTTCAAACCATGGGAAGCCTGAAGTCAAATTACCTTTTGTAACGGGAAAAGAACCCATTGTCTCAATTAAGTCCTGCTTTCACAGAATGTCTACCTACTGAATGGAATTCACTGGTACTGGAAATGACTGAAAGAAATGAGACTGGATTTTTAAAAGGTCACTAAGATTTAATTACCACTAATAACAGTAGCTAAGCAAGTGGAAGATGGTAGGATAGTTAAATTGTTCATCTTGGGGAATAAGGCCGATTCTCTCATCCTGGCTGCAGAACTGCAGCAGAATCTTTTTTTACTGCAGAATTACACTCCAGAATCCAAGCATTTACTAAAAACCAACTACCTGCAGTTCTCAGGGTGGTTAACAAGAACCTGGAAAATGTGAACAAAGTGTGAGCCAAGGGAGCTTTTATTTTTCTGTATCTGCAAACAACCTCAGTCACTCTGATAAGTGTTTAGTTTTGCTATTTAATTCATGTAACCTGACATTGGCACTGTGCTTATATCAACACTGGGCTTTGGGCAGCGAAAATAATCAACACTGTCCCCCTATCCATAATTTAATTTCTCCCTGACATGCATTTACAATGTGGAGACTGTAAAACAGAATATTCTCAAAATGAATAATACTGACACTATTGTGATGAACACTGTGTATATACAGAACACTACTGAACCGTGTGTATTGGTCAGTTACATTTAATTTTTTTAAAAAACCTCAATTTTTAATTCAAATGAATTATTACAAATTTTCTAAACTGCCACACTAGAATTCTACAAAACTCCGGGACCTTACTACAGAATTTAGGTACAACTTGTCACAGAGTAGATGTGCCCTTGCCATGGAGGCAAGGGGTTTAAAGAGGAATTTAGTCCTGCAGAGAGTCTTATATAATTGAGAAAAGGCAAGAAGAGTAAAGAGAGAGGATTCCTTTCTGTGAAGCATCAAATGCTAGCCACAGTTACAGGAAAGAGATCAAACAAGGGAGCTGGACATGGGTTAGTAACATGGTTTACTAAATTCAATTGGAAATGCAGGTGTTCATCACCTTTGAACAATAGGCCATTAGTTTTCAAGCACAAAAGGTTTGCTGAAATATTCAGTAGTCCAAAGCACATGGAGGGAGCATGTGTATCTTAATCCAAGAAAAAGGTCTTAAGGCAATGGAAGCCATCATGGACTTTTTTTTTTTTTTTTAGGGCTCGTATGGGAGAGGTACGAGAGATACCTCAGCTGTGAAACTAATAGAACTAGCTTTTCTTCAAGTTGAAAGAATACCAGTCTCATTTCCCACAAACTGATCATACCCTTCAAAGACTTGTGGACTGTAATCCTATTCCACTGAGTCATTGTTTAGGCCATACAACTTAATTTTTAGTTTTCCTTCATAAATCATTTTTGTTCCTTCTCTCAAAATTCCATCTCACTTTAGCAGAGCTGCAAATGAGAAACTATAAGAAAAATTGTAAATATAAATGAATAACCAGTAAAATGTTCAAGATAAGTAAGGGATTTCTCTAGAAGGGGCTCTGGACTGTACAGTGGTAGGTTCCGAGTTGCTTTGCTGTAATTTGGCTGCTGATGGTCAAATTGAGAAATGTTGCATAGTACTTGCTGTAGCAGTAATCTTGAAATCTGAAGAAGTAACTCTACTTCTGTGTCAAACATCAGTTTGCATTTCAAAGAATAGGCAAGAATATAGATTATTAAGACACTAAAGTCACTAAACTGCAAGAGGTAAATTTAAAAAACCATTATTCGGTAAGGTTATGTCTACGCTCTCCAAATTATTTTGAAATATATAGCGTTATTTCAAATTTATTATTTTGAAATAGTTTAGTGAAGACTCTCTATTTTGAAATAAGGCAAGAGTTCTTTTGAAATAGAGTCTTCACTAGACTCTTTTTCAAAATAGGGGAAGGCAGTGAAAAGTATAGGGCCATTATTTTAAAAAAAAAGACAATTCTGTGGCTTGGAATTGCTTTTTTCAAAATAACTATTTGGAAAGAATTGTGCTTTCAAAATAAATGTAGGTTTAGTTATTTCAAAATAGCACTTTGTTATTTCGACATAACGAAGCACTTATTTCAAAATACCAAAATGTCTGCATGGACAGGTAAAAAGTTATTGTGGCTTATTTTGAAAAAACTTTTCAGTATAGACATACCCTATATGGCATAGTAAGACCATGGGTCCAATCTTTAGCTGGCCTCAGTATAGCCACTAAAAGTTTTGCATATGCAACTGTTACATGTGCATTGTCTACATTTATGTAAGATGATTGTTGTATATATATTAATAAGTCAAGTATGCGTGTGCCCAAAAGCAAGTTTTCAGTAAACTGAACTTAGAGAGAAAATTTTAGAAGATGATTTATAGTAGGCAGTTGGTTTTCAGTGTGTTCTGTGGCTGATTTAAGAAATTCTAGTTAATCTAATGTAGGAGAAGTAATATTAAAAAATGGTTGGATACATAAGGTAAAACATTCATGTATTTTGAACTGTCACAAGCTTCTTGAACACACTGAGGTCTGGAAAAGTATTCTCTTAATGTAAAGCTGTGAAAATGTTTCAAATCAGGGAAATTCTTACAGTATTTCAGTGTGCGGTTTTTTATTATGCCAACCTTATGTTTCCTGTGTTTCCATCATGATGTTGCATTTCCAAGATTATGATAAAAGAGAACCTAATTAACCGTTCAAGGAACATACGTTTCTGGGGGTTAGATGTCATTCTTGTTGTTCAAGACTGATTCCAAGAAATAGAATTTTCAGTGTGCCCAGTGACATAATTTTCCTTTGATTATGCAACTAGTTCTTAGTTTATGAAGATTTGGCTGAGCTGTACTTTTTATGGATTTTTGTTTTGACTTCAGGCTATACAGCATGTTATGCTACCCATTAGGCTCACACAGAGACCTGAAGAATACTATCCTTTTCTTGCCAGTTTATTCAGCCAAAAGATACTCAGGCTGCAACAGCTTGTCAGCTGCTACAAGGCAACAAGAATTTAATGCAGCATCTTTTCCACCCACAGCCTCCCCTACAAAACACAGTGTATGTCTTAAATTGAATTGGGCAGAACCTCATAACTGTACAAAACCAAGAGAGCTCAGGGCTGATTTAGTATCTGCTAGCTACAGAACAGACAAACTTGTCCCTTAGTAACCATTGAGTATTGAAGAGGATCAAGGAAGAAATGAATATCTAAAGGATGTTGATCCTTAGTTTATGCTTGCAGCTAAAAGAATGTGCCATTCATAATGTAACTGTCTCTGGTGAGTTTCAGCAAACACAAAAGTAGATGTACTTCCTTCCATAATGCCATGTGAAATAAAGAAGTAGAAGCAAAGTCTGCAGAGCCTCCAGAAAAAAGAGGAAAAAGAGCCCAAGTGAAAAAAGAGGAAAAAGAGCCAAATACCCTTGCCATCTTTTCTAATCTTATCTATAATGCTGAAAGGTACAAAATCCTCAAAAGACACCTGGGCAACAACCGCATATTGTCCAAGCAGTATCATGGTCAGATGCAAAGTGGGAAGACTCATCCTCAGATGGATAACTAGAATAACCCTGCAGATGGAGCTGGACAAATAACTACTAAGAGCAGTATCAACTTTCAGTGTACTGCTAATGGCACAGAATCAGCATAATTGAGTTGGACACACTGCATCAATAGAGAGAGCCCTGGCTGTTGTGTTACAGTGGAGATGATGTTTGATATAGGTCCCCAGTTTGTGACCATTCTGTACATCTTTGATATTTCCAGCAAGCATACACAAAGGTCCTAGAGAACTAAGAAATCTAAGCGTCCAAACTCCAATTCCAATGAAATAGCCATTGCCATCCACTGGACTCTGAGGATGTGTGTGAGTCGTTGTATGTGATTTCTGCTAGGGGGATTTGTAATCTTTCATTCTCTCTTCTTTCCAGAAACTAAAACCTCTGAATTCTCCAAACTTTTCTTTTTGGAGGGCAAGCTGCAGTATGTTTGCTTTCTCATGCATTTTTAGCATATCTAGCTATCTACTGTATCATTTTGTGCAGGATGGCATCGACGGTGTTCAGAACACATTATAAACTAAGTGCATAGCAATTAGTCAGCACCCGATTCTTCTGAACATCCTAGTGATAAAGATATGAACAGGAAATAATGAAACATAACAATAATTGTACAATAGCAAAAGTGCAACACAGTATAACCTAGCCTCTTGTTCTTGCAGCTCTAACATTGGGGACAGGATACTATAAAAACATGTTAGAATATTCTAACTTAATTTATATACTGCTGGAAGAAATGCAGTTTCAACTTCACAATCTCGGTTGCATGGATCTTCAAAGATTGGCTGCATCTTCAATCCTTATTACCCAGGGCAGCATATGTGACTGAAAAGTTTTCTCTTGTGGCCAGACACCCTTGCAAGTCTGTCTCTCTGTTCTTCAAGGTATTTCTTTGTTTCTACTGCCATGCCTTCTCTCTTTCACTCACCAGGCATTCTGCTTTTCGATTTCTAGACCTCCTTTCTTTGTTGCTGTCATATACATTTTTTCACCCTTCTCTCTTTTCTGGTACGACTTATTTCACTTCAAGCCATCTGTAGTTTTGTTTTCCACCTGCTCCGAGTCTTCTGTACACTGCCAGACATCTTCACCTCCTTTTTTGGGTCTGTGTGCTTGCATGATACTATCTGTCATGTTACTCTTTGCCATACTAGATTCTAAATGGGATTCAGACGTTGTGTGTAACAGTCAATCAGATTCAGTTCTCCCGGAGAACCTTACCTAAAATCTCATGAAACAGAAATCTTAAAGGATTCAGCTCTTTTCAAAGCTGGGAAGTACAAATTGATTTCAGAGCACTTTTATGATATTTACTCATCACTACTTAAAACTGGAGTTTGATTTCATACAGATATCAGGGATTACTACACTTTTTTAAAAATGGAAATTAATTAATTAATTTGGGCATAAAACCTATATCATTATAAGTATTCTGTAATGATACAACTGTATATTTTTAGTCACTCTCTTCTGTAATACTGAGATTTTTTTTTAATTTAAAATTATATAGCACTGAAATACTTTGTAGACAATTCCTCAGTTTGCCAAGTTTTGGTTTGTACTTACCTATTTATATTGGCTAAAGAATGGCCCTGACACAACAGATTTTTCTGGGAATGATTCCAAGAAAAGGTGGTGAAAAATTTCTATCCAATCAGGTTGTTAATAGTGGTACTCCTTCAGCATGAAGCATAATACATTTAATTTTTCATTAGCTGCTTTTACCTAACTCCTACTAAGATAAACAGCTGGTGTATGTAAGCATTCATTTATGCCAGATCACATGCCAGTCCTAAATCTTCATGTCTGCAACAACACACTGGAATATAGATTTGACTGTTACTAAATGATAACAGCTACAACACGACCACACTAAGAAGTGAAGTTCAAACTACACACTGCCAAATACCACATAGTTGCTTAAAATCTTCCTTAATGTTGCATCTCTGTTCGTATATCATAAGTGAGTGTTACTCATAAAGGGTTTGAACTCCCCAAGCATATGTGTCCACTTCCACTATTAAAGTGGATTCAGGTGCTTGGCATGACTATCTCCAGACAGGCATTCTATAAATAATTGATAGCTGCAATCTCATTGCCCCAGTGTTCTATATCTGGATACGTTCACATTGCATTTATAGAAGTTTCATGCAAGTCACTAGCCGATATAACTCATGGTAAGGATCCCACACTTTCTTATTAATGAGACCTATTTGCACATTCTCTGACAAATTTTCCCAAATGAGCTTTTTTAATATCTCTTATAACCTGATGAGAAATTCAAATATAATCAACAGGTGAACAGAAAACATCATACTGCTTCCAGTAGAGTGAGCAGTGCTGACCCAACCATGTATGAAATAGACAGTCACCTAAGGCAGTGGTTCTCAACCTTTTGTGGGTCACGACCAGTTGGCAGCATGTTGTGACTTTACAGGACACACCAGGCCACTTCCTCCAGGTCAAATCCAATCATCTTCCCAGCTCTCCGTGACACACCAATGTGTGGCAACACAGTAATGTGTTCCGACACAGCAATTGAGAACCCCTGGCCTGGGGTACCAAATTAGATGGAAGTGAATTTTTTCCTCTACATAAAAATTATCATTTTTCTCTGTATGGAATGGGGTGGGGGGGTGCCAAAATCATAGTTTCCATAGGGCACTAAAAACCCTTGGGCCACCCCTGAGGGTGAGGCCGGGAGGAGCTGAGTGTGAGTATGCTGCAAAGACAGACATTCTAAAATAAACATTTGAAACATATACTGGAAAAAGAGAAAGTCACTTAACCATGAACTAATGTGTCGTCTTTGGATGGGTATGGAACTAGACTGCTGTGCGTGATAATGGGTTGTACAGTACACTTCAGAAAGTAATGAAGGGATGACTGGCTTGGCTACATATGCTATATGACTCAAAGAAGAAATGCTGTTAAGGAAAATAAAAATGTATTACTCTGCTATTATGAGGAGCCCTGGCGAGGCAACTTTTGACCCCTTTCTATTTTGCTCCAGCACAAAATTGCCATTCTAGTGAAGCGAAGTAGCAAAATGAGATAATTTAACAAATGATGTTTGTAAGACTGTTTGTGCCCCCCCCCGGTAAAATCTTCGTGCTCTTACATTGTCATGTAATTTATGTCTCACTGTACTATGTTGTGTTGACCCACACTGACAGTCCATAATGCTACTTAAATCCCACTATAATGCTAGGTGAGATGAGCTTTCTATCGCTATAGCTCCTTCATGCCAGGTGAAAGGGATAGAATGCCATAAAGAGACCCAAAAAGCCCTCATTTTGGATGAGGGAGGATTTGTCCAGCATGGGCCATGCAGAAGACATCTGTAATGCTGACTGCTGAGGATCGCCTCATGAGCATACCATAGGAAGTCCTGTCTGGGAACTGGAAGTGAGGGACGGCGCCCAGCATATAGCTCTGTGGACATTCTAGCCAGTATTGAGATGCACAGACTGGGGGAGGCTGCCATTACTTTATAGTATTGCTGGGCTGTATAAAGTGCATGAGGAGCAGCTCACGATCAAGAGCAACCCAGGACAAGAAGGGGCAAAGATGGCTAGGGTCTTCCCCCATCTCTTGGAGGTGTAGCACAGAAGCTCTTTCCCTACTTTGAGGACCTGAGTGGGACTTTATTGGTGCCTAGACCTATAGTTGTCCCTCTGTGCAGGGATGAATGTCACCCAATGTGCCCATTACATTGCCTAGATGCTTATTATGTTATATTTATTTGCAGAGTAGAACCTGTTCCCCTCCACATACCAGCATGCACAAATACTTTTCCTAGCTGAAATTAAGATTTATAAATCCGAATAATATACTAATATGAAAACAGAATTCCATACACCCTGAAAATATGAGAAATGTAAAATATCAAAAGAACTAGCTGATAAAAATGTACTAATAAATGTTGATAACATTTTATAGTTCTGATAAATTATTTTTGCTCTGGTATAAAGACGATGGGGGGGGTGGGAGGAACCTTCCTCTTATCTGTTAGCTACTGATTATCTTTGTCATTAGTTTGACAGACTTCATCTTAATTAACTCTAGTTGACATAGTTAATTATTCTGGCTGATGAAGATGATCATCCCACTCCAAGATCTATCAATTAAATGAAATTATATCACTCATACCAATCAGGCGGATGAGCATGTTACACTAAACAAACACACAAGCCCTAACAATAAAATACTGACATGTCTGTGACAGATAAAATATGTATTAAAATATTAATGTTTTTAAAGCTTATAAAATGCTTAGAATTTCTCAGGTGAAAGGTGAAACATAGACACAAAACACTATTAGAAAAGATGTCCAAAGCTCTGTAAATGTGTTTTGACAGTAGGTGGATGGGTGGGTGAGAGAGAGGCAAAACATCTCTTTTCAGAAATGATCAGCAGATGGTGACAACAGCAGGATAAAAGATGGAATCAGTACTAGATAAAACTCCCAGCACTCTTTCAGTTCATTGAGCACTGTGCTTTGTCAGGACTAGTTTCTGTTTCTTGTGAATATCTACTAGCCTTTTGGAGTGCTGTTATGTCCAATAAGTTACTTTACAACAAGATTGTCTAGACCTAAAGCTTGATCCTGCATGTTTGACACCTGTGGTAGCTTTGTCAGTCATTCACTTCAGTGGATGGATGCAGGATCATTTTCTAATAGCTTGATTATTAATAAGGGAACCTGATCCTGTGCACACTTACACATGTTAGTAACTTTACTAATGTAAGTTGTTCCACTGATGGCTCTATGGCCAAGTACACTTGAAAGTGTTCGCAGGCTCAAAGTCTAAGACAATAGAAAGGGAATTGTCCAAGAACTGTACAACAGCCAATAAGAAGACTTATGTAAACTGACATCTCTGCAAACTCTTCTTTTCATTCATTTAAATGATCTAAAGGGATTAAATGTGGAACTCCAGCTGAGTTTTGCCTGAGGTTTTTCTGGAGTGGTCCCTGAAACCTTTGCTTTGTCAATGACAGGTGAGCACATTACAGTCAAAGTATTCCCTTTTGGACTGCATGACTTTTTGAGTAAAAAGTAATTTGTGTTATTCCTGACATTATGTGATAAACAAAACAAATGAAATTCTGGCACTTTAGCTGGTAAAATCTGGATTTTATCAGTCCTTATGCTGGTAATCTAATCTTATATTTCACTGAAATGAGAGTTGTTTATGCAGACAGTTGTTTATGCGGACAATTTGAGAATACTGGGACGCTTTTGCCCTGTAGTAGTATTGGCTCTGAAATATCAACTTTGGACAAGACAATTAGGAAAAGATTGCAGTCCTTTCTAATTCTCTGAGAATAATGAAAGACTAAAGGTGACAGAACCAAAATTAGTTTCCTGCATATTTATGACCAAACTGGTATGAGATTTGAAACACAGATAAAGCCTTATGTAGAAATATTGTATACTGGGCACTTGGAAAAAAAATGAAATACTGATACTATTCACAAATTTGGGTAATATGTGGCAATTTTTTGCCCAAAAAAAGTGAAAATTTTCAAAAACATCCAAATGGCTTGATTCAACATTTCAATATCTCTTAAATGGAACTGTCAATTTGAAAGATTTTTAAGTGGTTCAGTTTGATGTACTTTTAAGTGTTAAACCTGGCAGTAAGTCTTCAGTGGGACTGCTCATGTTAGTAAAGGGAGAGCCAATCTTGGCTGACGGGGATTCATGTAGTCAAAGACTGATAGGAAAGATGATCTTAGTAGATGCAGTTTGAATGACAAGGGAAAGAAACATGAGTGCTGAGATTGCCAGAGAATTCTAAATATGAGTAATCACGATAGAAAATAATGAGGGCCTGAGCAAGAAGAATGCTGAATTTTTGGTTAGAAAGAAAAGGTTGCATTTTAGAAGAATCCTAAGAAACAAAGAAGATATTAATTTGTGGCCTTAAAATGACTAGCGATTACCAGGGGAGTTCTCCAGTGGTTCTTGTATGGCACACAGTGGCCTTATCAGATATGAGATTTCAGCTTAGTGTCTGTTATTGCAAAATGGCTTTGGAAACCAGCTTTCATGGTTTTCTATAATTTTATTTTAAAGTGCTTTTTAAGAAAGATGGTCTCTTTTGCAGGAGCAATTCACATGTGCACCATTCATTCCCGCATTTTTGAATCTGTAGTTAAACTGTGGACCAAATATGAACATTAACTACTTATCTGGGGCTAAATCAAGTGTTTAGACAGGCGTTCTAATATCTACACCTGCAGTTCATTGTGGGTGTGAACCAGATGGTACATATTTTTAATATAATTTTTTTTGGTAGGAATCACTGACTGATGCCCACAAATTTATTCAATTGTGATTTACTATTTCTGGAAGTAAGGTAGCCTATATAAAGAGAAGGTGCTCAAATATATCGAACTAGTGGAATTCATCAGATTTCTTTATCATCTGAGTAACAACACAGGACTTCAGCTGCAATTTGTTCGTCACAAATTATTTCATGAAGCTAAGGGCTGAAAAAATGAGATTATAAAGATATGGTAGCATCCTGGCTCGATTCAATTTTAGTAGTGTTATTACGCTTTTTTGCCTTGCTGATCCGCTGAGAGTGGTATGATGTTCACATCCAGTTGTCAGAAGGCTTATCCATTTTCATCTCTCAAACAGTGGCAACAGCTGCATCTTGTCACACTATGGTGTGCATTTCAGGAGTTCACGACTGTGGTTTATCATTTGATGAGCACAGAGCATGAGTGACCCTGTCATTGCTGAGTACAATCAGCACTTTGAAAGTAGGAAGTGGAATTTATAGCTGCTAACACATTTTGCAGTTTAAAAGGTCATCAGATCTTGGGCTTCTGATATATTTCATGCCCTGTTTTTAATTTGGAAATACAGCAGATTTATGCTGCTGTCTTTACATGAACGTTAGACCCAGTGTTATATTAAGTATACCTTTTTCACTGAAAAGATGCAACAGCTAACAGATATTAATTAACCAGTTTAAATGATAAACATGTAGCATTCAGTTAGAAGGTATTATATTTGTGCTACATGTGGCCTATATTTCACAGAACAGTATATTTTTGTACCCAGCATTTGTATTCTTTGCTACTGTGCTAAGTTATTCAGTAAACATAGGGTTTAGCCTCACCAGAGTCCTCTGAATATGTATTCTTTGGAATAGCACGATTTACCTCAGCATCATCTTAAATTAACTAAATATAGACATCTCACTGTGGGTCCAAATCCACACTGCTTGTACAATGCAAACCTCTATTGATTCCTATGAGAGTTTTGTGTGCTGAGGGAATGCAGGATCTTTTATGTAACTGCTGATTTTTAAGGAATCTTATTACTCACTAAAAGCATGCCAAGATAAATAGGGAGCAGTGACCCACACCAGAGAAAATAAAAAGCAACCTGAATCCTTTCTCAGAACTTATACCAAATCTTCTCTTGAGGTTTGGAAAGTTGAGTTAACTTAAAACCCAGGTTTATTCTTTTTTTTTTTTTTCATGCAATGAATTACATGCCATTTTCCAAGCTGCCTTGTAAAAGATTCTTTGCTGCATGAAAAGGGCCTGTAGTGGCCTCCTTCACAAACCTTTCCAGTCTTTGGAGGTTCTGGACTGCCTTTTCCTATAATTTTCATAGTCAGATTAGAGAGTTGGGGTTAACAATCATTTTTAAGATGCACAAAACAAATCTTTTAGGTCTCCTTTCCCAGTCTATTGTTTATATTCACTTTCACTTTTAATTTTAAGAAATGGCATCATCAGTTTTTAATCAGTGACTGCTCTGGTCAAGTGCATACATTAGTAGTAGTTTCTACAGTATAATTACCTTGTCTGTTTGTGAAGGCACAACAATATCTCAGCACAAATCTCATTGACCAGTCCTAATGCAGCCCTGACATTGCAAGATTCTAGTACTTGCTCATAAAAGTAGAAGTTTCTCAGAACTTTCAATTGATAAGAAAAGGCTTAGGGACTTCAGTTTAGAACTGTCATTTTCAATCATCCAAGAATGGGAACTTACAAAACTGTTGAAATAAAATCATCTTTCAGCACTTCTCTATCATCCGCTCTGTATTGGAATACTTTGCATGTCGTCCCTCAGCTGTTCTTGGGAACCTGCTAGTTAGCTGACGTTGCCTGAATAACCAGATCTGATGGATTAGAAAAGAGGGTCCTGTGAGGAATTCGAGGGTAGACCGAGCAAAATACTGGCCACCTCCAATGCTTTTAAAAAGTCCAATCTCATGCTCTTTATCTGAACTGTTTTATTAGTTCAGCTCCAACTGCAAGGTTTTGACACTATGTGATGCTAAGTATCCCAATTATGCCTTCTCAGGCCATTTTTGCAAGAATACCTGTGCACAAGCTAGACGTTGAGTGCTAGAGAATCAGGCTCAATGATGAAGCATGAACTTCAGAGATTGTAACTGGAAGCACAATGCATCAGTCAAAATTAAGTGCCAAATTCAGGCATTACAGCCCAAAGCAGTGCAGCTGCAAGTAGTCAGACACATAGAAAGGCATATCTGGTGCAAGAGGCATCCTACTCTCAGAGCAAACGATGTGGAGCCATTTCAAAGTGACAGAAAAGTGCTACATGCTGCGTTTGCCTTCTGGAGTGAAGGTCATTATGCTCCTGGAGACAAGCTGTGTGTGTTGTTGAAAACAGTATATGTGTTAGCCAGTTTGGTAGGATCTTCTTTTTGAGTGAAGCCCACACACCATGATCAGGGTGCATTTCCTAGGAGCATATCTGTATATTTTCTGTTTTATTTCAGAACTGTAGTTGCATCCCATCTGTGTTCTCTTCTTCCATACATTAGATTGCATTGCTGCTTGCACATTAACTATTTATGCACCTGAGTGTGTGTGGGCATAGGCTGGATTTTCCCCCAAAGTCATGAGATAAATTGCAGTACTTGTATATTTTAATATCTAAGCTCATATTTTTAGAATAAAGCATTAAATTAGAGTTACTGTAGCACAATGTAAAAGTGTATAGAAACATCTGGAGGGCAGCATTAATTCTGATTAAAATAATTGTCTTCTAATGCTACTGCATAACTCTATCGTGCCTTTCATTCTTAGATCTCAAAATATTTTACAAAGGAGGCAAGTATAATTTATTCTTTTTTAAAGTTGAGGAAACTGAGGCACAAAAGTGAAGAAACTCGCCAAAGATCAGCCAAATGATCAGTGGGAGAGTTAGAAATACAACCCAAGTCTCTAGAATCTCAGATCAGTGCTTTATCCACCAGGGTATATTGCACCACAGTGTAAGTTACTTTCATCTGTTGTTCATCTACTTTACTTTTGATTTAATTTAATTTATTTTTCACCTGTTATTTAAAAATAGTCTTGGGGGAAAAAACTATACTGAACATTTGGCATTCATACTAATGATGGATAGGATTCAAGTCACTTTTGACATACGGACTCTTATCTTGATCATCTTGGTGCTTTCTTCATGGGATTTTGCCCCTTGTTTGTACATTTCTGATGTCACATCATAACCTGCTCATTAACTTGTCCAGTTTAACCCAGGACTGGTACTCTTCTGGCAGGACACCACAAACCCACCACTGCTCTGGTATTTTCATTGAATGTCTGCTTATAACTTTGTGGAGCACAATGGATCTTATTGCCATCAGCAGTACAGGCAACTTCTTGTCCCTCTGATTTTTCTGAATTATCAACTAGCTTGCATAAGGCAGTTTTGATGGCATGGTTGATACCTTCAATGGAACCCGAAGCCTGAGGGTGTCCTGCCACACACAATCTTCGTTGGATGTTTAGGGCCTGGCAGAGACACCTCACGACCCAACTGATGAATTGTGATCCTTGGTCAGAGTCAATCATTTTGGAAAGGATGAACTGAGAAAAGGCCTTTTCTAGAAGCACCCTGGCAGTGCTCATAGCAGTCTTGGTACCTGTGGGGTACTCTTCTGCATACCTTGTAAATGAATCAACCTCTACCAATTCATAATCATTACCATCCCCTATTTGTGGCAGTGGCCCAATACAGTCAATTGGTAGCCACATCCATAGTCCCATAATCCTTTGATGCAACACTGGCCTTTTTATAACCCATTGATCACAGTTGTTTTCTGCAAAATGTAAGCAGTTTCTAATTTATTGTTCTATGTCTGGAGCCATGTTTGGCCACCATCCTACAATGGATAATCTGCTTAGGGTTTTCTCTTGACCAAAATGTCCTTTATTATGTGAGAGTACTACCAACTCTTCTCTTGTATATGTTGGTACCATCAATACCAGCATATCATCTTTTAATATTTGGGGGGGGGGGTTGAACGGCAAGCGCCAAGACATCTTTATTTTTGTAACTTTCATGGCTTTCCTTGTTGTATTGGCTTCCTCCAAAGCTCCACCAATGGCAAAAAGGTGACTTAATCTCTGTCACAACTTCTGGAGGGAGTGGGCATTCATGATTTGTGCATTGAATGAGAAGCACATAAGATGCTATGACTAACTAGGTGGTTTTATCAATTTCAGTGTTATGATTTATCATATTTAAAGTCTACCCTGCTAGATGGGGGTTCATCACCTGACCTTCATTGATCCAGCCAGACAAGATGTATTTAATTGCAATGAGTGGTCTTAATACAACTGCACAACCCTCTGAGATATTTTCAATGATGGATTGCCCAGGTGAGAGCCCATACTTCTTCAGAAGGGGTAAAACTTTTTTTCCAGTCCCTTAATGTCCTGGCACAGTATGCCACAAGTTTTAACCTAAGACCAACATTTTCAAGCAGAATAGTACTTAGACCCTGATTCATTATGACAAGTTATGAAAGAGTTTCTCATTCTTCAGGTATGCCAATGTAGGGATAGCTAACAGTGATTGTTTTAGTTTTAGGAATGCCTCCTCCTGCTTTTTTTCCCCCAACGCCATTCTGCGCCTTTTCTTAGGAGCAGGTATACTAGCTTTGCTATAACAGCTTACCCTTCCACAAAAATCTCATGAAAATCTGATTAAACCATGAAATGACCTCAAGGTTGTTGCTGCATCCTGGGGAGCTGGCAGTTTGCTAACAAATTCAATACATTGAGTGTCTGGTCCTAGCTCCATACATAGATAAGGAACTCCATTGAGAAACGATTTAAGCTTTAGTATGATTTATTATAAATCCAGCTGATTTCACTCTTGCAAATACCTCATTCAGCATTTTCAAGGTTCTTTGTCTTGTTGGCATGGCTGTTAAAATATCGCCTATTTATGAAACTATTTGATCTCTTTCCATGGTTCTATCCCATAACTGAGTTACTTGTCGATGACAAAGGGATGGTGTGTTATGAAATCCATGGGAGCTCGGGTAAAAGTTTATTGGCAATGACGAAAAGTAAACACAAACTTGTATCAGGCAGGTTTAAATGAAGGAATTAAAAAGAATGTTTTTGGTATGTCTCATACACTAAACCATTTTGCTCCTGAAGCCACTGCTGCCATTTCTTCATGAACTATTTCAACTCCTGGAGCCAGTTTTGGGGTTACCTTACTGAACTCCCTCTAATTGCTAGTCTACCACCACATAGTCTGGTCAGCTTTTAATACAGAGCTTAATGACAACTACTGTGGGCCTCTATTAATATTCCTTATTTCTCCAGAAACTTGAAGTGTCTCTTTTAACCTGTCTTGTATGAGTTGTGAGTAACAATAATGTTGCTGTGGTTTTGGGTCAGGACCTAGAATCTTTACTGCCTCTCCAGTCTTTGTAGCAAGAACTGCCAGGTGTTCCTTGAAACATCCCATTACATCATGGTCCCATTCAGGTAAGGTGAGTATCTTAGGAGCCTTTACAGTGGCCACCATACTTGAAATTGATATTGCATGGATCTCATTAGATGTTAGGACTCTATTTGGTGAGTCCACTATTGCGCCTAGTTTCTTCAAGATGTCAATGCCAAGAATTCCCTTACCATTCAACTGCTGCAGACCAAACTATTCACAATTTGCAATTTACCTATGATATAGCTTACTGATGATGAAGGGCACCATGCTATTTTTGCCTTTTACCTTTCTAATGTCTGGATGTTCTTAACAGGCAATTCTTTAACTATAGGCTCTGACCTAGAACATAAAATTAAGACTGTATTCCCTGTGTAGACTAATAACCTTTGATTGAAGATGCTGAATTCTCCCTTGAGGGGGGCATTGACCATTGTTCTTCCATACTGATCTTGAAATACAGATGCTACAAAGTTTGGGAAGACAGAAGAGCTCAGCCCCTCATTACCAGTTTCTCTTCTCTTCAGCTGAAGTTTGCAGCCTCTTTCTGGTTTTCCTGCATTACTAAGTGTTGGAGGAGCTCCTCAGTCTCTAAGCTTCTTTTCTTTGGCTTTATATTTTCAGTAATTTCCTCCATACTAGATTTCTAAATCGTCTCTCTTCAGAAATCTGTTTGTTACTTTTTCTTTTCATGTGATGGTGCCTTGTCATGCTTTGGCTCTTTTCAGCCCTTCTGTCTTTATTTGGTTTAATTGGCTCCTTTACGGCCATGACCCCTCTTCCTCTGCCAGGGTATGGGAAACACCTTGCTCAGTTTCTTTCTCATGCACTCCTCTGTGTTTTGAAGATAGGAATTTTGAGCATTGAAAGACCCTATCAGCACCTTCAGGGTAGGCATAAGTCCCTGGACCAGTGCATCCTGAAACACAAGCATCTCAAAAGATGTTGCACTAGCTGTCCAAAAAAGAATTTCCTTTCTTTGTACCTACTGTTCTGATCTTTCATTAGTTCATTTTTCGGCATAGTATTTTCCCATTAAATTTATGTTAGGGAAGTAAAATGTATGCATCCCTTCATAAATGTCCATATTCTCATTAACACTAGCAACTAGCAAATTCTCAGGAAGTGAGCTGAATCATCATTTGACGTGCACTAATGAATTAATGCAGCAATGTTCTCCTTACTAATTATAAGCAAATTTATCACTCTCATCATCCAATCCAGGGCACTTTCTCTGTTGGAGGGGCCCATGGTCTTCTCCATTGCCCTTGTCTGTCCAGGGTGAGTGATTTAATTTTGAAGTGGGTCTCTGCTGGCCTTGACAATCTGCTGTAATTCACCATGGCTGTGGTGATCAGGGTGATAGGTATCCCTGGCTTTTTCCCCTCATGGGGACCCTCAGAATTTCTGTCCTCTGTTCCTTCATGCAGTGGGGCTGATGGTTGAGTTTATCTCCTCACTTTGTTCTGGAAATTGGAATCCTCTTCTGATTCCTCTCATTCTGAGTCACAGATTGACTCCTGCAGTGTGGACTTATTTCAATTTAACTTATTTTGATTTAACACTTTTTGCCCTTCTCCTTCCCAGGGTGCTTTCCTTCTTCTATATATTGGGTGGGGGCGTGGCCCTTTTAGGGGGCCATGTTGCCTCACCTCCTGTGGTGCCCCCTCCTAAATTGAACTAGCAAGTCCTATCAATGGATGTGCTAATTCAATTTGGTCTTCTAGTGGGGACCTGTTAATTGATTTAATTTAAATTGCTTTAATGATTTTATGTTGATTTTATTAAATCAATTTAACTTAAATCAATTTAACCATGTAAGTGTGGACATAGCCTTAATTCATTTATCTGTAATGTCTGTCTCAACACTTGTACAGTCAGCCATTCATTCTGTTTTATTAATTCATCTTTTTTCTTTCCATCTGAGATAACAATTCTTTGCGCTGGACAACTATGTTACTCGGCTTCCGATTACATTTATCTAATTCCTTGGCCACTCTGGCTAAACCATACAAGAACACCTCTTTCTTTATTTTTCTGGAGGAGTGTTGTGGTGCAGCCACAAACTCATCCAACCTCCTACATAAATTTTTATATGTGGTTTCCCTGGTAAATAATCAGTCTATGCATGGATTCATATTTTTCCCAAAATCATTCAGACAAAACTCGACAATCTTTATTTACTGTTGCCAAGATCCAAAGGGGGCAGCCGTGTTAGTCTAGTTCAGTAAAACAAACAAACAAGTCCTGTGGTACTTAAAGACTAACAAATATATTTATTGCATGAGCTTTCGTGGGAGAAAATCCCACTTTGTCAGGCACTTTTCTGTAAATTCCCCAGATTCAAAGCATCTAATGAAGTGGGATTTTCTCCCACGAAAGCTCATGCAATAAATATATTTGTTATTCTTTAAATGCCACAGGATTTCTTGTTTGTCTTATTTACTGTATAAGCCACATCCATTCAGATGTTTCAAATCTCTTCAGTCCACTCATACTTTTTAAGTAGATTGACAAATCTCCAGTGGAAATTACTGTGCCAAAATCCTGGCACCATCTGGTCTTTTGATTAGTGCAGGCAATGATCTTACTTGCTTTACCACTCGGATAACACCAAGAGAGCCCTGACTAAGCGTCCCAGTGCTACTTCAGGCAAACTCCAGCTATGGCCTGCTGATCTTTCAGTTCCTCAGCTGTAAGTGAGAGTCGCTGGCAGCCATATTATCAATGTTTTCTGTTGCTCAAGAGTCAGTGATCCTCAACCAAGCTAAACCAGCAGTATAGTAGCTCTAGTTAGACTTAATTCCTGCTGATATTGTATCCCGGTTGCTTCTCCAGCTATATCAGCACTATGCAGAATATTTTCAAGCAACTCGTTAAGTTAGTATAATACAGCACACAAGGTTGTTCTTCTCAAAATACAGCAAAAAAGGCCTACCCACCTATTCAGCAAACAAGGTTGACTCGACTCGAGCACTACACTGACGTTGGTTGGAATCTCTCCACCCACACAGTCAGTGGATGGTATGTAACTTCACTGAGCAAAGTAACACCACATAAACACAAATTACTCAATGGGATGCCCTGCTGAGGTCACCAATGTTGAACAAATGAATCAAAGGAGTTTGGAGAAGTTACGTTTTTCAAAGGATCCCTTCCTTCCTCAGATTCACCCTGTTTTGTCTGATCACTGGTAAGGAAATGTGTAAAAGTGTAGGTGTTAAACAATTTATTAATGGAATAATAAAAAAAAAATCCAGTTTTCAAAGGAAAATAGCTTGAAGGTTATGGTCTTATGCAACTTAAAGCCTGCTATCATGAAACCATGAGATGTATAACATTAAACTATACTTCACCATTTATTGCACACAGGGGAGAATCTCACATAATGGATCATAAGGGTGAGTTGAGACTAGAACAGTGGAACAGGAACTGAAGTTTCAGATGCCAACAAGAATGGAAGAGCCACAAAGGAGGAACAGGAGCAGCAGAATGTGATGGAAATGGTGAGTTGTCTTCTAAGATCTTTAATCTGATGCTCTTCAGTATCATAGCCATGTCTATCATCCAAATGTACAGCTATGAGCTCAATTCATTCTGTCCTTCTGTAGTAAACAGTCTTTGGGCAGATTACATATCATGTGACACCTTCCCACTGAAAATTTTACTGCCGTAGTTTAAATAGAAAAAAGACAGCAGAGTCCCATGAAGAAGGAATGTCAAGATGGAGTCCACATGTCAAAAGTGCCTTGCTATTCCTTGACTTAGAAGTCCTGTCCATCACTACAATTTAATTTGACTTTATTTATGCATATGGGCCAGACCCCAGCTGCTTAAAATCAGCACAGCTCCTTTGACTTCAGTGGGAACTGTGCCAATTTACACCATTTGAGGTTTTAGTCATACATTTCCAATATTTGCAACACTTTAATATAGATGCCTCTGTTCTGCAAGTAGCTTTTAAGTTATCTAAACAGCCATACTAATGCTACCCAATACTTTACGTTCATATGTGGGGGAGAGAGAAAGAAAGAAAAAGAAATCTAACGAACATTCTTGTTTATAGTGAACTATGATTAGCTATATCTCTTTTCCTTTTCCACCTCACTACATGTGTGACCATATGCTGCACTGACAGACACCTATCCCATACACCAAACCCTAACCTGTAATCATAGAATCCTAGAAACTGGAAGGGACCATAAGAGGTCATCGAGTTTGGTTCCTTGCACTTTATGGCAGGACCAAATACCCTCTTAAACTATTCCTGACAAGTGCTTGTTTGTGTCTCTTAAAAACTTCCAATGATGGAGATTTCACAACCTGCCTAGACAACATATTCCAGTAGTTAATCACCTAGACAGGAATTTTTTCCTAATGTCCAACCTAAACCTCCCTTGCTGTAATTTAAGTCAATTGTTTCTTGTCCTATCATCAGTAGTTAAGGAGAACAATTTTGCCGCCTCCTTGTGACAACCTCTTAGGCTATGTCTACACCAGCCAATTTGATCCGTGGCTACACTAGCCTTCGGCTAGTTCAAACTAAGAAATTTCTTAGTTTGAGCTAGCCAAAGCTTAGTCTGGACTAAATCTCAGCTGGTTAGTGCAGACTAAGCACTTAGTTCAGCCTTTAAGTTCGAACTAGCACGATGTAGACACAGACTAATGTCTTAGTTCAAACTTTTTCAGTTTGAACTAAACCATTAGTTTGAACTAGCTGTGCTGACTAGTTTGAACTAACTTGTTAGTTTGAACTAAGCCACCCAGCTTGTTTGAACTAAAAAGCCTTGTTTAGTCTGAACTAGCGTGAGGCTAGTTCAGACTAACCTTGGGCTTCTTCAGTTCAGGCTAGCAAGTCTAAACTAAAAAATCAGATGTAGACGTAGGCTTAGGTACTGGAAAACTGCTGTCATGTTCCCTCCGTCTCCTCTTTTCCAGACTAATATTTTCTTCCCCTAAGGGCAGCTATATGGTACAAACGTATGTTTTTATAGCTGCACAGTAGTGTGTGCTCCATTCAATTTCAGATTTACCCACTCTAGGAATTCTGCTCTCCTGCCATATGCAAATATATCCCATGTATGACACAGTTCACTCAGCTAACATAATGGTACCTCATATGAGTAAAATATACTCCTGTCAATGTCAAGGGAAGATCAGATCACTAAAGAGTGCTACGTTCATCCGCATCAGAAAGACCTTGATCTTCAAAAAGCATCCAACCTAGCAACAAAAACCTGTGCAAACTGTTTTGAGTGTACATGAAGCATCATTACTATTTACTTTACTGCTGCTAAACCTGTTTGTCACACACCAAGAGTTGAGTACTGCAGGTTTTGTAAGCAAATAAATACAAGTTTGGATTCATAACAAGGCCTACCTGTGTGCAAAGTGTGGAATACACTTCCTATGCATCTGACAAAGTGAGTTCCAACCCATGCTCCCACTTCACTGAAAATTTTTGTTAGTTTCTAAAGTGTCATAGGGCTGCTCATTGTTTGCTGAAAACAGATTAACCCGGCTACCCTTTTGAAGCCTCTCTGCAAAGTATCTCAATAAAAATCTGTTCTAATTTTGGCCAAAGTGCCTCAAAGCTCCAAGTCTTTCATAAATCTGAATCTCTAGAGGTTCTGTGTATGTATCACTACCCTAGTCATTGGCTGGCCTGAGTGAGAAGCACTTTTCAGATGTGAAAACCTGTGGTGTGGGATTTTTTGTTCTTTCTGGCATAGCTCAGTGATATCATTCTCTTTTGAAAACATAAATGTAAGGCAAAATGTTGAGGCTAGAAAAAGCCGAAAGAAACAATGGAAAACTATATAATATGGGGTCATAAAACTGCTACTTTTAGAGACCACTTAATTTAACTTTTTTTCCTTTCCCAGCAGAAGGCCACATCTGGTGAGAGAGAGATAAGCTCATAGTTACACCCACAAAACGAGGAAATTTGTTATGACCGCTGAACAAATATCCCATATATGTACAGTAATTTAGTCTGGTGAAAGGTTTTGTAATACATTTGCATTAAAATAACAAGACTGAATAGATATGTATTGTATGTCAGAGGGTCTAGTTCTGTAAATAGTGTGTCATCATCTCTGAAAAATAATTGAGAAAAATGCTGAAGATAAATTGTACACAATCATATGTAATAATAATAAAATTCTACTCAGCTTGAGTGAATAGAAAACCACTTCACTGGAAAACCATAAAAAATCCTTTAAAAGTTGACAGTATCACATACCATATCCAAGAGAAATTTGCTAATGTCTTCTCCACTTAGAGAGGTGTATAAAAAAAATGTACTTGCCAAATCGGCATTTACTCTTTCTTGTGTAACTATAATTAGATTATCATACCCAAGAGTTTAGAAGTCTTAGATTTCTTTTTATAATCACTCTGTCAACTACAGACTTTGGCTTCAGAAAATAAACTGTGTTGTAAATTATATTCATATGCACTGAATTACCCTGAGAATGAATTCGCTCTTTGAATGCACTATTTCTGTAAGATTCTTCTGTTCTCTTTTGCCTAACTTTTTACTGCAGTAGTTTATAGTGTTACCACTATAAAAAGTGTTTACCAAATTATTTTATAGTGTTTACCAAATTATCTAGGCAACTGCCATATCATATCAATGGCAATAACCAAGTCCCTAGTAGACTTCATGGAGTGACTCAAACTTTTCCCTTGTTTGTTGGACTAATAGCAATGCTTCAGGGTTAAGGTTTCAGTCTTTATTTTAGATTTCTATTGGTTAATATTTTGTTGGGCTGGCTTATTTCAGAGTAACCTTTCTGGGGAATGGGATTGGAAGGTGGTTTTTGGTTAGAAGGGGATGTCTTTGTTATGGGTATCATTCTTCTATTAGAAAAATGTTTCAGTATCGCTCCAGAGATAGTATTAGATTATTCGGTACTGACATCTGTATGGCTTTCTGACAAATAATTTTATTAAAATCCAATTGCATTTTACTAAATTCTGTAAAATTTCAGTGGAAACTTAATGAGAAATCTGGAAAGTGGCTGGTTATTTATATTGCAAAATTATGGAAGTGAATTTCCTTCCTAGTAGTAGTTGAATAAATCAAATGCTTTCTTCCCATACAATATGTTATTCCAATACAGTACTATTGCAGTACATAATGATTATATATCAAGAGTCTCATGTAATGTTTATATAACTTTGTATATCAAGAGTCTCATGTAGAGTTTATATAACTTTTTAATCTATTTAAAAGTTATTTAAAGCCATTTTCAGTTAATATTGTGCCCTCTTGCTGTGGTTTTCCATGGAAATATCCATACCTTTAGAATAGGTTTTTTTCTATCTAGACCAGGGGTTCCCAATCTTTCTAAGGCTGGGGACCCCTTTGTAACCCCCCCCCTCAAAAAAACTTTTCACCCTCCCTTGTGTCTGGCACCACAGCAGGCAGAATTTGGCCTGTGAAGGGCAAAATCTGGCCTGCCCTGCTCTTCTGCTGGGGAATGGAGGCTGCTGCAGCTATGCAGCCCTCCCCCTGCCCGGAAGCTTCTGTGTCTGCATCTTCCTGCCAGGGAGTGGGGGCTGCCACGGCCATGGCCCCTTGCTCCTGCCCCCCTGAGTGCTCTCCGCCCACCAGCCTGTTCTCAGTCCACCCCCGCCACTAGTTCCCCATCCCCAACCTCGCCGCCAGAGCTGCTGGCACCTGGTCACCCCCCCCCCCCAGGCTACTCTCCCCGAGCATGCTGTGAGCATGCTTAGAGCAGGAGTTTTAAAAACTCTCTGCCTGGGGGAAGCTCACTGCTAGCTGGAAGCCTAGGTCTCTGTGGCAACCAGAGACCCCAGCGGTGTCTGTCTCCTGCTCCCAGCCTGTCCGCAGACTCCCTGGAGTGACTGCAGCTCCCCCCAGGATCCATGGACCCCAGGTTGGGAACCACTGTTCTAGACAAAACCAAAAAGAAAAGAACAACCCTACTCAGGGCTATGTAGAAAATTTATTTTATGTTCAGGAACACAAAGAAGATTAGCAAACTAATGTGAAAGATGTCTAATAATATACTGTCCCTGTTGCAAAAATGTGCTAATAGTGGAACAATTATTATGACAATGAAGGGCAATGGAACCATAGCAAAAGCTATTGATGAGCATGGTTTAATATTAACTTGCAGTCTTCTCAGAACCTGTTTGTCTGTGTATAGCACATTGTAAGGATACTTACCATCTTTGTCCTGGATTAGGATTACTGGGGCTTTAAATATAATGATGATGGCACACAATATCATAATTTTCTACAGGAATAATTACTCCAGGGACAGGAACAATAATTTCTAGGGTTCCAGTTAAGTACCCTATTAAGGCAAAAGAGTAGCTTCCTTATATTAGTCAGAGCTTGTGTAGTGAGTTATCCATAAATACAGTGTTTAAAATAAAGAAAACAGAAATGCTTTTGCAATCAGTGGGCTCAGTGCCCAGCTGATGCACTGAATGCAAACTCAGCATACCAGAGGTCAGAAGGTGAAAACTGGATTTTAGCCATCATTCTGTTCCCATAATTTTTGGGTTGACCAAAGCCTAGAAAGCCCTCAATATAACTCAGCGCAGCTCAGGGCCAGTGCAACACAGTAAGCCCAGTAAGTGTTGCAGGGGGCGCTGATGTTTGAGGGGTGCCAAAATGGGGAGTGTGCCATTGTGCTGCACTATGACGTCACTGTGCCGGCATCTGCTGCGTTGCAGGGTGGTGCCAGAAACACTAGCACCGTTCCTGGCACAGCTCCAAGGCTGTTCTAAGTTTCATTGCTGCAGCCAGTTATCATGACAGGGGCAACCCTCATGTTCTCCTTTTGGGACAGATTTCCACTTGCTTTAGGCTGAAGATTGAGAGCCATATGTGATGTTCATGAATGCTTTGTTTAGGATTTTATTATGTTTTTAATTAAGTGATATTAAAGGAACAACATGAAAAGTATATGGGATAATAAAACAAAATGTGAGCAAAATAGGAGTTAATGGAATAGCACCATCAGATGCATCACCCAATGTCAAACCAATTATTTTACAGAAGTTGCCTGCATTACCTGATTATAAATCTCCTTAATTAGCTCATCCTAATGAAATAGGCATGGGCTTAAACTGTGAGGTTTGTATAGTAATTACTGCAAAGTTCAAGGGCTTCAGAAAATCCTCCAATTAAGACCTTCTTCTGAGAGATGAGCCCAAGTAATCTAAGTCACGATATTAATGTGTCATCAGTTAGTGAGATGAGTATCAGAAACAGAGATTGCTGAATAAAATGGAGAGGACCTATTAGATTCTCTTAAAGTGAATGCCTGTTTGCCACAATGAAATTACTATCTGAAAAGACATCCATCCTTCTTCCAATTAATTTCTGAAACTGTGATCAAAGATAACTTTTGTGAGTAAAAGGAAAGAAAATCAACATTGTCCTTTCACTTTGTGGTTTTATTATTTGTATTATTCTATGCCTAGGAGTCCTAGTTATGGAGCAGCACTCCTTACGGTAAGCTGTACAAACAGAATGAAAAGACAGCCTGAAGGAGCTTACTATTTAAGCTGAAAGCAGCCAAAGTTTATCTAGTGAAGCTTCTTTTGTAGATAGGATCCTTGCCCTTAATGTAAGGCTGCTTTTTCCATTTATCCTTGGAATGAATACAAAATACTGAAAAGCAGAATACAAAAATATACATTCATTTAAGTGACTCACATTTTCTTCATGTTCCAAATATGTCATTGGACAATTGAATCTGCAGTTTTTAATTAAAGGGTGGAAAAGATGGAAAGGGCTGGGCTTAAACTGGTCTCTGTTTAAAATAATTTATGCTACCAAGCCATCATCCAACATAATGATAGATTGACTTACCAGAGCCAAATTCTACCCTGAAAGCTTCACGTGTACATTTCCCATTGACTTCAGTTCATCATATTGTGTATGACTGCAAAAGGCAGGGCTCTCTAGTTCAGCTAAGTATTTAAACAAAATCCAGGGAAGTCAAAATGGATTTGGTGTCCCATGCAACAGGGGCTTCGCTGGCACTGGGCACACGGGGCCTGTGCCCTGAATCCCAGCACCAGTGGCACAGGTCTGGCGGGGCCCTGCCTCTCCTGGTCTCTGGCCCAATTGGGCCGGGGATCCGGGGTCTAGCTACCCGCAGCTGCTACTACCACCCCAGCCCCTCCCGAACGTGGTCTGCAACCAGGAGGTGTGGCCTCCGGGCAGGGCGTGGGGCCTGGTCCGATGCTCCGGGTCCTTTCCCGGGGCAGCGACACTCCTGCCATGCAATGACTTCAGTGGCATTTATGCACTGAAGTTAAGCGTCTTTTCAAGTATTTTATTTGAATCAGGGCCTAGATGTAGGCAAACATGAAAATCAGCAGACATTATGGATTTGATCCCACTGGAGAAGTTTAATAGGATGGCATGTTTCCTGGGATTTTGTTGGAGGGATGAAGATTCCTTTTATTTTCAGCTTATATGATGTTTTATTTTGCAGTTATTTTTAGTTACATGTAAATAATATCAAAAACAAAACAAACTGTGGCATCTAATTGAGGATTTTTAATTTATTTTAGATAATGTGCTACCTGCTACTGGAGAGACTTCTGTGGTTTAGTTTGAAAAACACTCCTAAAAGTGATTTTTGCTACAAATATTGTCTTGTGAGATCCTGTCTGCACAACACACTCACTTCCTTGACTCTTTTGTTAGTAGTGTATGCCATCATGAATCACTTCCTTTGACAATATTTGCATCTTAAAATCACAACAGAAGTGTCTTCTGTCTCTTAAAGTTGTTGGGCACTTAATCTTCATTCTTTTCCCATTATAATCAAATATACAATGTGATATTTGATGATACAGGAATATTAATTTGTCTCTGTAAATGCCAATTCCTGGAATAGATGTGGTGATTTATCTGTTTTATAGTAATCTTGAGTAGTCCAAGTAAATATGGTTTTCTTACATCACTGAGTTGTATTACATAGTCAAAAGGATTTATACATTATCCTATGAATAATTGTGTATTAGTGATATAGCTAAAACAGCTATGTTTGTTCAGTAAAGAAATGGGAGAACATGAATTGCACTGTTGAATCTTTTTCATTCTTACTAAGATTGACTGTTGAACAGCATTTTCACTGCTCTGCTTTGAAAATAGCCTAAAAGATCTGGAACAAATTCTAGATACATGTTTTTTAAGCAATGCTTGAACTTACAATGGAGATACCAGTTCTAGTCTCCACAGCTGTCATAACCTTCATTTGTTATGTTTGAAAAAGGCTCTTAGCAGCACCAACTCAGCATACCTCTGGACACACACAATAAATAACCTACCCTAGTTTTTAGTTTTACTTTGTAATTCATCTCTCCTTATGCCCTTGCTTGTCTACATCCCTAACAATCCTTGTCTCTAGGGTTAAGTCTGCTTTATCCAATGATCCATTTATCCACTTGTTAACCCATGTGCTAAGACTTGTACCAAGACAGAGTCTAACTCTGCTCTCTCTCTGTTGCTAGTTCAAATTTACACTTGCATAACTAAGATAAGACAGTAGCATGTACTGTTTAATAAACCCAATTCAGAATCCTTTGCAGTTTATTCAGGCTCTTGGAACCTGATTCTGCAATCTTTGTGGTGCGCAGAACTTACTCATGTGAGTAACATCACTACAAATAGCAAAAAAATGCAAGGACCCTGTGGCACTTAAAGACTAACAGATTTATTTATCACATGAGCTTTCGTGGGAGAAAATCTCACTTCGTCTTCAAAGCGTATGATGAAGTGGGATTTTCTCCCATGAATGCTCATGTGATAGATAAATCTGTTAGGCTTTACGTTCCAACGGGGCTCTTTGCTTTTTTTGCTGGACTAGACTAACATGGCTGCCCCTTTGGAACATCACTAGGAATAGATTCTTAGAGCTGCTTATCCAGAATTTCTGAAAGTTGACAAGCTTTGTATGTTTGTTTGTTTAACAAGCACTATTATTTCTTTATCTTTTGCTTTTGTATTAACAATAATGTCCTCAGTATAAGGACTTCTTTTATACAAGATAGTTAAGCACTATACTCTTCCAATTGTTTTAGCTGAAAACTGTTGCAGTAGGCAATTCCTATACCTGTGATTTATAGTTTTTAGAAAGAGAAACTATAAAAAGATTTTTTTCAGAATGTATTGACATGTAACAGTGCTAACCAGAGGTCAGTGCTAACAGTTAAAGCAGAGGCACTGTAGTAACAGTCTTCTCTGCCAGAATTAAAATAGATTTAAAGTGCCTTCTTTAGGTTCTCTACTAAGTAACTGTATTGTTTTAAATCCTCTCTGCTCTACCATTGTCTTCAGTATAAGGTACTTAGTGGGAGAACAGAGTCCTTTGCTATGTGCAGCTCTGAATTTTTCAAAAATTCAGATCTATATCCAAGCCATGCTGTTCAGGCTCTACTGAAAATTGATCTTCTCCTTTAGAAATTTGAACCGAAAAGTTGGCATGAGGTGATAAGTATTGCCCTCCTCAAGTGTGGAAAATCACCAGATGATGTACCAGCTACTGCCTGATACCAGTGTTCTCCACAACTTGTGAGTTTACTGACAGTGTCTTAGTGGCCTATCTAATCCCTAAATTTGAGGCCATGGTACCAAATGAACAGATCAATTTCAAACTGAGATTGAAGAAGCTGTGACCAGATTCCCACCATTACCAGTTACATGGGAGTTATCTTACTTGATACAATTTCATATAAACTATCCTAACAAGATTGCTTGTGTGGCAAGAGGCAAAGTCTTCACCTCCCTCAGTGAGTCTTCCACTATTCATAATGGTGGAATACTGTGAGTACTGCAAATGCTTCCAAACCTTGCCAATTCCTGTTGACAAGGAACCACTTCTGCAGTCAACTTGTCTTAAGTAAACCCTATCCAAAGGACATGGGTGCAGCCTTGGACAGAAGCCTGACTCTGCTCATGACTTTTCCAGATGTTTTAAAAAGTAAAAGCAAGGACTAGGTTGTCTGAAAATTGCAGGGTGCTGATGAGTGCACTCTGCAGAGGCCCTAGCACTGGTACACTTGGTGGCTGAACATTGTGTACCAGTCCGGAAAGGCAGCTCTCAGATCTCTGGATGTGCAGCCTAATGACACAATGACTATGTTCACACGTAAACTGTTATTTCAAAATGAGTTATTTTGAAATAAAGTCCTTATTTCAAAATAACTAATTTGAATTAAGAACATGTTAATTTGAATTAAGGGAAAGCCTGCTTTCGAAATGGGTGTTATTTCAAAATGGTTATTTTGAAATAAGGCTGTTCGGACATGTTGTTTCGAAACAGCTGTTTCGAAACAATGGTGTTGTTTTGAACAGCCTTATTTTGATTTCCTACTAGGGTTTACGGTTTCCAAATAACAGTACGTCGTGTGGACATAAGAATTTTTATTTCGAAACAACAGGTGTTGTTTCAAAATACGTAAAACTGTTGTCTGAACACAGCTGATGAGTTATAACTGGACTATTAAAAATCAAGATGTCTTCAGTGCTTATGCCTTCTAGCATGCGTGTTCCCATCCAGATCCAGAGGCAAGAGAGAATGACAGAGGCACACACGTGTATACACTTAGAGCTCATGAGTGTAGTTGAACCATGGCCGACTGGCATTTGATAATTCATGAGGATCTTCGAACCTTCTGAAGATGCATCTGAAACCTCACAGGCCTTTTTAGGATCAAACTGAAGATCTCAAATGTTTTTGTCATGAGCCTCCCAGTCCAGGTTGACAGACTCAGGCTAGTGGGGCTCTTACTAGTACTCGAAAATAGTTGTATAAACAGCATTTCAAAGTTGTAGCTTTAGGTCTTGAGGCTGGAGGTGGGGGAGGGGGTTTTACTGCCTGAGCTCCACCCTGTGCTTCAACTTCAAAGCACTGACTAACCATTATTTTTAGTTAGTAGCACAAGCCTCGCCGGGCTGGGTCTGTCAACCCAGTGTTGTAGGCTTGCTTCAAAGTGCTACATCAAAATACCCAAAGAGTCTTCATTCAATTCTAAGAAATACTAAAAAGAATTCTGGAATAATGCTAATGTCCTAAACAAATACCCACAAAAGAAGTGCCAGTATTTAATCTATCACGGCAAGGCTGGTCTTCATTAAACTGACGCCATCTCCTTCATTTCTGGAATATAAGAGAACACACAGTGTAATTGTGAGCAACACTGTCAAACTCAGGATCACAAGGGAAATCACCACCCACGTCAGTTATTTTTCACTGGCGTCTCATGCTTTCACCAAGCTACTTGTAAAGCTACTCAGTGTCTCAGTAATCTAGACTGGTTAGCTGAATGTTAAGACTAATCAGCTCTCTTGCTACATGAAAGAAGGAAAACCTTGACTTCAGTGATATTTAAGCACATGCTTAAAGTTAAACATAAATAACTTGCTGAAATTGGTGTTTAGAGCCTACTTGTGCCATAGAGGCTCTGAACTGCATTCCATCCAGCTGAAGTAGATTCAGACTTTTATTTTCCAGTGTATATAGGATATGTGCTCTCCTGATACTATCCTTTTGAATAATGCAGCGTGCACTCACAGGGTTCTGCATTTGCCCTGATCATTGAAGAGGGGTATGTGGGAGGGGGAGAGAGAGTACTTATTCCTTGCCCTGTGCCCCAGTTGTGCAAAGCCAGACTGAATGCACCTTTTGCTTTGATAACGATAATGCAAGTGCTATTGTCCTGTGTGTCTCCTTTTACTGTCTATTGTGCTATCTAATTTACTGTAAATTCCTCAGGGCAGGGATCTTATTTTCATTCAAATCTGTAAATAACCATGCATACACCATGTATAAAAAACAGTAAAAGACATACTTTTCCAGACTTCTCCTCAGCATTGTAATAAATGTGATCTTCAGTAAAATAATTCTGTAGTCTGATTTCGAGAATTGTGTTCATGTTCCCTAAAAGCATGAAATATTTTGATAAGGTCTATCAAATGCAGAGGATATATTCCTCTTATATGTAGAGCTGATAGAACAGATTGAATAGATATTATTTACACCAACTGTTTCTCATTAATGACAATCCAAACCTTATAATCAGTCTTATAGATAGATAGATAGATAGATAGATAGATAGATAATGTTTGAATTCTCAGGGAAATAGTAAGGTCTAATCAATACCACATGCTTTTTTATTGTTTTCCACATGGCAGAATCATGACAGTCAGTTGATCATTGAATTATGCTGAGGCATCATGCCAGATCATCAGAGAGAAAGGTCATATGTAATGAAAATGTAATATTCAAAAGAGGAAAAGCATGTATCTAAGTATTTGGAAAGGGTATTGATTTCAGTTTATCAGATAAAAACCTAGGAACTGAATTTCCTGGTGTTTTATTTAAACCACACAGTAAATATCTTCTTCCTAATTTTAAAAATCAATTAATAGAAAATCGATGACTATATCACCAAATAATACAATTGCAGGACACTGTCATTTGGAAGATCATATCAATCACTTTAAGTCCCAAAATGATTGCTTGTATTAGTTCTGAGATTTGAATCCCTCTTGGGTACAGAAGACAGTTGCATCAGATTCCAGCAGTATAGCTGTTATAGACAAACAGTATCTTTCTTATTATGTATGGTTGTGAGGTGAAGTCTTGTATTCACTTGCAGTCCTAAATATTTCCTTGTTTTCTGCTTTCATGAACATTGACTTTACAAAATCACCCATAAACAAATATTTAAAACAAACACAAAATGCTTAGCACAGGAAAAGAGTCCTTCTCATTTTTGTATAAATCTTTACAATTCAGATAACCAGGCTAGATTAGTGAGCCACTGCTTCAGAAGTAGCTTGTGGAAAGCATGTGCTTAAATATCACTGAAATCAAGGTTTTTCTTCTTTCATGTAGCAAGAGAGGTGATTAGTCTCAACAATATTCAGATAACCAGTCTAGATTAGTGAGCCAGTGAGCGGCTTCGGAAATAGCTTGTGGATGTGATGTTGTTTTTGCACCCCTTGCTGTTTCAAGATACCTTGGTGGAAGGTGAACATGCTCTTTAGAACACTTCTGTGTCTCACAGAAACAATCATGTGAACATCCAAGAACTAGAATCCCAACATGAAAGTGATACCTTCTCCTCTCTAAACAAACCAGAGTTTAGTATCAAATATTACTGTTGGAGTCCTTTAATCAAAATCTTTCAGCTGGGATGTTAAACTGAAGCCACTTGTTTTATAGATCATAGAACCATAGGGCTGGAAGGGACCTCATGAGGTCATCTAATCCAACCCCCTGCCAAAAAAAGCAGGACCACTCCCACTAAATTATCCCAGCCAGAGTTTTATCCAGCCAGGCCTTAAACACCTCCAAAGACGGAGATTCCGCCACCTCCCTAGGTAGCCCATTCCAATGCTTTACAACCCTCCTAGTAAGAAAGTTTTTCCTAATACCCAGCCTAGACCTCCCCAGGGGCAACTTGAAACCATTGCTCTTTGTTCTGTCCTCTGTTACTACTGAGAACAGCTGAGCTCCATCCTCCTTGGAGCATCCCTTCAGGTAGTTGAAGGTTGCTATCAAATCCCCCCTCAGTCTTCTCTTCTGCAGGCTAAATAAGCCTAGTTCCTTCAGTCTTTCTTCATAAGTCTTGTGCTCCAGCCCCTTGATCATTTTTGTTGCCCTCCGCTGGACTCTTTCTAATTTGTCCATGTACTTTTTGTAGTGGGGAGACCAAAACTGGACACAGTATCCCAGATGCGGCCTCACCAGTGCTGAATAGAGGGGAATGATCACATCCTTCGATCTGCTGGCAATGCTTCTTCTGATGCAGCCCAGTATGCCATTGGCCTTTTTGACAGCAAGAGCACACTGTTGACTCATATTCAGCTTCCCATCCACCAGGACCCCCAGGTCCTTATCTACGGTACTGCTATTTAGCTGATCACTCCCCAGCCTGTAGCAAAACATGTGGTTTTTCCATCCCAGGTGGATGATTTTGCACTTGTCCTTGTTGAACCTCATGAGATTTCTATTGGTCCACTGCTCCAATTTGTCGAGGTCTTCCTGAATCTTCTCCCTGCCCTCCAGTGTGTCTATCATTCCGCCCAGCTTGATGTCATCCACAAACTTACTGAGTGTGCAATCAATCCCATCATCCAGATCATTAATGAAAATGTTGAACAGAACTGGCTCCAGGACTGACCCCTGGGGCACACCACTCGTTACTGTTTGCCAACTAGACATGGAGCCATTGATTCCTACATGCTGAAACTGTTGATCTAGCCAGTTCTCTATCCACCTTACAGTCCACACATCCTACCCATACTTCCTTAACTTGCTGACGAGAATGCTGTGGGAAACCGTATCAAAAGCTCCCATCATATTTCTTCCAAAAAGAGGATTATTAGGATTAATAATTTTAGCTTTTTTCTTGGTGAAATTCCAACAGAGGCAGTTGTTTTCTGCCTATGTAAAATTCCACCTGCAGTTTCAGCTGGATGAGTTTCTGAATTCTTCTTTCATTCCTGACCCAGGTGTTTGTAGACTGGCACTTGCAAAAAGTAGCAGAAGTCCAGCTACAAATTTGAGCCTCAGAATTTTAAATAAATTAACAAAAAAGGAAATGATAATTTATTTGATTTTTAGATGACAAACAGTGTAAAATTTGCCCCTTACTATACTTTTTAAATATGTACACAATGCTACTAATAGTATGATGGTGCTTTAGGTTAAAAAAAATGACACTCACTCCAAAAACAGAGCTCTTTTTGTCCAGGCAAGGTCTGACAGGACATAAGGACAAATATCTGACAGTGGGGATGAGAGTGGGATTACTGTCAGGTAATACCACTTATAAAATCATGAGCTTTTGTACATGGCTTTTCTGTTCTTGTTGTCGTCTTGGCTCCTTTCTTTTTATCTAACTAAAACTACTTCCAAAATACCAGAACCAATTCAAGAAATCACTTCAAGCCTTAAACTTTTCGTTCTCTCTTGGGATACTAATCTCACTTTTCAAATTGTAAGTGGCATTTTTATATTAGATAGTGGGGCTTGTAAAGAGAAGCAGGAAGCAAAAGCAGACTTTTATCTCACAGTAGTCCTTAGGCAGGAAACTTAATTTTCCGCCTTCTGGAAAAGTTGCAGTTTTAAAGGCTTTTGCATGAATACTATGGTAATGCCATTTAAATTGATGGTTTTAAAGGAAGTAATTTTATGGCAAAGGAGTAGAGTATAATCCAACATCTTGTTTCTTGTTATAAGGGAGGATGATTTTGGATGTTGCGAAGAATCATCTTCAAACTTATGTTAATGACTTCCCATTGTTAGAGATCAATTTCTAAAAAGAATGGAAGAGGTAACTGGAGCCCAAAATGCAACTCATTGCTGCTTTGTGCACATCAGTGGGATGCAGATGTGACAGTGGAGCTATTTATGGTCTTCTCCACCTCTCAAGTTCCAAAGGAGCAGCAATGTTAGTCCAGTTCAGTAAAACCAACAAGGAGTCCTGTGGCACTTAAAGACTAACAAATTTATTTATCTCATGAGCTTTCATGGGAGAAAAATCCCACTCCATCAGGCGCTTTGAAAATGGGGGAATCCCATTCTGTAAGTTCCCCCATCTTCAAAGCATCTGATGAAGTGGGATTTTCTCACATGAAAGCTCATGCAATAAATAAATTTTAGTATTTAAGTACCACAGGACTCCTTGTCTGTTTTACTCCACTTCTTAACTTGAGGACATCTGTCAACTCCAAGGATAGTCCTTCTTGGATTATAAATAAAAGAACATAGAAAGGTTATATCAGCTAATCAAAAGTCCAGTGGTTATCTGAAAATATTAGTTTGGCTGGATAACCTTGTAGGAGCAGGATTTCTCCTGTTACATTAGCACCTCTGCTTCCTGTCCTGAGCAGAACTATAAAGTGGGAGAAATCCAGGGTTCATTGGAAGAACAAGCATAGATGCAGCATACAAAAAGGGCCCCACTTTATAAAGTGTAATGAGCTTTTATCACCTGTATATGTCACATTTTGCTTCTGTAAAACATCCAAGGACAAATGGAAAATAATTCAGGTCTGTGAAGCAGAAGAAGCATGTTTATAAATGTTCTGATCAGAAGAGATTCATTCTTCCCATTTGCCTTCTGTCAAAAGTGACATCCATTGCATTAGGATATTTTTTTTTTTTAAATGTTGTATACCACATTTTAAAACATTCCTCCAAATCTGCCTCAACTTTTCATGTACCATCAAGCACATATATTTTTAATCTAATGGGTAAACATGCAAATAGTTATGGGTATTAGAAAGACCTTTGATAATTTATCTCCATAAATTTGATGGATATTATTAATGCAATTTTCCAGGTAATTTCTCAACTCCCATCCCCATAGTTAATGTTCTCTTTCACTTCATCCTCCTTTCTTTGTTTCATTTTGGAGGTGGGGGTTAATTACACTTTTCTCTGTGTCTGGATAAAGATATGTGGATGTTCCTGAGGAGGGGGAAAAGCTTCATCTTGTCTCAGTAGTGCAACAGGGATGATGTTCTTTTGCTAGAAGTTTGGTTGTTAGGAAAGAAAGGATCTTGTAGGAATCTAAGTATTTAAATCTATTTGTCTAATTCCCTATTGTATGCTCAGTAGCAGTTTACAGTCTGTTTTAATGTAAATGTATCCTGCCCTCATTTTCAGTAAGAATTTGGATGCATGCTAAATACACCTTCAACTTCTATAAATTTAAAGAATTTAAATGAATAAGCTATATGAAAAGTTCCTTATATAAGCAAACTCCAAAAAGTTTGTTGGACATTAAAAATGATTACTGCAATGATGAAATAATGAATGAATAATCTTGCTGCAGTACCCATGTTTATCTTGAGAAAAATGCTTGCCTTTAGAATTTTAACATGTGCACTGAGATAGGAAGCTATGGATGCTGCAGAATCCCTCTTGAGTAAGCTTGTAGAGCCAACCCCTCAGGGTTTTCTTTTGATGCTGTGTTCTTTAATGTCCTTTGTATATGCTTCCCAGCTCTACAAATCTAAGATCTGGCTTCTGAACCAAAATAGATCAGCTCTTGTATGGAAATCTTGGCATGTGACTGAGACTTAGTGATGCATGTTATTTTCTAGTGCACTTTCGCTCCGTTTCTTACCTTACCTACTGTGTAGTTTCCCTTGAGATTTCATTTTGAGGCATACAGTAGTGGCCCAGACTCATGACACAGAAAAATAATCACAATTTTATATAATGCGTTACCCCTTCATTTATATTCAAACAACTCATAAGTCCCCATGGTAGACATACTTTCAAACCACTAAGATGGTCTTTATTGATGCTCTACCAATGCATTTCAGGGGTGAAAAACACATTTCCTAGTACAGATCCTTGGACGACCTTGCTGTTCATGTCCTACCACGAGATCCATAAAAGAGCCTTCCCTTTTATCCCACAGCTACTTAGTTTTCCTAAGAGCTTTTGGTGAAGGATCTAGGTACACTATATTAATTGGATCACCATTATCTCCATATGCTTAGTTGTCTTTGTCAGGGAATACTAACACATTAGTGAGATTTCAAAGGGGCAGCCATGTTAGTCTAGTAAAGGGGGGGGGGGGCAAGGAGTCTTGTGGCACTTAAAGACTAGCAGATTTATTTATCACTTTGTTAAGGATGGTCCTCAAGAAAATCAATAAGAACATCAAGACTTCAAAGGGAAAGAGCCAAAATTCAAATAATATGCAAATTGGATTGTATGAAAGCAGGACTTAATCGTGACTATGGATTCTTTTTACGTTATAACAGGTCATTTGACTTCACTCTCCCTCTATGTGCTGTTTCCTGGAGTTTGAACCCTTACAAAGGCTCTGAGCTGATCTAATGTCTTACATTCCCCTGCATTTATTTTCATCCCATTCTGTAAGTTCCCCCTCTTCAAAGCATCTGACAAAGTGGGATTTTCTCCCACGAAAGCTCATGCGATAAATAAATCTGTTAGTCTTTAAGTGCCACAGGACTCCTTGCTTTTTTTTTTTTTTTACATTGGTGTGGCATGATTTCCATTTACAAAAGTCATGTTGACTCTTGCCATGCAGATCATGTTTGTTTGTGTCTGATGATTCTGTTCTTCCTTATAGTTTGTACCAATTTGTCTGGTATGAAAGGTAGGCTCACTAATTGGTAATTGCCATGACCACCTCTGGAGCCCTTTTTAAAAATCAGAATTACATTAGTTACCTTCTGGTCATCTGGTACAGAGACTAATTTCAATCATAAGTATCTCTGAAGTATCGCACTGAAGTACACGGGAGTTCCTTCAGAATTCTTGAGTGAAGACTATCTGGTCCTGGTGACGTATTACTGATAAATTAATAAATTTGTTCTCCTCTTCTATTGACACTTCAATCTCAGACAGATCTAGGTATGTCTCCCAAAAAGAATACCTCTGATGAGGGTATGTCTTCCCTTCATCCTCTGTGGTAAAGAGCAATGAAAAGAATTCATTAGTTTCTCTGCAATGGCATGTTCCTTGAGTGCCTCCTTAACAGCTTTGCAGTCTAGTTGCCACACTACCTCTTTGGCAGGCTTCCTGCTTCAGATATATTTAAAAATATTTTTGAAGTTCATATTCACATCGGTACCAAAAGTTGCTCTTTAAATTCTTTGTTGGCCTGCCTTTTTATACTTTGCATTTATTGTCCTGAGTTGCGCTCCTTCTGATATTCCTCATTAGAATTTGACGTGCAAATTTTAAAATATCTTTTTCACCTCTAATGACCTTTGTTTTTCTGCTGCTTAGCCATGCTGGCATTCTTTGGCAGTCTTACTGTCTTTTTATTCTTGTTTTTATTTTAGCCTGAGACTCTATTATGGTGTTTTAAGTGGTCTTCTTGCATCTTACAGGCATTTTAGTCTTGTGACTGCTTTTTAATGTCTATCTAATTAGCGTACTCATTTTTCTGTACTTCCCCTGTTAAAAGTTACTGTGGTGTTTTTTTTTCCTTCCCTATAGGGATGCTAAATTTAATTACATTACACTCACTGTTACTAAGAAGTTCAGCTATAGCTACCTCCTTGGACCAGATCCTGTACTCCAGTTAGGATTAAATTAAGAATTGCCTCATCCCTTGTGGGTTCCAAGAACAGCTTCTCCAGGAAGCAATCATATATGGGGTCTAGAAATTTTATGTTTAATATGTCCTGATGTTGTATTTACCTATTCAATATGGTGATTATTAAAATGGCCCATCATGAGTGTGTTTTCTAATTTTGTAGCTTCTATAACCTCCCGTAACAGTTCACAACCACCGTAAATCATCCTGGTCAGATGGTCAGCAAGATATTCCTACTGCTGTATTCTTCTTGTTCAAACATGTAATTTTTATCCATAGAGATTCTATGGTACAGTGTGATTCATAAAGATTTTCTTCATCTTTCCTTTTTGTGCTTTTTTAACCATACAGTGCCTCTCCCCACTAGTATGACCTACTCTGTCATTCATAACAGATTTCTTCGGGCATAAACTTTCATGGGCTCCAACGCCCTTCTTCAGATTGCATCTGATGAAGGGGGTTGGAGCCCATGAAAGTTTATGCCTGAAGAAATCTGTTAGTCTATAAGGTGACATAGGACTCTTGTTGTTTTTCCTGTACACATACTAACATGGCTAACCTTGTGGAAATTTCTGTCATTTTTGTGTATTTTGTACTCTGGTATTACCTTGTTCCATTTTTTCAACATTCTATAAACTGACTGGAACACTGTAAATTTAATCACTTAAAAACAAATAAAGCAAATGTCACTCTTCCACAGATTTTGTTGCCAATTCACTGTTCAGCAGTTAAATTAGCAATATTTTTCACTAGAAACCTATAAGTTGTGTGACTTTTGTGCGATTTTGATTTTTTGTTTTGTTTTGTCGCCACATAGAAGAGAGGAAGTGGTAGTGTTTTTTGTCTTTAGTCTAATACTGTGGGTAGGCATCAGGGATGTAGGAGCCCCCAGTTAAATTCGTGCTCCCTACCCCAGGGAGAAGAGATTTCAACAGGGTTCCTCACTGCTCAGCTGTTTCCTAATCATTGAACTATGAGATTTTCAGAGAAGAGACACTTCATTTCTCTTGTTGAAGTCCTTCTACTTTACAGTAAGTATTAATTGGGCCCCAAATACCTATAAGCTAATAGTTAAGACATTCACATGGCAGGCAGAAGACGCCTGTTCGAGTCCTTCCTTATCAGGTACATGGGAGACATGAAGCAGGAGCTACCAAATCATGAATGAGTGCCTAACCACTGGCCTATACGTTTTAAGTGAGGATTCCTTTTTTTCATGCCCCAGAGTTTATAAGGGAGCCCTCCATTTCCTTTACCCACTTCTGGCTATTTTGTGTGGAGTTAACACACACCTACCCCATTCTCTGAAGAAATAGCTTAGATGGACAAACTATCTGACTCTCTTCGAGAGAGGTTCCCAACTTTGGTTCACGAGAAGAATTAAGTCTCTCTCTCCAGCCTGGACTTAGATATTTAATTCTGAGAGAGAGGTGGAGCTTTGGCATGTCTACTGACTAGCATACTGGGTTTTGTGGATCCTCGACTCAGGTACCTAACTCTTCCCATTCATTGCATGGGAAGGCTGGATTCCAAGGGCTTTGTGGATTCTGTTTTTTCCTTGGTATGTGCATAAAAGTTAGACTTTAAAATATGGGTCTGAATTGAATTATTGGGAAAGAAGCCCCTTCCGACCACCAGTTTGGGGAAGCTCAGATCCAGGTCTCTTTCAGAATTTCACAGCTCAAAGATGCAGCAATAGTGGGCCTGAACTAGAAACCCACATCTGAGCTCCCCAGGTGACATTCACAATCCAGAACCAAATTCTGGCAACTCTAACAAATGTTTAGCTCCCTCTGCCCCTATATGGCAATATCACAGCTGTTCAGAACTTCAACAGTCTATTTTCATGACTGAGAAGCACCAATTCTCCCTATTTCACTTTGCCAGTTTGGCAGGTGGCCTGCTTACTCTCTAACCAGGTCCTGACCCATTACAATATTAAACTGGTCAAAAAAATGAAATCATGCTTTTTCCTTCAAAATATTTGTAGAAAAAATACAAAATATAAAAATTTCATTTCTTGACTGGAACTTTTATAGGTTCAGTGCTATGGACAGGAAACCCCTCCCCTTCTTATAGTTGTATTAATAGACCTATTAAGTAATACATTTCAATTTTATTTTTTATCAGTCTTTGTTGAACTGACTTTTAAATGAATATCTAAGAAATACAGACAGAAAGTACTTCTGTCAAAACTCTATGTGAAGGAAAACTATTGAATAGGATACTCATTGTTAGAATTAATTAGAAATAAAGGACTCACTTAAAAAAAATGTCACTGATCAGGGCTAAAGAGAATTTTTTGTAATATATGTAAAACCTTTAAATAGCATATAGTGCAAATGTAGTTGGACTACTTCAGCATTGGCATGATCCCAGAGCATGTGAAAACAGCTCTGATTACACCAGTCCCAGAATAGGATAAAACAGGAAACCAACACAGTTTCCAGCCAATTGCTTTCCTAAATGTAAATTGGAAAAGGTTAGCAACAAATCTTGGCTGCCAGAGTAAACAGCCCAATTTCCACAATTATATGGAAAGGTTGAATGGGTTTATAAATGGAAGATTAGGAGCTGACTATGCTCAAGGAATAATACAGTTAATGCTTGAAACCTAATAATCAGAACACTCTGAACTTGTTATAGCAAAAGCTGCCAGAAAGGCATTTGATAGAGTTGAATGGCCATATAGTATCTTCTAGCTGTAATCAAGCAGTTTGGGTTTGGGCCTAACATAATCAAAAAGATTGAGATACAGTAGATAATATGGTTATATAGCAGCTGTATACATATCCTATCGCTTTCATTGAGAACTGTGGGTGAGATAAGGATGTCCACTATTTCCCCTCCTTTTTACCATTTCCTAAGAGGCAATCACTGTCTATTCACAATATGAACATATTAAGCTTTGGTTTTGTAGATACAGAATTATATATAAATGTAGCATATACTTAAGCAATCCTCTTTAAGCAATGAAATTTACTAGAATCACCAACAAATTCTGAAAATTATAGGACACATGAATAACTGGAAAATCTAGTTGACTGGATTTTAACAATCCATAGGTATATATCAGCAATACTATCCATCTATGGTATGTAAGTTAAGTACTTGAGGAATTTCGATGTTCAACATAATATATGTATTTCAAAAGAAAAAAGTGGAAATGACACCTTGACTTTTTGTAGACTAGAAATGTATAAAGAGAAATGACTGGTCCAATTATTACAAAACTGAGATCCATAGGAAAAGCTTGCCAAAAGTATCATTAGTTTTATCTGTGACGGGTATGAATTCCAAACAAAGCTGTAATAATCCGATATGTGGACTATACATTTGGGGTCAGAGTTCTGTCCCATTGAACAGGTCTATCATATTTATCAATGTGACTAAGGGGATTATATTTTGGTCCTTACAGTTGAGCATTTCTCTTCTTTCATTTAGTGACATTGTTTTCAGTAATTCAAGATGACTACAGTGCATATGGTTGTGAGCAAATAGAAAACTACAGACCTCCATACTTTTGTATTCTTTAGATACTCATTAGTAAAATGAAAAACCTTACATTGGTGTATTCTAAATCAAATTATATCTAATTCATACATAAATTATTTGTTAAAACTCTATTGTGAAATAATCAACATTTAAAATGGGGAGAGGGCAAGCTAGTAATATGATATAAAAGTAGGGTATAGAAATGATGAATATATTCTGCTTAATGACAAACCAGTAAATAAATTTCAACTATTTCTGTAACAAAACATCTATATAAACATATTCCATTCCATATACAACTTCCATTCCAAACTATTACAAAAAACTCTTAAACATATAATCAGAACTGGTTGATTAACTATGTTAGTCACAGCAAGTATTATTGCAAAAATTGTCTTTTCTACAGCATTTGACAGGATCGACTTATATAAAAGATGTAGCCATCTCATGTTTTACTTGCAGTCTAACACTATGAAGGGTGAGGGTGTTTTTTTGTTTGTTTGTTTGTTTGTTTTGTTTTTTTGAGAGCTCTGTGTTGGCCTAACTCAGCTCCCACTGTGTCAAGGGAACTTTACAGGTGGCTTCAATGGAAGAATTAAGCCAATGCTGAGCACTCTTGAAAATCCCATCCTAATAAGGGGAAAAGAACCACGTTTCTGTAACCACATGAAGAAATATCAGAACCCTATGCTCAGTCTGATCGCTAGATTACTGCATAATGGTATCATCTGAAAACCAATGAATGCTGAATAGGTTGACCTCTGCACTCACATAGAGAGCCCTCATTGTTGGAGCCTAGATTTCTTAATATATGGTTATGTATTCCAAAGAAAATGGACATGAGCAATGCAATCAGAAAATAAGTGAGGAGGCCAAAAGAACTTGTTACAGCAATATGTCCAAAATTTTGTTGGTTTGAAACTAAGAATTTTGGGACTTCTTTAATCTTCTGATTACTCCTTACCCCTTTTTACATTCATTACTAAATTGTTAGAAAACGAAATTTTATTATTGTTAATCTTCCAGATGAATCACTTGCATGTGTAGAACTGTATCTGTATTAGATGGTAATGGGTGAGCAACCCTGCTATTATTGTGTGTTGTTTTTGAGCTGCAAAAAGTGTGCTACACAAACAAATAAGAAAGACACTGTTACTAGTTCAAATTGTTTAAATTTTTTAAGGCAAGACTCAATAAGTGATAACAATGGACTGTAGGGGGTGGAAATTACTCCAGGGTTACAAATATGAAATTATAGTGTAGAGCTGGTTGGAAAAAGGTTCTTTTCATGAAACTTTGGATTTTCATCAAAACACTCAGAATCAAAAGAATCCAGCTGAAAAATAAAAAAATTTCACAGAATGCAAACATTTTTCACCAGAAGAATTGATCCTCAAAGACCCAACTTTCAGGCAAGAGTTTAAACAGAAAATTTCCCACCAGCCACATCAGGCAGTTACTTCAGCATATCATGTACATGTCTTGCTGTTATGCTATGTACTCACTTAACATGTGCTTTCCAGTCATTTCAATCTAAGAAGTGGGTTTTTTTGTTGGTGGATAGGCAACAGTTTGAGCTCAGAGGATGGAATGGAGAAAAGCTGTGTGAGAGCAATGAACAAGGGGAGAGAGGCAGAGAGATTGTGAGGGGAGAACTGAGATGGGGAAAGAAGACGTGGGATGGAGAGAGAATGTAAGAGACGCATGGAGAAAAGTGATGGGTATGATGTAAGACAGGCAGATGGGCTCAAGCCACTGTCTGCTTCTGGATTCAAGGGTATCTGGTGCTCTACTGAATTTATAGAATGTGGGCTTTGAGGACAGTGGGCAGGACAGTAAGTTTTTGTAAAGCTACTGTACTGACTCTATTCAGCACCTACCCTTTTATCACTTCAATTACTACAGGTAGACTATCTCACCTAGCAAAGTAGAGCCAAATCAACTATCTGTTACTTAGCAATAACAGATGGTGATAATCGGCTACCAGCCTCATGGATTTCCCTGAAGATATTACGGGGAAATGAAGTTTTCAGAGAAGGGTCTGTGCTGCTAATATTAAAAGTGAATAAACTGAGTATGTTGCTCAGCTGGAAGGGGAGGTCTGCTTCTGATTAGAAGAGGAATACTGTGTGCTCTGTACTGTGGTTCCTGTGGCAGACATCATTTTACATTAACTCCTGCATCTTCCCTTGAATTGTACCCTTGAATGACTCTTTAACTGTTTACTATGTTTCCTGAGTACTGGATGTATTTAGAGTCAGTATTTAGGTGAAAAAATTCTGATATATTAACATAAGGTGTGACTGTGTGCTAGCTATCTGTTGAGAAGGTCTTGTGCTTTTCCTACACCTTGGAAAAGAATGTGACTACAGTGTCCAGATGGAATTTTTTGTTCATCCTTCAGGATGTGGGATAACCTTAAGGGAAAAAAGGTTATAGGACTATTTCCTGCATTGTATTCTTTGATCAGAACTACATTCTGAGAGATCAGCACAAACGTATCAAAACAGCTTGAGCTTAAACTTTCTTTTCACTATATTGAATCTTAAATATATTGTTTCTCCTCCTTAAGAAAATTCAGATTGTAGACTTTCATAGCATGAATTCCTAAAATGGGTAGAGGGAGGGTAGATGACTGGCATTTAAAACTGGTAAATGTTTCAATCTCAATTCAGTAAAACAAACAAAGAGTCCTGTGGCACTTAAAAGTCTTTAAGTGCCACAGGACTCCTCCTTTGTTTGTTTTTACTGAACTGAGCTAACACAGCTACCTTTTTGAATGTCTCAGTTCAGTTTCTCTCACATTTAGAATATGCGTATGTGAGCACGGAAGGTAATGACAAAGATTCCTACTTTGAGTTGGCCAGGAATGATGCTCAGTTTGTGCTACTATGTATGAGCAAGGGAAATGGTGAATTGAGTTCTTAGTTTGGCAGATCAACCAAAGGGGTTGTCTGACATTACGTATAGTATAATTCATTCATTCTCTATCAATGGTTTACATCTTTCCCATGTGAGGGTATGGACTCATCTGACTCAATGGTCCCCCCCCCCGCAACTATTTCTACCGTAGTCCTAATTATGGGCCCAGTTACTTATGATACTGAGCACCACTTGAAGTACTCAATGCCTTAGACTCTCAGCAGCTCATAGGACCTCATGGTTTCACCTGGTGTGTTCAAAAGGAAACTTCTAAGCACAGAACATCTATTTGACCACTGGATGTGAAGTTATATACAATGGGTCCCTGCTTGTTAGAACTGTACTAAAACATGTCAAAGATCCTTTATTCATTTTTTCTTTTTTTTAGCAGACTGTGTGGGGAAAGAGAAGATTTTGGTTGTCAGGACCAGGTAACAAAGGGCCCACTCCCATAAAATCATCTATTCTTTAAGTGTCTCTGTAGACAATTTTTCTCTCTGATGGCACCCTTTTGTGGCATTGCATTCCAATGCTTTTCTTACTCTGGAGTGCACACAAAGATTTAATGTCCGAATGTAACACACTGTACAAATGCTTCTACTGTGTGTCCTTAATATGTCATTTAGTTGGCTCTGTTGCTACTGTTAAGCCATTTATGTGCCAATGGCTGCATTACTCCATCGAGTCATATCACATCAGTTAGCTTGTCACTTGTCTTCTGGTGCCAAAAAGTTCAACTCAGTTTTCCAAGCTGTTGCTAGTTGGTAGCTTTTGGCCTTCATGACAGAAATAATAATAATAATAATAATAATAATAAAAAGCAAAAAGATGTTCAGGAACAACCTTGCAAGGGGAGTAGTGGGAGCAAAAAATACCTAACTAGCTTTATGATTGAGCTTGATACGTTTATATATGATATGGTGAGATGAGATTGCCTAAAATGATATAGAGTCCGTCTCAGATTGCCAGTAGCAAATATTCCCATGAGATGGGGAGGGCTCTGAGTTACTACAGAGAATTCTTTCCTGGTACCTTGCTGAAATGTTCAGGATCCGACTAACTGCTCTGTTTTGGGTCAGGAAGGATTTTTTCCCCCAGGAGTGATTGGTAGTGACCAGGGGATTTTTTTGCCTTTTGAAGCATGGAGCACAGGACACTTGCAGTTTTAGACTACTGTAACATGGTGCTTCTCTGTAACTAGAAATCTTTAAGTCATGATTTGAGGACTCCAGGAACTCAGATCAAATTTATGGGTCTGTTACAGGAGCAAGTGAGCAAAGTTCTATGGCCTACGATGTGCATGAAGTGAGACTAGAATGATAATATGGCCCCTTCTGTCCTTAAAGTCTGTGAGTCTCTGATGACTAGGAGAGGCAAATAGCTTCATCCGTACAGGACTGATGTTTTTTCTCCATTGCTCAAGAATACTGGTATGACTTTGAAGAGCTGCTAAGAAGTATTGGATTTTTTACATGGTTTTCCTTATCATTAACAAAAGAGCATTGATTCCCACATTGGGAGAAACTGCATATGGACTTAAAGGGACGGATGAAGAGTCAAAAATCTGGATAGTATTTTCAGCTTAGTAACCTTCATGGAATTTTCAAGGCATTTGCTTGGCTTAAGAGCAATGTAAAACAGCTTAGTGATTGAAATAAATATTGGCAAAGGCAACTACTAATATTATAGCCTCAATATGCTTGATGATGCTGGGAAAGAGTATAATGGGAAGACCAAGAACAGAGGCTACTGAGTAGTGCTAAAAGAGACATTCATTTTTCCATATAATGATATTGATCAAAGTGCAGTTTTGCATATAAACGAGTAACTTCACTCAGATGAGAAAAGTAAGTCTGAGTACTTTCCTATTTGCACTCAAGAGGAACTTCTGTAAAGTTCATGACATGTCCCCATTTTCTTTAAGACCATTTCATTGCTTTTTAGTTGGAGAAACATAGATATTTCAAAGTTTATACATGTACCATTATTTCAGATTCTTAGAAGAACTCAGCGTTCAGCAGCTCCTACGTAGGCACCTAACTGAAGTGGTGAAACACTTCTGAAAATCAGCCTTCGCTGTGGGTGCAGAGCATGTCTCATAATCTAGCCTTTGTGTTTTCTGTGCAAGAGTGAATTCAGCACAGTATCTCAAAAAGCACCCTGCATGTCAGGATTCTTTTCTCTTTTTTTTAAATTCCTGTTGCACAAATGTATTGGCATTGCAGCAGTATCACAATTGAGAATGGGGTCCTATTGTGCTAGGAGATTACAGATTAAGGGACAGTAAAAGAAATGTACTATGTTATCATTCTTCATGCACTAATTGGTGTACAAACATTTTGTTTTGTAAACCTGTATCTCATATTCATTGATGGAGAGCTAATATGGGTTAGTGGGTATAAATGAGCAGTCAAGTCACATCAATGGAGCTATACCCACGATTGACTTGATCCACAAAGTCTGGAAATAATGACTGTCACTCTGTTTGGAGTGGCTCATGACTGTGAATGCCTACCTCAGGTCAGATTATCAAAAGAAGGAAGACAGCTCAAATTGATAGTGTATTCTGTAGTAAGATTTCACTAAACCATTAATAAATATGAACATGATATAAGCCAGCTTACTACAGAGTCACACAGTCCACTTAGACTCTCTATAGTCCCACCCAGACAAACTGCACCAAGCAATAAATGGTGACTTATACAAAAAAGTCGCACCACAGTCAAGTTGCGTTTAGTCCCTATATACCAGTCACGTACCTCAGATCAAGTGGTACTCTACTCCCTCCAACAAAGACAATGCCTGTAGTCTATCCAATAATATCATCTAAATCCAAAGAGTGACAGAGTTGTATGACCTGCTTATTTAAAGGATCTTTCAGAAGAGATTCTGAAGATCTCTGGCTTTAGTTTAGAATCTCTGGCCCTTCAGCATTTGACCAGCAGAAACATGCAGTTTCTTCTTGTCTGGGATCTGCATTCTTTTCCCCTAGACTTCAAGATGCATATATACTCATCATGGGGTGGGGAGAGAGCAATCAACCACATCCTCTGATGTTCCATAGTGGTTTTTCTAGTGTCTGCAGGTCGTCTTTTATTGTGGAAGGGAACACCTCCTCTGGCAAACTTGTATTTCACACTTGTTACTATTTTTCCCCTGCTTCTGGGGGTTTATGGTTACAGAACAAACACTTTAATATTACCTCACAGTGTGGGATTCTGTAAGTGAGATTATTACATGCAGCAAGTTGTTAGTTTTTATGTGAAATTTGTGGCCTGGGCAAGAGCTGTTATCTGGCCTACCAGTATTAGAATGGTATGAGCTTGTGCTATTAATATTCATTTCCCTCCTGAAGTCAATTACCAATTTTAACCAAAATATTCATTCTGTTTTTCTTATTGTTCCTATACAAGTATATTTATATGTCACTGAGGTCAGGAACTAGAGATTATTACCAGTTCTAGCTCCTTGTCTCAAATACCTTCTGTCCAGTCCAGTGTATAAAGAGTACCTGTATCAGTTACTGTGCTCCAATTAACTCTGCAGCTGGCTTTACACATACTGCAGAATATATGCTGTTTTGGAGGTTTTCTGCATATTACATCATATTACAAGTGACCCCATAAACTTGAACTACTAATTCAGAAGTTCAATAGAATTAATGACATTTGCTTTACATTTCTGTGAACTTTCTTCTACTAAACGATGGGCTGCTGAACAGAAGTCAATCCTTCTGTTAATTTTTAAAAAAAAGGAAGGGGGTTTGGTATCTATTTAAAACATGTGTGCCAGCATGCAACCTTCTAATACAATGAGGAATTACTTCTGATAAAACACAGGTCTTTGGTCAGATCCTTATACCTTGTACAAATACATTCATTCTGATTGTGTCTTGTTCATTTCCAGTGGCACTACTTCTGTTTGAGTTATGGTTGCCTCAGTTTGACAGATCACAGAGTAAAATAGTTAAGTAAATTGCCACTACTTCAAGTTTATCTTTATTTCCAAAGTAATCCCAGTGAATTTGCTGAAAACAGGATGCTAATGAGTCTTCAGGAAACACTCCATATTTTCACAGGAAAATGGCCCTTTTCCAAATTAGAAGGTTTTGACACCTACCCCCCTTTTTGATGGAAAATGAAACGTCCCTTTTAATTTTCTGTCATGGGTTTTTTAAAAATTATTTAAAATAATTTTCCCCCATGCCTCTTTCAAAGTTTGTAGTGGTAAAAAGGGGAAGGGAGGAAAGTGGCTGGGAAAAACAGAAGAGGAAAGGGAAAATTTAAATTAAAATTTTGAAACTGAACATTTTCTCTCCTCTTGTACTATGCTTGTCACCACCATAGCTGAGTGCCTTCTAGCTATGTGCTAAGCAATGATGTACCTATACAAATGTTCATAAAATTTTTCAAAACCAAAAAGTTCTTCCTTTTTCTAAATGTGTAAGATGGTGTCTTTGAAATTATTTCTACTTTTCACCACATGACAGGACATCCACCCCGCACAGGGCTGAAAGGGATTGAGGTGGCCAGGCAAGGCAATTAACTTCAGTGGGTGCACTTGGAGGAGGAGCCACTAATTAGAAATAGGCTCAGCTGGGCAGAAACAGGTGGGGGCCAGGGTTTAAATACAGGAGCAGAGAGCAGTAAAGGGGCTGCAGAAAGGCAGGGAAATAGGCTGTATTCACTCTTGAAGTGGAGGAAGCAAGCAAGCCAGAAGGATGGTGGGGTACTAGAGGCACAGGAGACAGCCAAAAGGAACAGCAGCAAGGGGTCAGACCATGCAGAGACTTCAACTGTTTGTTATAGTGTCCCTGTGCTGGATCCCAGTGCAGCAGGTGGGCCTGGGCTCCCTTATCAATCCCTGGGATGTGGCAAGGGCATTAGTGATGCCAGACAGATAGTGGGTCTGGAATGCTTTGAAATCCTTGAAAGGAGAGGATTTTGCTTGTATGGCCAGCAGGAGGTGCCCTTAGCGATGAGGGAACCCTGTAACAGACTGTTTGACTCAACATTTCATAGAATCAGGACCAAAGGTTATATAATCTACATCCCACGTGCTGCTTCCACTGACGTCTGGACTGCAGGTGTTTGGGTTTTTTTATTCATGGGTCTCAGAGAATGGTCATCATTATTGTTTATTCTTAATGTTTACATCTTCCACATTATTTTTGTCCTACTAGGATTTTCACAACACATTTATTTATGGCTGATTTGTAGACTTACAATGTATCCTGAGTAAGAGGCAATGCATAGTGGGGCTACACCAGAAGCTGAGCAGGAATCAGACTGTGACTCTGAGGACTGCATAACTAAGATTTTATTGACCTTTTGAAAAACAATACTACTTACATATTTGCTCCTTGTTAGCCAAATCTTGCTTCTGTCTTCCTTCTGTGCAAACTTTGCCTTTGACTTCAGTACAAATAGGAAAGAACGCACTACCACATGACACTGTCAGACAACTTGCTACAAAATGTGGTGGCTAGATCGTATCATGAAATAGTAGGGAAAGGAGTGAAAAAGATAGAAAGTTTTTAAAAATCCATTGATATCTCCTAGAAAACATTGAAAAACATTTTAGTAAGAGCCTTTGCTGCCTGAATTAAAAGATGGGGTGAAATTCAGGCCCAAATGAAGAGAAAACTTCCGCTGACCAGTGGGGACAGGATTTTGCCCAAAGTCTTTGTTTAGGTCATTTGCTTCTGCTGGCTATATCCCTCCTGAGGTCATAGAATCCTCTATTAGTGACATCACAGTTACTTGCTATGGAAATGGCTGTTGAGCAAGGATTGTGACTTCAAGTGAGGAATAAGCTGCTAGGAAAGGTAAACAGCAAAGGAATGTCTCAATGGTCACATTGTGCTCTCAACATCCATTCATTGTATCCATCTTTTGTTTTTCTTCTACTTAGATTGTAAATCCTTTGCAAGGACTATTTCCTCATTATATGTTTGCACAGAATTTTGGCCACTGGGTGCTTCCACAATACAAATAATAAAAAGAAATCAGAAAAAATGTACAGTTTAGTGTCTCGCTGAAACTGTTTTAAATAGATTTATGTTATGAAAACATCAGCTCTTCTTTAATCCAAAATTGTTTTGCATCTGTTTTGTTTAATAACCTTTATCATGCAGACATATACAATAAAATGCAAAAATTAGCCAAATGTCAAATATTTAGCATAAGATTATAGAATATATTGTCATCCCATAAACCTAAAACAATCTATAAAGGGGCCACTATTGCAGTACTTGAAACGTAGTTTGCATATTGTCACATTTTAAATATGTGCAATTACATGTATCAAAGCCATAGTCTTTCCATATGGGGATATTAAAATAAAATGGAAAAACATTGCAAAAACAAAGATAAATTTTAAAAGTTTCATACTACTCCATGAAATAATCCTCAAATGACCATAAATTAAATGGTCTTCTCACCGAGCTAAAAAACGACTGCTGCATCGGTGGTCAGTGAAAGAGGGAGTTATGTTGATCAAATAAACCACAGTACTTAATATTGTTTAGTTTATACCATCAATGTGAGCACTTATAATGAAAACTGGAAACATTATTTCTTCTATACAGCATATGATAATTATACCCATTGTCAAATGTTTTCTAATCATTTACACATATGACTGGTGCGAATGGGCCAGATCTGATGCCTGGAAACATCTGGTAGATTCATATCCAACTCCACATGTTCCTACCTATAAGCATCTCTCTTTTGCAGTAACTGTTCATTGTACCAGACAATGGCCCATATGCACTCTGACTTGTACTGCAACTGAGGCTTATAAAATAAATATCAACTGCAACAGTAACAAAACAGAAGTTAAAAAGTTGTTATGAAAGTATGCCTGGGAATTCTGTCCAATTTTGAAACCATAAGCTTTAAGATGCTAACATTTATTGGAATGAGACATAAAACAAAGTCTCTGCCATCTATAATTATTTTGCCCTTAGAGCCAATAAAACCTCTGCTGAATAATTTGCCAGATCTGGAGAAAAAAAAATATTTAAATGGGGTAACTAAACATAGCACACTTTCAGTTTCAATAGCTTTTCAGTGCCTTTTCTTATATCCTCTGTAAAGTATCTGTGAAGTAGTGGTCTCCAACCTTTTATCAGATGGCATAATGGTCATGGGTTTTAACTGCAACTGCTGTTCTTTAGTAGATCATGGTCTGTGGGTTGGAGACCACTGCTGTAAAGTGTTTAGTTTTTATGTAGTAAATTTCTTCATATTATTGCACAAATATTAGTAATTTATCCTCCAACACTCTTGATAGGTAGGTGAGGATTCTTATAACCAATTTAAAGTAAGTAAGCTCATTTATTTATATCTGAATAACGGTAACAACATACCCATAGCAGAATTTTTCAAAATCCATCCATTGCTAACTTGCCCTACTCAGCAGCTGGCCTTGCAGTGATCTGCCATACACCATTCATCTATCTCCTTGCTTATTGTCCTTAATATCATGTCCCTCCACCAGTCCTTCCCTAATAATTTTCTCAAGGCTATTTTTCTGTATGTCATGTTATCAAAGTGCATAACTTTGCATCTGAGTTCTGACATCAGACTAATTCTCTCCAGTAATATTTCTAATACAGGCATCTGTGTTTTTTTTCTCCTATCTAATAGACATGCAAGAGCCTTTGTCAGCATCAGCTTTCAAAAGCTTCCATTTTCTTCTTGTTAGCAGCATCAGCTTCCCATGATACATATCCAAAAGTCATGATGGTATAAATTAGGCTCTTCACCTTGCTGAGCTTTGTATATTTTGATATGCTCCAATTTTTCAACATTTTGTTAAGGGAGGCCGTAACTGAGTGAGTCATCTTCTGATTCCTTTAGAACAGCCTTTTTGGGTGGATATATATGATTCTAGATAATTAAATGAATCTGCTGCATTTATAGCTTGTCCATTAATTGTGATGTTTGCTTACATCCTGTTTTTGTTAGCTACGTCAGTGTACATACATTTTATTTTTATCACATTCAGGAATAGTCCATCTTCATCACTAATTGTTTTTTTACAGACTGCAACAAATGTTGCATTGCCTCAGTAGTTGTAGTGAGGAACTTTGTGTTCATAACATACCTAAAGTTGGTTCAGGTTTCACCAATGAAAATCCATCTCCTTCAAGTTTGTCAGAACCTTCCAAGGCTGGTCTGAGAATAACTTCTACATATATGTTTAAGAAGGTTATGGACAAAATACACCATTGTCTTTCATCCTGTCTAGTAGAAAAACCACTTACTGTTGCCTAGTCTTGTTCTCTTAGTGATAAGTTGATGGAGGAAGAGACTTGCAATGAGTTCAGTGAGATGCTTTGGAATCCCCATGTGTGCTACTATTCTCCAAGGATTTCAAGCACTTCTGAATAGTCTATGAAGCATATGATCAGAGAATAACTGTACTCTGCTTTTTTCAGTGATGTGATGGATATTCATGGTCTGGTTGTATGTGTCTTGTCCCACTCTGAAACAAGATTTGGTGGTGACAGTTTTGCTTCTATCCTTCATTTCATGTTATCCTGGATTGTGTAGAGCAGAACTTTGCTCATGTGCAGATCAGGATAGAAAAATTTCCCTTCATCCAGTCCTTCAGCCAATTTCTAGTCATACTCACATTATTGCAAATTTTCCACATAAGATCAGCACCACATTCAGAAATTGCCGTTAGCAAGTCTGTAGGCAGGTTAGCTACCTAATTGCATCCCCATCCTTCATTTTCTTCTAGCAAAGCCATTTCCTTTCTCAGGATTGATAGCTTAGCCTCCGTACTCTTTATGTCATCCTATATATTATGAGTGGCTCTGGTGACCCATACAAGTTGGCATAGTAATCTCTCCACCTATATTTAATATCACCCTCAGGGAGGACTCTGCTATCATGCTCTTTTATTATGTTTGATCACAGGGAAAAAAGTTGTGGTAAAAAAATCCAACCACTGTGAACATACCTATTGTATTACTATACTATTATTACCGTAATCCTAGCCCTGTACATTTTGTCCTGGTATACTGGCTGCTGTCTCATCTAGTCTGCCTTTTAATCCATCTGCTTAGTTCCTCATATTCTTTTCTATGTTCCTCTCTCTCTCCAAGCCATTCACAAAAACAGTCCTCAGCTGGTGTGAACTGACATAGTTCCACTGAACCCAATGCATGAATATCAATGTATAACATCTGAGGATGTAGCTTGCAAACCTTGTCTAGATTATAAATGTATTAATTATTAGTAATGTTGAACAGCATTAACCACTCCATAGTTAATAATGAAGCTGGTCTTAACTTTAGGTCAGGTTTTTCACCCTCCTTTCCCCAATTTAGTGATGAGATGAAATTTCACATGCTATATCTCCTCCCAAAGAAGTATTTTTTTTCTGGGAGCATTGAAAAATATTAGAGGAGGAGTTTTAAAGCACTTGACAAAAATCTTCAAACTTGAGTGTCTAAATAAAACTAGGCTTCTTAATGAATATTAACTTCACTGAGAGCTGGTTAGGTATTTAGCAGTTTTTGAAATGGCAAGCATTGTAAGAAGAGGACTGAAATATTCTTTGTGTCACTATAATGTATCTTTGCCCTCCCCCAATGTGTATTTGGCAACAGATTTTTTTTTTTGTCAGGAAATACAAACACAGAATGAAGAAACTGGTAGAAGTTTGAGGAAAACTTTTTGCTTATGCATGTAAGGGTGTAGGGGTGGAGCCTTCCTATTGGGGGAGCTATAAAGGCAGCCACTCAAGCAAGCTGCAGCACCAGCTGCAGCAGCACCAGGAGCCCGCAACAGGGCTGTTTGAGAAAGAGTTTGTTGAGGGAGTTTGGAGGGTGAAAGACAGACTTATGGCAGAGATGGAGGTAGCAGCAGAAGTCACCCCAACAAGGGAAGAGACAATGAAAATGAGAGGATGTGGAAGCTGTGGGATGTACATCATCTTGGAGGGTGTAAACCCAAAGCAATTTGTTTGTATGAATTGCCACCTCATAGAGCTGTTGGAGGAGAAAATCTGAGGGTTGGAGATGCAGGTGGCAACTATGGTTGAGTTTAGAAGGGGGTTTGAATAGTTGATGGAGCAGAGGGCTGGAGACAAAAACTCAGAGCTGCAGATGGAAACAGGAGCAACCACGTCTGAAGGGAGACTGCTAGGTGAGGAAAGTGAGCAGTGGAAAAACGTGACTGTGAGAAGGCGGCAGAGAAAAAGACCAGCTAGTGAAACTGAATTAGAACTCAGTAACAGGTTTGCTGAATTAGCAAATGAAGGAGTCCAGCAGGGGAACACTGAAGGTGGAAGTGTGAGGAAGAAGAGGACAGCCGCTAGTGCCATTCAAAGGGGAGTTGAGCCTCTGGTGATAAATAAGAGCCCAAGGAGCATTCAGGAGCAGATGCAGAGGATTGTGAACAGCAGCTGTAGACATCATGACTCCCAGCAGAAAGAACTGGGGATAGACTGGAGAAGCACACTGTTTCCAGGAAAAGGCAAGTGTATGTGATTGAGGATTCTCTGCTGAGGAGGACAGACAGGCCTATAACTAGAAGTGACCCTGAGAACAGAAGGGTGTGCTGCTTGCCTGGAGCTAAGATACACGATGTGGATCTGAGGCTGAAGAGGATCCTAATGACAGCAGGAAAGAATCCTCTGATTGTCCTTCATGTGGGTACGAATCATATAGCTAGATTCTCATTGGAACATATCAAAGGAGACTATGCCAGGCTGGGGAGGACTCTCAAGGAGCTGGAGGCTCAGGTAATCTTTAGTGAGATTCTGCCTGTCCCTAGAGGAGGACAACACAGCTGTGAGAAGATTCTGGCAGTTAACAGACGGCTCAGGCAGTGGTGTTACAAGGAGGGCTTTGGGATGTATGGGCACTGGGAGGTGTTTATGGACAGAAGATTGTTTGCTAGGGATGGACTTCACCTGAGCAGGGCGGGAAACAGACTTCTGAGAAGGAGGCCAGCTCAACTGATTAAGAGAGTTTTAAACTAAGGAGTGTGGGGAGATGGTTGGGAGATGCTTGGACAATCTCTATGCCTGATACCAGCATTTAGAGGCAGGAAACTGAATTCAGAAAAGAAAAAGATGTGGGAGGCAGTATAGATGCTAGAAAGAAGGGAAGCACAAATACTGTTCTGATGGGCGATGTTGGCAGCAATGAATAAAGGCCATGTCGGGTGCAGAATGTGAGCAAAGCCAAGCAGCAAAAGCTAAAATGTTAATATACCAATGTAAGAAGCCTAGGTAATAAAATGGAGGAACTGGAACTACTGGTAGAGGAATTAAAACCGGACATTATAGGGATAACAGAAACGTGGTGGAATGGTAGCCATGACTGGTGTACGGGCATTAAAGGCTATGTGCTCTTCACGAAAGACAGATGTAATGGCAAAGGTGGTGGTGTGGCATTGTATATCAATGATGCAATAGAATGCAAAGAAATTCAGAGTGATGAAATTAGCAGGACAGAGTCTATCTGGCTCAAAATCATGTTAGAGAAGAAAGCTGCTAGAGTTTCTCCTGGATTAGTGCTTGGAGTGTGTTACAGACCACTGGGATCTGATTTGGACATGGACAGAGAACTCTTTAAGGCCTTTAAGGAAGTAAACACTTCTGGGAACTGTGTGATTATGGGAGATTTTAACTTCCCAGATATAGACTGGAGGATATGCGCTATCAGCAATAAAAAGGCCCAGATTTTCTTGGAGGTGATAGTAGATGAATTTCTCCATCAAGCGGTTCCCAAACCAACGAGAGGAGACGCGATCTTAGATTTGGTATTAGTCAGTAGTGAGGACCTCATAGAGTAATTAGTTGTAGGGGACAACCTAGGTTCTAGTGATCATGAGCTGGTCCAATTTAAACTGAATGGTAGGGTAAACAAAAATAAATCTGTGACCAGAGTCTTTGACTTCAAAAGGGCTAACTTCAAAAAATTAAGGGAATTAGCTAGGGAAGTGGACTGGACCAAAGAATTAATGGATATGAACATTGAGGATGCTTGGAACTGCTTCAGGATAAAGCTGCAGGAACTATCTGAAGCCTGCATTCCAAAGGGGAGGAAAAAATTTTCAGGCATGGGTTCTAAACCAAGCTGGATGAATGTACATCATAGACAGGTGATTAGGAGGAAACACAAGGCCTACAAGGAGTGGAAGTTGGGAGGGATAGGAAAAGAGGACTACCTTTTAGAGGTCAGAGCATATAGGGATGAAGTGAGGAAAGCCAAAAGCCAAGCAGAGTTAGACCTTGCAAAGGGAATCAAAACCAATAGTAAAAGGTTCTTCAGCCATATAAATAGAAAGAAGACACAGAAGGAGGAGGTTGGACCACTATACACTGAGGATGAGGTAGAGATCAAGGATAATCTAGGCATGGCTGAGTATCTAAATAAGTACTTTGCCTCTGTCTTTAATGAGGGTGGTGGTGAGATTGGGGACAGAGGTAGGGCAGATAACGGGAATTAGAATGTAGAAGTGAAGGAGGTAGAGGAGATGCCATCCACCCCAGAGGCTGGGCAGATCATAGCCACCTCACCTAAGAGGAAACATAGGGTTGTGGTGATTGGGGACTCACTCCTGAGAGGAACAGAGGCACCCATCTGTCACCCTGACAAGGCCTCTAGAGAGGTAAGTTGCTTACCAGGTGCCCGTATCCAAGATGTACTGGAAGGATTGTCAAAAATCATCCACCCCTCAGACTACTACCCCATGCTTCTTATCCATGTGGGTACCAATAATACTGCGAGAGGTGATCCTCAGCAGATCAAAGGTGACTTCAGGGCTCTGGGAGCGAGGGTGAAGGAGTTTGGAGCACAGGTGGTGTTCTCCTCGATCCTTCCAGTCAAGGCTAGAGGCCTGAGGAGAGACAGATGTATCCTAGAGGTGAATGCCTGGCTGTGAAGATGGTGTGGTCAGGAGGGATTTGGCTTCCTTGACCATGGAGTCCTGTTAAAGGACAGAGGATTGATAGGCAAATATGGCCTTCACCTGTCCAGGAAGAAGAGCATATTTGGGCACAGACTGGCTGACCTAGTGAGGTGGCCTTTAAACTAGGTTCAACGGGGGAAGGAGACCAAAGCCCACAGGTAAGTGACAATGTGGGTGATCTAGGGGGAGGGATGGAACTTGGGGGGTGCTGTGACTGTAGCACCAGGAATAAAAGAGAAGGTTGTTGGAACATGGGGGGGGGGGGAATCAAATAATTGTCTTAAGTGTTCTACTGAAGCCCCAATATGTGATGAGAGTGGAGGAGGAGAACTCCAAGAAAAAATACAAGGAGGTTTGTGTAATAGAATTGGAAATCAAAATGACAAAATAGGGCAATTGGCCAGGTATCTTAGGTGCCTATACACTAATGTGAGGAGCCTGGGAAATAAGCAAGAATTGGTAATACTAGCGCAGACAAGGAACTATGATATCATAGAAATAACGGAGACATGGTGGGATAGTCTGCATGACTGGAGCTCTGCCATGGATGGGTATAAACTGTTCAGGAAAGACAGGCAGGGAAGAAGAGGGGGAGGAGGAGTATTATATATAAAAGAGCTTTATGACTGCTCAGAGCTACATTATGGAAGTGGAAGCATGCCAATAGAAAGTCTGTGGGTTACATTGAGAGGGAAAAGCAACAAGGGGGATGTTGTGCTGGGTGTCTGCTATAGACCACCAGACCAGAAGCAGGAGGTGGATGAGGTGTTCTATGGACAACTAGCAGAAGCTTCTAGATCACAAGCCCTGGTGCTGATGGGGGACTTCAATTACCCTGACATCTGCTGGGAGGCCAATACAGCAGTGCATGGGCAATCCAGAAAAATTTTAGAGAGTGTTGGGGACAACTTTCTAGTACAAATGCTGGAGGAACCAACTAGGGGCCTTGCACCTCTCAACCTGCTGCTTACAACCAGGGAAGAATTGATCAGGGAGGTAGAGGTAAATGGCAAGCTAGGCAGTAGTGACCATGACATGGTTGAGTTCAGGATGCTGATTAAAGGAAGGAAGGAAGGAAAGAAGCAAAACAAAAACCCTGGACTTCAAAAAAAAAAAAGCAGATTTTGGGTCCCTCAGGGAACTGATGGGCAGGATCCCTTGGGAAGCTAATCTGAAGGGGAAAGGAGTCCAAGAGAGTTGGTTATATTTTAAAGAAACCCTGCTAAGGGCACAGGAAGCTGCCATTCCAATTAAGAGAGAGAACAAACATGAGGCAGCCAGAATAGCTTAGCAGAGAGCTCTGCTCGGAGCTTAAAGATAGGCTTACAGGAAGTGGAAGCTTGGTCAGATGACCAAGGAGGCATATAAAGCTATTGCTAGGGACTGCAGGGATAAAATCAGAAAGGCCAAAGGACAAATGGAGTTGCAGCTAGCGAGGGATGTAAGGGTTAACAAGAAGGGGTTCTACAAGTATGTTAATAACAAGAAGAGGATCAGGGATGGTGTAGGTCCCTTGCTGAATGGGGCAGACATCCTCGTGATGGAGGATGAGGGAAAAGCTGAAGTGCTCAATGCTTTTTTTGCCTCAGTTTTCACAGGCAGGGTCAGCTCCCAGCCCACTACCATGGGTATGGCAGATGGGAGAGAAGAAGAGAGGCTCTTGGTGACAGAAGTTCAGGTTAGGGACTGCTTAAAGAAGCTGGATGTGCACAAGTCGATGGGGCCAGACGAACTGCATCCAAGGGTGCTAAGGGAATTGGCTGATGAGATAGCAGCACCGCTGGCCATTATCTTTCAAAACTCATGGAGAACGGAGAAGGTGCCAGAGGATTGGATAAAAGCAAATGTAGTGCCTCTTTTCAAGAAAGGGAAAAAGGAGAATCTGGGGAATTACAGACCAGTCAGCCTCACCTCAATCCCTGGGAAAATTATGGAGCAGGTTCTCAAAGAATCCATCCTCAAACACTTAGAGGAAAATAAAGTGATCAGGAACAGTCAGCATGGATTTACTAAGGGTAAATCATGCCTGACCAATCTCATTTCCTTCTATGATCAGATGACTGGTTTTCTGGATGCAGGAAGAACCATTGATGTAATATACTTTGATTTTAGCAAGGCTTTTGATACAGTTTCCCACAGCATTCTCTTTGGCAAATTAAGGATGTATGGGTTGGATAGGTGGACTATAAGGTGGATACAAAACTGGCTAGATCAATGGTTTTAGCGTGTAGGAATCAATGGTTCCATGTCTAGCTGGCAACCAGTAACGAGTGGTGTGCCCCAGGGGTCGGTCCTGGGGCCGGTTCTATTCAACATTTTCATCAATGATCTAGATGATGGAATACACTGCATTCTCAGTAAGTTCGCAGATGACACCAAGCTGGGGGGAACGGTGGATACATTGGAGGGCAGGGACAGGATTCAGGGAGACCTAGATAAATTGGAACAGTGGGCCAATAGAAATCTTATGAGGTTCAATAAGGACAAGTGTAAAATCCTGCACGTGGGACGGAAAAACCTCATGCACTGCTACAGGCTGGGAAACATTCAGCTAAGTAGCAGCAGTGTAGAAAAGGACCTGGGGGTCATGGTGGATGGGAAGCTAGATATGAGTCAGCAGTATGCTCTTGCTGCCAAAAAGGCCAGTGGCCTACTGGGCTGCATCAAAAGAAGGATTACCAGCAGATCGAGGGATGTGCTCATTCCCCTCTATTCTGCACTGGTGAGGCCACATCTAGAATACTGTGTTCAGTTTTGGGCTCCCCACTACAAAAAGGACAGGGAAATTCTAGAGAGAGTCCAGCGGAGGGCAACCAAAATGATTAAAGGGCTGGAGCACAAACCCTATGAAGAAAGACTGAAAGCATTAGGCTTATTTAGTCTGCAGAAGAGAAGATTGAGGGGGGGATTTGATAGCAACCTTCAACTACTTGAAGAGATGCTCTAAGGAAGATGGAGCTCGACTGTTCTCAGTAATAACAGAGGACAGAATGAGGAGCAATGGTCTTAAGTTGTGGTTAGGGAGGTCGAGGCTGGATATTAGAAAAATCTTTTTTACTAGGCGAGTGGTGAAGCCTTGGAATGAGCTGCCTAGGGAGGTGGTAAAATCTCCATCTTTGGAGGTGTTAAAGGCCCGGCTGGACAAAACCATGACTGGATGGTTTAGTGGGAGTGGTCCTGCCTCTGGCAGGGGGTTAGACTAGATGATCTATGAGGTCCCTTCCAACCTTATGGCTGTGTTCACACAGCACTCTTATTTTGAAACAACAGAGGTTGTTTCGAAATAAGAAATACCCTGTTCACACGACGCACGGTTGTTTCGAAACAACGGCACCCGTTGTTTCGAAACAACGGCGTAGTTTCAAAACAACTTAAACCCCATTTGTGGGCGAAACAACGTTGTTTCGAAACTATTGTTTCAAAACAATGTAGTCTGAACATGTTGTTTCGAAACAACAGTGACTTGTTTTGAAATAACTGTTGCCTGAAACTGCTATTTCGCTTTGAGATTTTTTCCCTAATTCGAATTAACAAACTGTTAATTCGAATTCAGTTATTTCAAAATAAGGCATTATTTTGATACAAATTGTTTTGGCACAACTTGTATTGAAATAATGCCTGCGTGTGAACACAGCCTATGATTCTATGATTCTAAGTGGAAATTACTATATCTGAGGTGGAGCCCAAGCTTCAGCTGCTTAATGGAACTAAATCAGGGGGTCCAGATAATCTTTATCCGAGAATATTGAAGGAACTTTCACAAGAAATTGTCAGCCCCTTAGCAAGGATTTTTAAAGTATCAGTGAACACGAGGCTTGTACCTTATGACTAGAGAATTGCTAATGTGGTCCCTGTTTTCAAGAAAGGGAGTTAAAGTGATCCAGGTAACTATAGGCCTGTTAGTTTGACCTCAGCAGTATGCAAGGTCTTGGAGAAAATTTTGAAAGAGAAAGTACTTAAGGATATTGAGAAAAATGGTAACTGTGATAAAATACAACACGGCTTTACAAAAGGTAGATCATGCCAGACCAACCTGATCTCCTTTTTTGAGAACATAACAGATTTTTTGGATAAAGGGATTGCGGTGGACCTAATTTACTTAGATTTTAGCAAGGCATTTTATACAGTTCCACACAGGGAATTATTAGTTAAATTGGGAAGGATGGGGATTAATATGAAAATAGAAAGGTGGATAAAGAACTGGTTACAGGGGAGACTACAGAGGGTCATAGTGAAAGGTGAACTGTCTAGCTGGAAGGAGGTTACTAGTGGAGTTCCCCAAGGATCGGTCCTGGGACCCATCTTATTCAACCTTTTGGTTACTGACCTTGGCACAAAAAGTGGGAATGTGCTAATTAAGTCTGTAGACGACACCAAGCTGGGAGGTATTGCCAATACAGAGGAGGATCGGGGTAGCATACAGAATGATTTGGATGACCTTGTAAAGTGGAGCATTAGAAATAGGATGAAATTCAACAATGGGAAGTGCAAGGTCATGCACTTAGGGACAAATAAAAGGAATTTTTCTTATAAGTTGAGAATGCATCAGCTGGAAGTGACAGGGGAGGAGAAGGACCCAGGTGTACTGGTTGATCACAGAATGACAGTGAGTAGCCAATGCGATGTGGCAGTGAAAAATCTAATGTGGTCCTGGGGTGCATCAGAAGGGGTATTTCCAGAAGAGATAGGGAGGTGTTAGTACCATTATACAAGGCGCTGGTGTGACCTCACTTCGAGTATTGTGTACAGTTCTGGTCACCCGTGTTTAAGAAAGATGAAGTCAAACTGGAACAGGTGCAAAGAAGGGCTACAAGGATGATTCATGGAATGGAAAATCTTTCCTAAGAGAGATGGCTTAAAGAGCTTGGTTTGTTTAGTCTGACCAAAAGAAGGCTGAGAGGAGATATGATTGCTCTTTATAAATACATTAGAGGGATAAATACAAAGGAGGGAGAGGAATTATTTGAATACAGTGCCAATATGGACACAAGAACAAATGGATACAAACTGTCCTTCAGAAGATTTAGGCTTGAAATTAGATGCAGATTCCTAACCATCAGAGGAGTAAAGTTCTGGAATAGTCTATCAAGGGAAGTGGTGGGGGCAAAAACCTTAGGTGCCTTCAAAACAGAGCTTGATAAGTTTATGGAGGGAATGATATGATGGGCAGCTTAGCTTGGCCATTGTTTGTCTTTTACTACTGGTGATGGGTATGATAGGGATATGGGAAGGGGCTTTTGATCGAGTGGGTTCTGAGTTATTACAGAGAAGTTCTTCTTGACTGGCTGTTGTGGCCTTGCCCTCATGCTCAGGGTTTAACTGATCGCCATATTTGGGATTGGGAAGGAATTTTCCCCCAGGGCAGATTGGCTTGGGTGCTCGGGGTTTTTTGCCTTCCTCTGTATCATTGGGCATGGCTCACTTGCTGGTTGATTCTCTGTATTAAAGTCTTGAAATCATGATTTGAGGACTTTAATAGCTCAGTTATGGGTTTGAGGTTCATTGTAGGAGTGGGTCGGTGAGGTTTTGTGGCCTGCACTGTGCAGGAGGTCAGACTAGATGATCATATAGGTCCCTTCTGAGCTTAGAGTCTATGAGTCTATGTATTTGCATCAAAAATATTTAATTACAGTGGAACAAATAATTATAAGAATGTTTTAATGAATTCATTCAACTGTGCGTTTTGTATATTACAAATATTTGAATGAACGCTTTATAGTCCATTAGAAATATTAATGATATGCAAATTTCAAAGGGGCATGGGTGAATACATAAAAAAAAGTTTGACTCTCAGGCACCTGTATTTACTCTGGAAGTACTTCAAGAAGTGGAGGTAATACCATGTGACTTATTTAACCAATCAGAAGAAAGAAATACAGGTTGGGTTTCAAATATTTGAGATTTATCCATATAATTAAAAATTTTAAAAAGCTATTTGTCAAATAAATTTGAATTACAAATACATGTGAGGGTCCCTAGACAGATATACAATGAGCAGAAAAATAGACGAAATTAATCAAATACATTATTCATGGTGGGTTATTCATTCAGCTTGAGTTAAAAAATAAATAGTCCTTGAAAATTCAAGCAGTTTGTTTTTCTAGTTCATAAATTACTCAACATTCTCATATTACACAAGGCTGCTTTTTCAGCTGGGTCACAAAATAGTAGCATTTGCAGATCAGTGCTGATGTTTCATTAATGATTTCCATAACTAGAAGATCATTGTTTCTTTGTATAAACACTGGTCAAGTTACAGTTGCATCCAAACTTCCCTTCAAGCTTTTGTATTGGCCTAGCCTCATACAAAATGTCACCTCTTTGGCAGTTAGTGCACTCAAACCATGCACAGGTGCAGACGCCTTTGGCTGTGGGTCTGGTGGTGGTTTAAAAAAAAAAAAAGGTCTAGTTTAAAAAGCCTTTCAGGAAAGGAAGAAACTTAGTTGCCTATACATAAATTAGGATAGAATTAAGGCTGATAAATTACACAATATAAAAATTAAACTGCAACTGACCAACTGCTATCAATTTTTCATATAGTTGTAATTCTTCTCAAATGAGCGTGGTTGGACTTCAAGTTAAGGCACCTGATTTGCACTCAGGTGATACATCTTAAATTTCTTGTGAGATTTGGTCCAGTCATTTAATTTCTCTGTGTCTCAGTTCTTCTTCTCTAAAATAGGAATAATAATCTTCCCTTTGTCACTTTGATTACATAGATTGTAAGCTATGTGAGGAAGAAATTACAGTTGTGAATAGTAACTATTCACAGTGGTCCTGTTTTTGGTGGGGCCTTTGCATGCTACAAAAACACAAACATCAGTAATTTGGAAAGAATGCTATACACAACAGCGTAAATTTTCCAACAGCAGTTAAATGTCTTAGAAACCAAAGTGTTGCTGAAAATGAATGGGTTTAGACTCTTAACCCATTAAAAAAAATCATAGCCTTTTGTCAGAATCATGAATTGCCATCAGATTAATAAAATCAGTAATCTCTTTTTTGATTCATGAATTCAGTTTCATACATGTACCTGATTTATAAATCCGATAGAGAAATGCCTGATGATTCACATAACCTGTGAACAACATTCTAAAATGGATCTTGGCATGCTCAGGACAAATGTTCAGTTAATTCCTAGCAGAATATCTGCAATAAGTGAATGGTTTTTTCCTCACAGTTTTGTAAATATTTCTCATTAAAAGCATTAGCCATTTTTTTAGTATACACTCCACAGTAATCTTTTTCTTAGTGATATCACAAGTTAGAGGCTGCCAAAGTTAATTTTTTCAAAAGTTCCTAACTGATTTAAGTGCCTACCTGGTAGTTCCTGTAACACTTAGAAAATCTTTTTAAAATCAAACTTACTCCTAAATCACTTTGTCAGTTTTGAAACTATTGCCTTCTATCTTCTTTTTAATCCCTATTCATGAATAAGCACACTTACCAAAAAAAGAACTTGCAATTCACAGAAATATTGCCCAGCTGTAAAATACAGTAAGAAAAGTTAACATAGGAGCCAACAACTAAAATATATGCTATTACTCTCCAGCCAAAACCTTTTCCCCCTAGCTATCCCCAGAAGTCCTTTCAAACTGATGGCTTTTCCAGATTACCTGTGATCTATTTCACACCAAGAAGGTGATTGAATCTCACAGCCAAGGTTTTGTCCACTGCCCCATCTCTTTTATAATGTGAGGAAAGAGGGTCAAGCAAATGTAATTCTTCTGATCTCCAATATGTCACGGAGGCCTCTCAGAAAGGCAAGCCATAGGTCACTGAGGGTTTTGTTGATCAAAACTCACACCTTGTACTCCACCCAGAGACCAACAGGCAGCCGGCACAGATTCCAAATCATTGTTGTCAAACACATTCACATGGATACACCAATGAAAAATGGGGTGCTGTATTCTGAGTCAACTTTATTCTTAGAGTATGTCTACATACCAGTATAATGCCATGGCTGGTCCTCGTCAACTGACATGGGGTTTAGGCTGTGGGACTACAGAAGTTTGGTGTTAATTTTTAGGCATGGGTGTCTCTCTCCTCACAGTGTCCCAGAGCAATTTTACAATTTTACTACCTCAGAGCCCTGCAAGTCTGAGTCAGAAGACACAGACCAGCAGCAGGCATTTTATGGCAGTGTAGGTAATTGAGGCCTCAGAAGCTGCAATTCAACCAAGCACTTACATAAGCATGCACTTAAGTCCCATTGCTTTAGCACATGTTTAAGAGCTTTCTTGAACTGGGATGCTTTCTTGAATGGATTGAAGGTGTTAATCAGTAGAGAAAACACTGTACTGGAATGAAGTAACGAATCTGACAAGATGCTGCTGACTACATTTATACAATTTTGAGACGATTATAAAAGCCTCTGGTTCATAAACTTGATCGATAGTACTTTCAGTGTAGTGAAATAGTTAATCACATCCATCACATAACAAATACTTAATCAGCAACTTAATCTACCACTTTTATGACATAACTAGCAAGACTTTGAAATGTGATCCATCAAGGCTATTGTGAAACACTGCTTTCCTGAAAGTTCAAATCCTGTGGAATGATGGTGAAACAGACTCACATGTGAAGCAAGAGTTGGTACTCTTTTTTCTCATAAGGCAAAAAAAAAAAAAAAAATCCATGTTTGCTTCTTCCAGTTTCTATAATATTTTCTTAAGTCAGATCTTCTCCCAGTAATGAGCAGTAGTGTTTGATCACAACAGTAAGAGTTCTGGCAGGTGTCTCAGGAGAAAAGCTTCCATAAACACTGTGAAACATATTGATTCAAGTTGGGAAATCAGCAGGGAAGACACTGTTCATTTTGTGCTTTTCTTCTTGTACTTGGAAGGAAAACAGATGAGTGCATCTTTCCAGATTTCTTGGAGGAAGATCTAAACAGAGTGTGGGAGCCAGGGAACAAAGGGTTGAGACCTGAGTTTTACAACAGCAGAAACATGGAGGGAAAAGCAAAGAAGGGATGTGGGGAGAGGGAGAGGTTCTACTGGGAAAGCACAGAGAGGGCTCTGATTTATTTTGAAAACAGTAGAGGGCTTATGCAGTGAAAGTATGGGGGGGGGGGCTTGAAAGACGAACTGTGTTGGGCCTGCACTTGCAATATCCAATGCGCTCCCTCCTCCCCCCATTTCATTTATGAAACACTTCTGACTCATCTATAATGACAAGTTCCCTGATTTTCATTTCCCAGCTGCTTGCTTTTCCTCTGTTCCCTTAAAGGTCACTGTCCTTGATCTGCCCAGCTGCAAAGCCCCTGCTTTCCCCAATAATGTTAAGTGAGTTATGGAAATCTGCCTAAGGCCTCATACATCTTCCTCTGCAGGGCCCCTGCTATCCTAAACCTAGGATTTTGGAATGCTTTACCAAGGTAACTCCTGCATGCATAACCCAGAAGAACGAAATTAAACCCATGGAAACTGGGAAGCAGGCACCACTTCTCTCTTTCCCCACAACTGCTCCCACTTGAGCATTCCTACATAGTATTTGCAGTCTCTGTGGTGGATGATGAGCTATGGTAGGTAGTCTTTTGTGTTGTTGAGATAGAGCATGAAATAACAGCTGCAGTTGGTCAGACTGATTTTACTCGTATAAAGACGAAATGTTCTGCCATTGTGTATCTATAGTTAGACTCACTGATGGGTTGAATGTGGATGCGAACGAGCACAGAGTTGTTATTACACAATCATAATATAAATGAGGTCTTTGTTTTCTCTTACATGATAGAAACTTTGTTCCTTTCTGGTATTCTTCCTCATCTTTGTCTACTTTATCCATCTCACTCTTTTTAATGTATTTGTTTTATTTGAAACAATCTTTTAGGCAAGTGAACAGATACTGCACTAGGCTGTCCATAGGTCTTGGCCTGATGCCATGCTGTCCTGCACCCAGTGTGGTCACTGATACCCATACCAAGTGGTGCTAACTGCTGCTCTTCTGATCTGTTGCAGAGTAATGGAGAATTAGCCCTTAGTTCTGTTCTCACTCTGTCATTGACTCACTGCGTAGACATTGTCATTTATAGTGGTGCAATTCATGCTGCAGTTCTTATTCAAATCAAAAGGAGATGTGAGTGCTCAAGGTCACAAGTTACCATGTGCCTCAGATTTCCCCTTGTAAAATGGAAGTAATGACCCATTCATTTGTGCAGTGCTTGGAGATTTGCTGAGGAAAAGAGCCAAATGAGCGCTAAATATGACTGTGCACTCTACTTATTACATGTTGAATATTTTCTTCTGACTCTACTTTGTGTATGTGTCAATTACTATGTCCCACTCACGTCAGGTGCCAGGTTAGTTGCACTACTGTTTAATAGAATAACCAAAGTAACCACTTGCTGGACCACAAGTGAGTTTCCTTTTGCTCACATTTTTTCCTCATGGCTACTCATGCCTCCTGTGCTGGTTTGATCTTCTCTCTCTTGCAGCTGTGTACACCTGTACTGCCACATGAAGAGGCTGAGAAAGCAAATAGGAAGCTTAGGAAAGGGTTATTGTTTCATTAGTTTTCTGTGCTTGATCATGATGGGCATGATGGCCCTAAATCATGGATAGGGAACAGAGTGGTTATGCCTGCAAATGTTATGGTCACAGGAAGCCTCATTCCATAGCTCTTTCATTGTAATAGTAATATTGCACTGCCAGTGAAATACAATAGCCAGCCTCCAGTAATAATTCATTGTATTCCTCAGTGACTCCTGGAAACAAACTTTCTGCAGTGTGATTGGAGCAGCCACTGCCTACTGGAAAGGGAATTCAGTGATTCTTCATGAGGAAATACCTTGTAGAGCTAATGTCCTGGTTGAAATCTCCTCCCTGCCAGGGAGCATAAAACCCACATTCTAGCACTGTTGATAAACATAAACTGGATCTGAGCAGCTGACTGCTGTGATTTTTTTAACACACACTCACTCTCCGTCACCTAAGTGGCAAACATAAAATGACACAAGTCCCTGTCTAGGACTAACTAGCAATTAAGTCTTGAAGGAGCCCTAGCGTATTTGCAGCAAATAGCACATCCTATACACATACAGGTCAGCAACTATGTCTAGTTCTAAAGTGGCCACTGCACTGAGGCTGGAATTTCACTAGCTTGTGGAATTAGAAAAAAGTCAGGAGTTAGCCAAATACATATTTTTAACTGATCATAGGTTTTAAAGCTAGATGGAACCATTGTGAACATATCGTCTGACCTCCTCTATAACATGGGCGATAGAATTTGCTCAAAATAATTCCTAGAGCAGATCTTTTAGAAAAACATCCAATCTCGATTTAAAAATTGTTAATGGTGGAGATCCTCGGTAAATTGTTCCAATGGTTAATTACTCTCTCTCTTAAAAATGTATAACTTATTTCCAGACCGAATTTGCCGAGCTTCAACTTCCAGCCATTGGTTCAGATTATACTTTCCTTTGCTAGACTGAGGAGCCCATTATTAAATATTTATTTCCCACAGGGCTACCTGCCAACTGTAATCAAGTTACCCTTGACTTTCTCCTTATTAACCTTTAAGCTAAATAGACTGAGTTCCTTGCGTAAGTCACTATAAGGCAAGTTTCTTAATCCTTTAATCATTCCAATTTATCAGTATTCTTTTTTTGACTTGTGGGCACCAGAACTGACCACAGTTTTCAAGAATCAGTTACACCAGTGCCAAATACAGTGGTAAAACCCCAACCTGTAAGTATGGCCTACAGCAGGGGTACTCAAACTTTTTGCGAGCTGGTCCACATTCAGCCTTCCACCATTCATCGGGGTCCACAGGCCTCCAGGGGGGGGGGGGGTGCTACGGGAGTGGGGGGGTGATGCCGCGAGCAGGGGGGTGTGGTCCGGGAGCAGGGGGGCTAGCAGGAGCAGGGGGGTTGATGCAGCGAGCGGATGGGGCTAGCGGGAGTGGGGGGTAATGCCGGGACCGGGGGAGGCTAGCGGGGGGGGGCGAGTGGGAGCAGGGGGGCAGTGCAGCAAGCAACTGGAGTTGCTCAGCTGCCCTCTCCCCTTAGAGGCAACATTGCTGTTGCCAATGTTCCCTCTAAGACCCACTGGCAGCTGAGCAACTCCTGTTGCTCACTGCGTGGGCCCCCGCCCCCCCCGGGCCTGATCCTGCCCCCCCGCAGGCCAGATCCTAGAGCCCCCCCCCACTTACCCTGCATGGCCCTCACAGCTCCTGGGGCAGAAAAGCACTAACGGAGCATGCTCAGATATTCTGGGCATGCTCCATCAGAGCTTCTCTGGGCGGGAGTTTTAACAACTCCCTGCCCCAGAGGAGCTGTGAGCAGGGCCTCTGGCTGCTGGCCCTGCACGGCCGGCAGCCTTCCCTGCGTGGGGGGCGGTCCACCAGAAATGTCTTTGCGGTCCGGGTTGTGGACCGCGGGCCGCCATTTGAGTACCCCTGGCCTACAGTGTTTGTTCCAAGATGCATATATTTAAATTTAGCCATATTAAAATGCATATTTTTTGCCCAGTTTACAAAGCTCTCTAGAATGTTTTGAAGTGATGACCTGAGCTCTTCTTTATTCACCACTACATCGATTTTTGTGTCATCTGCAAATTTATCAGTGATAAGAAACTTACTGCAGGGCTTGTCAGACATTGCTATCTCATAAAGCAACGTTGGGCAGCAATTAAACAAGGCAGTTATTTGACACTAATGCAGCAAAAAAATAAGAGCTTTCCCAGGGTACAGTAGTTACAGATTGCTTTACAAAGGTCTGCATCAGTCTCTGTCACTTATTTGTCAGCAGTATCCTTTGATGAATTGGAAAGATCCACATTTCTTTGTCTTACGTCACATGTGGCCTTGCTTTCCCATCTGTTTTCATTGGTGCTATAGACCAAAATGTTTCACTTCATGTACCTTGTCAAACCTATATTAACAGCTCACAATGAGTCCAGGCTAGAACAGCACAAAACCCCATGGAGTACCTAAATGTGGTGAAAATAAAGATGTAAAGAGAGGTAGCTGAAAGAATGATTTATGGGAAGATCTAGATCATATGCAGTTGAAGGGTGGTGGATTAGAAGCAATCTTTCTTCACTTAATAGAGAAATGTTACAATTACAGAAGAGGCTTTTACAATCAGCACTAAAGTACTTGGGGATGGTACCTAAAACCCCAGTGCACACTGTGTAGAGCTTTACGAAGAGACCCCTTGTAGTAACTATGCAGCGTGAGGAAGGATAGCCAAACCCGATCCTGCAGTTCCAGTTCAGGGTAGAACTTGTTTAACAGCCAGCATGTGTTTGTCTCCTTGACTTCAGTGGAACTTAAACACGTGCTTCTTTGCTTTTTTCAGTGGTGCCTGTGTAGGCAGAGAACTGAATAGTAAACTCTCAGACAATGGGACCACATTTAGGAAGCAGCATAGCAGTAGCACTCATTATATTATACTGTAAGTTGACAGTTATAATCATAAATCCTCATAATACTTAGCCCTTAGACAAATTCAGCTACTGAAGTGAAACTGTTGTACAAAGGTGAGTGAGCATGTGTCATTCCCATTGTACAGCTGAAGTTTTGCCATTTGTTGGGACTTTTATCATGAGTCTCATGGGTACTTGGTGGTTTTCTTAAAGCCCCAGATAATTATATATAATGTCCCATTATTTATATTTCTTTATATTTCCTAAAGCCCCATTATAATTATCTATTATATTATTTATGAAGCTCCATTATATTTATTTATAATGGTTTTCTCAAAGCCCCAATTGCACTTTTTCTTTTAAAGGCAGTTTCTAACCCTCATGTTTGGTGAGAAATACCAAAAATGGAAACCCTAAAGCTCAGGCCTCATAGGGCAAATATAAAGACAACGTTTGTTGTTTTAAGCCCTTTCATTTTGTTATTTGGTCTCAATAGTTTGAGTGTCTGCTGTTAACCCTAGAGCAAGAAGGGAAAGTAAGGCAAAAATCAAGTGATTTGCCTAAGGCTCACCAGTGCATCAGCAGCAGTTTCTAGATTAGAACTCAGCTCAACAAGGCTCCCAGCTTGGTGCTTGTTCCTTGAGGCCACCCAGCCTCATGTTATTAAAATTAGCAAATTTAGTAAAAATACATTTAGTACATAAAAACTAATTACAGTGTGAGATCTTTGATTCTGCTGCCAAACCTTCTGGCTTTACCATTTGTCACTCAGCTAACTACAAACAAATGTGCTCTCCACTTCTCAGGCAGGTGCTGTTTGGAAAACTGGCAGAATAAGCATTTAGTGACATTTCCTGGTATGGTTCCATTTATGAATCATTGATTAGTGTAACTTATTAAACAATCTGGAAGTCTATAGTTTATACTAACTTTATATTCATGTATTAAATTGGCACATGCTGCGCACTGCATTAATGTTACATGTTCTGATAATGTGTATTACAGTTAGTAATAACTTCATCTGTTAAAAATTTAGCCCCGTGTATCTTGAATAACATCCTAAGGAAAAAGTTACTGAACCATGAAGTCAAATCTAGCAGTCATTTAATAAAACATAATAGTAAAGTGGTATTTCAAGTGTTACCCTAAAAATCCTTAAAGTAACAACAGAAGCAGAACTATGGTATAAGAACTGATATAACCAAAAACAAGGTGGGGATAGTGGCGTGGTATATCATGGCCAATGGACAGCTTTTGGTATCTAGAGATCCATAAACAAGGGAAATAATAACATCTGCATAACAGCATTCAAGATTTTTGTTTATAGACCCAATGATCCTAAATAGGTATTATTGATAATAAACAGAGCTTAATGAGGGTGAACAATCACTAGTTTTGACCATAACATCAGATTGTAGCACTTTTATCAGGAACTTAATAAATAAGATAGATGTTGAAAAGAGAGGGATGGGGCAGAGAGAAGAGATTCTAGGAGAGCTAAATCTGTGTGGTTAGAATAGTAATAAGATTAAGCTTCTGGGCAACCTTGGCATGCAGAACTTTTCGCTTTGCATCTTGTATAAATAGGAATGAAAACAAACACAACTTTAAAACCAATGGTATTTTCATGTAGGATATTCTGATGAACTTTATTATTTTTAATTTAGTGATGTAACATTTTGAAGATGTCACTGTGCCTTAAATTGTGGCTGTTTTAAAACAGTGGGGCTGATTCTGCTCAGATTTTCACTAAATATACACTACACTGCCTAAGTACACTCAGCCCTGTTCTAAAACAGAGAACTGACCATTTGATCCTAATGTCAAATTAATAAGCAAGGACTCTTATGGCAGTTAAAGACTAACAAATTTATTTTTTGCATGAGCTTTTGTGGGAGAAAATCCCACTTTGTCAGATGCTTTGAAGATGTGGGAACTTACAGAATGGGAGGAAAGTAATGCAGGGGAGCGTAAGTCAGAGGATCAGGTCGGACTGTCACAGCAAGTCAAAGCAGTCATTAAGGCTCAAACACTGGGAAACAGCACATAGACCTCACCTTCCTCTATGTGCTCTTTCCCAGTGTTTGAATCTCAACAACTGCTTTGATTTGCAGTTACAGTATGACCTAATCCCACGATTTACACTCTCCTGCATTTATTTGCCTCTCATTCTGTAAGTTCTCCCATCTTCAAAGCATCTGACAAATTGGGATTTTCTCCCACAAAAGCTCATATGATAAATAAATTTGTTAGTCTTTAAGAGCCACAGGACTCCTTGCTTATTTTGTTGAACTAGGCTAACATGACTGCCCCTTTGGATAATGCCAGATTTTAGCACTTTGTCAAGAACTTCATTAAATAAGACCTTGTTGAATGTTGAAAACTGAGGGGAAAACTGTTGCATAACTGTTGTTCATGTGTTAGTGCATACAAAGAGCAATTTTAAAAAATATAGCGCCTAATTGACTTAAGCACCTTAAGTCCGTTGAAAGTTGATGAGACTCCACTGCTTAAGAATTTCTTAACCACAGTTGTTATCTGAAATACTAGTGCTTCAAAATGTTCTGTTAGTAAGGATTTGTAACAAGAGTCTACTAGCCCATGAAAGATTATTATCGACCTCTGAATCAGATCCTATGTGCCTGCTTGCTCCAGAAAATAGTCATTATAATATTGATATTGTATATCTCAAAAGGTGTCATCAGCACCTTGGACAGTGTGGGATTGTGGCTAATAAAGAGTGGATACCGATAAAAATACCACAATACAAAGAGAGGAAACTGTGTTCTGCTCACATTCACCTTGATATATCCATGGGGGTAAGCCCACACTAAAGTCTACACTAAACTCTTTTCCCCCCACTTCCGCTATTTACAATCAGTTCAGCACCACCAATGGCAGGTTCAGTGTTCCAAAGGATGCAGCTGGCCAATGTGCTGTTCAGAGCACGTTTGCACAGCATGGTGCTGAAATCACCTGTTTGATCCTAGTATATTGTGTGAATTAGTGGTCTCCCCTTGCTACCACCAGTGTTGTTGAACTGATGGTAGCAATGGTGGAAAATTATAAATTTTCCTGATACAGACAAGAATTAACCTGATACAGCCAAGACTTTTACCATCTGTTTGCCATAGAACATTTATTTCTGTTCTTGCTGCACTTGCAATTCCATCAGCCCCTTCTTGGGTGCCAACAATCCTTTTCTCTTCCATAAAATCCTTCTTTAAAACAGGGGCGTCACTGGTGCTGAGCTGCGATGCTAGAGCCCCGGGTCCGCTGCAGCAGTGGCACACATAAAGCACACAAGCCCTGAATCCCAGTGCCCGAGCCCCAGGTCTTTTTCTGGGCCAGGGGCATTCCTCCTTTAAAATCCACCTCTGTCCCCTAGCTCTCGCTTGCTGCCTTCTACTCCTGTGCTATCCACTCCTCCCTATTGCCCCACCTTAATCTCTGTTTAAAAACATCACAGTATATAAGATTTGTTTGTTTTAAGCCTCATTCTTCTTTCCTTACCACTGTCTGTTACCTCCATATTTTATATTTGTCTAACTTAGGGCCTGACCGAGCCAGGAGAACCACAGGAGTGGACAATTGCAGTCAGAGTGGGCTTCATTAAAGTCAGTGGGGCAATGTCAATGCTAAGGACTCCGCCCATGTGATTCTTCTGGAAGGGCCAAGACCTTCTACTGTGAATGCTTTGGAGGCAGGGACCATGTCTTTTTAAGTCGTGTAACACTGTTGAAGTGTTATGGGACTACATGTTTGTTTAACACATAGAGAAATAAAATAAGCATGTCTAAGATATTTCAAATGACTCAGCAGAGCCACAGATTGTACTGATACCGTTTTCAATATTCAAGCCTGCATTTCAGATTTCCTGGAATCATTTGGAGAACTCCTTCTTGTGCTTTGATATAGGCCTCTTCCTCTTGGATCTTACAAGTACAGAAACTAATCTGCTGGTACCCAGCTTTGAAGCTTTCTTCTTTTGCATGAGCAGCAATCTTCAGGCTGAAGATAATACATTATATGCAAGATTAGATTGTGGAAAGATCTGATCTCTTCATGTACTGACTTTAGGAAAGGTTTCCAAGGCTTTGTGAGCCTCTGAATAAGTGAGGGATATTTCATACATCTCATCTTTGTTTTTACTTCTGGCTTCCTGAAACAACCAAAATTGGAAGAACAATTGCATGAGAATAGGAAGGATCAGAAATTGAGAGCACATTTGAAGTTTCTGGTGAATTATGCCAATTTGACTAATCTGTGGTTTAAAAACACTCCTGAAATAGTGAAAGCAATACTTCGAAAGCAAATAATGCACTGCTGATCATTTACAATAGAGTCAGAGCAGGCACTAATTTCATTTTATTTTTTCCTGTAGATAATGGAAATTAGGCAATCCATAAAAAGGCTTAAAGATACTTAAATCCAATAAAATATAAATCTACAGTATTTATTATATTTCAGGTCCACAAGAGGGCAGAAGCACAGGTAAACTATATGTGAAAAAGATGAACTATACCAAGAAAAATTAGATCATATGCTGTAATGCTGTTTATGTATTTAATAGTTTGGCATTATTTTAGAGCACAGCCGACCATGTATGGTGGAAAATTGTCATTCTCTTTACTCTGACTCATTGTGTGTTGACAATATGAAGTCCATTATCGAATATAGTCCAGTTTTTCATTTTTTCTGAAATCTGTGAAACTGAATCCTGATTCCACAGGCAGTGACCAAAATTTTAGTCTCATATGTGTGCATTGATTTTAGCTAGAAAGTTACTCCTGTGATGGTAAAAATGCAGAGAAGGGTGGTCATCTTCTTGCTTTCCTCTTGGGATATAACAACTGTTGCATGGGATCAGATGGTTTGTCTAGCCCCATTATCTTGCCTGTCTTTTGACAGGGGGCCAATGCCAGGTGCTTCAGAGGGAATGAATAAAACAGATAGTCACCAAGTGGTCCATCCCATCAGCCATTCCCACCCACTGGCAAAGAGTGATGCCTGCCTTTACTGGCTAATAGCCATTGCTGGAGCTGTCCTCCATGAATGTAGTTCTTTTTAAAAAATGGTTGTAGTCTTGGCTTTCACAACATCCTCTGGCAATGAGTTCCAGGGGTTGACTGTGTGTTGTGTGGAGATATACTTCCTTTTACATATTCTGCCTATTAATTTCATTCGGTGACCCTATGAAGATGTGAGTGACACTATCAGTTTGTTGAATAACTTCTCCAACTTAAAGCTGGAACTGGGGATGTCAGTTTCTCACCTGTGGTATCCTACAGTGTTTGCTGGTAAGACTTAAGTAGATTGGGTAAAATCTTCAGAAGTACTAACATTTAGATTGTTAATGGTATTGAAGGACTGCTGTGCTAAGCATTGGAAGACCAACCTGACTTAGAATCATAGAATCATAGAATCATAGGGTTGGAAGGGACCCCACGAGGTCATCTAGTCCAACCCCCTGCCAAAAAAAGCAGGACCACTCCCATTAGATCATCCCACTCAGGGTTTTGTCCAGCTGGGACTTGAACACCTCCAGAGATGGAGATTCCACCACCTCCCTAGGCAGCTTATTCCAATGCTTCACCACTCGCCTAGTAAGGAAGTTTTTCCTAATATCCAGCCTGGACCGCCCCAGCTGTAACTTGAAGCCATTGCTTCTCGTTCTGCCCTCTGTTACTACCGAGAACAGTCGAGCTCCCTCCTCCTTGGAGCAACCCTTCAAGTAGTTGAAGGTTGCTATCAAATCCACCCTCAGTCTTCTCTTCTGCAGGCTAAATAAGCCTAGTTCCTTCAGTCTTTCTTCATGGGGCTTGTGCTCCAGCCCTTTGATCATTTTGGTTGCCCTCCTCTGGACTCTCTCTAATTTGTCCATGTCCTTTTTGTAGTGGGGAGCCCAAAACTGGACACAGTATTCCAGATGTGGCCTCACTAGTGCAGAATAGAGGGGAATGATCACATCCCTTGATCTGCTGGCAACACTTCTTCTGATGCAGCCCAGTATGCCATTGGCCTTTTTGGCAGCAAGAGCACACTGCTGACTCATATCCAGCTTCCCATCCACCATGACTCCCAGGTCCTTTTCTCCAGTGCTGCTATTTAGCTGATCACTCCCCAGCCTGTAGCAGTACATGGGGTTTTTTCGTCCCAAGTGCAGGATTTTACACTTATCCTTGTTGAACCTCATGAGATTCGTCTTGGCCCACTGCTCCAGTTTGTCTAGGTCTCCCTGAATCCTGTCTCTGCCCTCTAGGGTGTCTACCATTCCCCCCAGTTTGGTATCATCTGCAAACTTACTAAGTGTGCAATCTATCCCATCATCCAGATCATTAATGAAAACATTGAACAGAACTGGCCCCAGGACCGACCCCTGGGGCACACCACTTGTTACTGCCTGCCAACTTGACATGGAGCCATTGAGCCATTAAGCCTCTGTCTTATTTTCAAAAATGACTCATACATTCAGGAGCCTCAGTCCCATTTAACATCAGTAGAAGTTAGGCACTTAAGCACTTCATGAAAATCCTACTAAGGGCCTGTCTACATCCTGAGGTGAATAAATACCATTAAAATCAGGCCATAAATCCTTTTGATTTCAATGGGAACTAGGGGCCATATTTTTAAAGGTGTTTAAAGGTGCACACATGTGCCTGAGTCTACCACGTAGTTGCCACTGACATTTTCAAAGCCGCAGCTCAGAAACCACTAACCTCTCCTTAGTAGTCAACTGGTCAATGTTTGTAAAGCAGTCTATGCCCTGGCTGCAGGAGCTAAGGAGCTGCTTGAAGCCCTAGCTCAAGTCGAAGTCCTGGAGCCTCCATTGTGGGCTTTCTAAACCAGGCTGGGAACATTTTTCTCTCTGGCGTGCCCATCCTCTAGGTGAGCTGTAAGTGTATCTAAGCCTTGATAGATGGCAGGATGTAGGTGGAGGGAGACTACACCATACTGGCACAAAAGATTGCAAGGGATGGAGGGCAGTGAGTGAGCATGAGTGAGGTCTTGGGGCTAAGACGGGGGAGGGGAAGGAATGTTTCAGTTACTAAAGCAATGGTTTTCAACCCATGTGCGGCAGGACACTGGTGTGCCGTGAGATCTGTACAAGGGTTGCGTGAAATTTGTACAAAGGTAGTGAAAATCAATGTAAAACAAACATTGTTTCATCTTAAACAATATTCTATGCAACAAAATTATCAGAAGCAATCATCAAATTAAAAGCAAGGTATCAGTCTTTTGATTCTAAACCACAAAAATTCTAAATGCAGGTGGCCAAAGAGCAAAAGTGAGATGACTCATATTTTTTCTGGTGCATTTGAAACATTAATGCATTTGATCATGCTTTAGCTTGTTTTATGCACTATGTTCCAAACCTCTCTAGTAAGCCCATACTCTAGTACAGGTGTGGCCAAACTGTGGCTCGGGAGCCACATGTGGCTTTTGAATGAAAAATTGTGGCTCCTGGAAGAACGTCAACAAATCAATTTAGGAATGCAGCCCCAGCCTAAGAGTTCAGAAGGGGGTCGGGACGGTGGGGAGAAGTGCAGCATGGTCGGGAATGGTGGGGAGAAATGGTCAGAATTTTAAAAAACTCGCCACTAGTCTGCAATCTTCTACACTGAGCAGCAGCTAAGTTTTTTACTGTCTAGGCCTAATTTTCATGGTAACCTTAAGTAATTATTAGAATCTGACATTAGTCAGATTGATATTTGTCCTTTTTTTACAAAAAAAATTAAAGTATGCAATGAATTTTAAACTTAGTAATTTTGGAGTAGGTAAAAGTATATGGTTATAGGCCTCAGTGCAGCTCTCAAAGGTTTAATAATCAACTTGTGTGGCTCTTGAGTTCCATAAGTTTGGCCACCCCTGCTCTAATACATGTAAGTAAATGTGATGTTTATGAGTGATCAGTTCAGCTGAAAAAGGTGGGTGCGTCATAGTATTGTTTGTCTCATTGAAGTGTACCATGTTACTGAAAAGGGTTGGGTATCACTGTACTAAAGGAGGGTTGGCCAAACTGGCTGACTTGGCTTAGGTGTCTTAATCCAGGAGAGGGTTTGCTGAGGATCCCAAGTGGGATATATGATGCCTATCTCTGGCCCATCAGACCTTCTCCTTAGCATTTCACTCCTGTCTACCTTGGGCAGTTCCCTACTTGATTGGCTTCTGAAAATCCCTTTCTTGGGTGCTTAACTATCCTCCTCTTTTCTACAAGGATCCTGGGTGGCACAGAGCCTGCTGGGACTGCAAATCCAAAATCTGGTCTTGAATGCCTAAATCACTTTTGAAAATAGGACATGGGTACTATGAGAATTTTACTCATATAGTAGATGGTCCTCTACCTATTCCACACAATTGGAGCACTGTTTTCCCTTACTAGATATTCAATATTTCTTTGTTGAAAAGAGCTACTTGTGGCTAGCTGTATCCCACTCAATTAAACAAATGTAAAATGGCACTAATCACGCCCAAAACAAAGGCATACTAATGCATAGGTAGTGTTTTCATCTTCCAAAGGAAAAAGGCAATTTCATTTAGTTTGTCTTATTATGTAATGCTCAACTTCTAAATATAATTTTGAAACTGAGAAAAAGTGCCTTGCTCCTGCTATCTATCTCTGTGTGTCTGTATTAAACATTTCTGTCTTTTTAGGGCCCGTGGAGTTAAACCAGTGTGAGACGAGAATATGGTTTTCATGATTCTCAGACTGTGCTCTGTGTGTCTATGAACATGCTGTCAAAATCTAGAACAGCTGTGGATTCACCTATGACAAGTCTGAAATTCAATAAAGAGCCATGGACTCATCTGTGATCCATTTTTTTTTTTGGATCTCAAAAAATGTGCTTTTTTTCCTGTTGTTGTTCTTTGTCTGGCTCTTCTCAAAGTCATGTCATGAGGGATACTGGGTGGAGAAAGAGCAGTTAAAACCAGCTGCTTTAACTAGCAAGGATCTTCTTTTAGCAAAAGGCTAGCACCACAGCCATTTGGAGCACACAGTAACCATACAGACATTTGATCCAAAGGACTTGAGAGCCACAAAGGTTGCTTTTATCTATCTGAAATGATCTTTGAAGCAAAAAGCCAAATATTTATCCTCCACTGATGAAGAGATGAACCTAGGCTACATAAACCACATCCTTGCGGATATGACAGTAGCCCATATCCTGACCAGACTCTTATTTAGGAAACTACAGAATCAGCTGGAAGAAACTTGTAATTAGGAATAAAATTTAGTGTTGGCCTTGGCTTTCATGGTTCCTGCTTGTCTCCTTCATGAGCATAAAAGTCTGTTTTAAGAAACAAGTTCTTTTCCAGTTCTCTGGTACCTCTCTCCTCCTTAGGGCTGGCTTGTAGAGCTTTTATTACAATAAGTACTTTCTCATGAGCATAGACCCAGTGAATAAGATTTCATCAAAATGAAAAGGACTTCACAATCTAGCCCTTCATGGTTAAAGCACATGGGAAACTTCCTCCTTCCAATGGCAAATTGGTCATCTTTATCAGCAGCTTTCTTTCCAGCTGCATTCACATTTGTTACTTCCTTTTCATTTGGTTTTGTTAGTAAATGCCTGAACATGAGAAATTCTGTATTAAGCTATGTGGTTTTACAACATGAAGAAATCACAGGCAAATCCTAAGTGTTAAAGGTCAGTCACTCAATTAGGACTGGGAGGTACTTCTTAACTAAATAGCCTTGGAAGTATTCAACTTAGGCTGCATATTAGCACATGGTTTAAAGAGGCCCTCTTACTTTGTTATGACTGCTTACCCACATTACAAGGAATTATGCAAGGAGAGGAAACAGCTGCTGCAAAGCCACTGACTCCCCAGTCTATGCACAGGAGGGGGGACAGATGCTTTGATCTACTCCTCTTCCTCTCCATGTGCTTACCAGTATAGCTGAACTGGCACAGAAGGAGAAGTAAGCTACACCAGGCAGAGGACTTGTGTAGCTTGTCTCCTCTTTAGAGCAAGAGATGAGCAGGAGCAAACTAGACTCTGAGTCATAGTGATGAATGTAGCCATGCTCTATTCCTGGCAATGCAACTACATGCTTCTACCCCTTACAATCTTACAGATTGTAAGAGTCCTTTCAGGGAAAACATCAGTTACTTGGTTTTGTTGAAACAAGGAGTCTTGTGGCACTTTTAAAGACTAACAAATCTGTTTATCGCATGAGGTTTTGTGGGAGAAAAATCCCACTTCGTCAGATGCTTAAAGATGGGGAAATTACACAGAATAGGAGAAAAATAAATTCAGGGAAGTGTAAGTCATAGAATCAGATCAGTCTATTACACTTAATGCTTCCCTGCATTTATTTTCCTCCCACTGTGTAAGTTCTCCATCTTCAAGCATCTGACAAAGTGGGATTTTCTTCAATGAAAGCTCATGGGATAAAGAAATTAGTCTTTAAAAGCACCACCAGACTCCTTGTTTGTTTTGCTTAACTAGACTGACACACCTCCCCCTTTGGGACTTGCTTTTGTTAAAATTAGCATTTCTTTTGTCATTTTAGAGTCCACTATGCAGCAGTAACAGTACATCTGTGACTTGCTGTACCTGGCAATGCTATAGCTCACATAGCAGTTGAGTTGATTCTTACAGTTTAGTTTGATTCATTTATCTTTGGTTATCCTTTGGGCAAGATGGGTTTGGGCTAGACAATCAGATATTTCCAGTCTCAAATTCTATTATTCTATGATATTTACAACTCAAAAAATTCAGGTTTATCTAAACTGCAAAACTGTTATTTCCTTTAGAATCAGGACACCTTTCCTGAGCTCCATATATAGGTCCAACCTACTCATTCTTTTCCTCTTATGAAGGTATTTCCTAATAACATCTAGTCTCTACCGCTTCAGTATTCAATCTTTCTGCTGGTAAGTTATTGCTCACAAATGCAGTCAAAGAAGTTTCCATGTTTTGTCACAGTTTAAATGACATGTCTTGCCCTATTTGTGTTATATGAGGTATAGATAAATGAACTTTAATGCCTGGAAAAAAAAGTAAGACAATAGTTAATTTGGCAAAACAAGTTTGGATTCCACTGATGCTCAAACTTATATGACAGATCCTTAATCTGGCCAATATAATATGTTAAAGAATACGTTAAGAGAAGCAGATGTGACATTAATAGACTAGAAGTCACCACAGTGCACACCAAAGAGTTAACCTTGACAAAACACCACTGAAGGCCGGTAATGCAGCAGCAACAGTACCTGTTGTTGTACTTCCTCCCAGTTTTGTTTAAACAGCTGTTAAACTGGAAATGAATTTGTGGATTTAAGGGCTTATAGTCTTTGCCTTCATAAAAGAATAATAAAACCTTTTTTATTAATGGTCCCCTTTTTGTTAAATGCCTATTTGAAAAGGAACACAAATTAAAACAAACTCCCTCCAATAAAACATTGTTTGAGAATGAGTATGGGTTCTTCCTCCACCAATCAACATATCAAAAGAGGATCATTATTATTTATAGTATAATATTTCCTGGGGTCCCTTTGTGCTAGGTGTACTATAGAAACATAACAAGATAAGGTCCCTGCTCAAAAGAGCTTACATTCTGAAAAGAACAATGCAACAAAACATTTATGAAAATAGTATTTTCCAGAAAAAGTAAGTTTAATGAGAAAGAGGAGAGAAACTTCTTTTGGTAGCATGTATGGGGTCTTAATTCTAAAGCAAATAAACATCTATTGAATAAAATTCCATATATAAATAGTTATTTTCATTTCGAGTGACTAAAAGTTCTAACCCCAGTAATAAGGCATTTTCTGTGGATTAGTGCCCACTTTAAATTAATAGTTCCCAACTATATTTTCAACAATCAGGTTCCTTACTCTAGTTAGCAATTTCCAAGAAATGCTCCAATTATTAATATTAGAACAATTATTTGTATTTCAGTTACACCTGGGGGAACCAATCAAGATCAGTCCCCCAATGTGGTAAGCACTGTATAAACAGATAGTAAAAAGATCCCTGTCCGAAAGAGTTTACAGTCTAAATAGACAAGACAAAAGGTGGGAGGGGAAAAAAGAGAACATGGGTCAAGTGAGATGCCCAGCATCAAATGCTAGTCAGTGGTAGAGCTAGAACTAGAATTCAGGGCTCCAGACTCATAGTCCAATGTCTTCATACAAGAATCCATGCTGGGAGCCTCAGTTCTGATTAATTACCAATATCTAACCAAGTATGTTTGTAGGTTTTGCTTTTGCTTTTCAAAGGAAATTAGCTTCATTCTTCTTTGGTGACTCTACCACGACAAATTGTGCAGAAGTCAAAGTGATTCAGTGAAAGTAATTTTTCTTATATTGGTGTGATTCTCTTGACTTAAGAGGCATCGCTTCCAATGTCCTCTGGTGAGAAATCAGAATTAAAGTCTGATTTAAACTTAAAACAGGTGAAATAGCTTTGGTTCTGAGGGATGTGAAAAATCTACATTGCTGATCACTAAAACTGTGTCAACCTAAGCTTCGAGTTCCTGTTGCTGCAGCTAGGCCAATAGAACAATGCCTCCTTTTCTCTGGCTACCATCGTTTAGCAAGACAGAATTACTACAGGAATGGATAACCCCTTTCTCTTGATGCACTATGTGTCTGCACTATGGCCCTACAACATATAGCTGTGCCACCATGACATCTGTAGTGTAGGTGTGGCCCAAGTTTCCACTACAACACTATATCCGTATTCAGCAAAGCACCCTGCTGCTTGTCTTCCACTGACTGCATTTAATAGACTTAAATGCATAGACTTTTTCTTAATTGTGGCTTACACCTAGGAAAAGGGATCTTGCTTATTAAGTTAAAGTCAATGACAATACTGTTTCAGTGGTGCCAAATCAAATCATTGTTTTCAGAAATCTAGATGACAGTTCTCCTGTCTCTTACTCTTCATTTCAGTTAAACAATAATGACTAGAGCAGTGTATTTCCTGAGGATTAGCAACCCAGTGGAAGGAGGTTGTCTCAAGCCATCCCTCAGGGCCATTAACCCCGGTGAGACCTTCGTCCTTCAGAAATGGCCTGGACTGAGGTTTTTGTTTCTATTACAAGGGTGTGAGGGAGAGAAAAAGAATGTGTGCATGGAGGCTGGAGAAGAATTATAGGCATAATGATAGTCTGCTTGGGTGCTGCTGCTCTGTACAAAGCCTTTCTTGTAGTGTACCAAGTCACATGGGTTTTCTGACATCCTATTCAATCTACAGTGAGACACAAACTCCAGCAGTTTGACCCTTTTCAACACTTCATTTATTCTTTTGGTTGCTATTGGTCACTGTGCAGCCTCTTTAAAATAATCAGAATAACCAGACTCAGGAAATGTTCCGGAAGTTTCAACTTTTTAAAAAATCCCTTTAGTTGGAGTGCTTCACATTCATAAAATCCCTGCTGTGCCCTTTCTGGCAGTTAGTTCACATCTAGGTATGTCAATCAGAAAGCATTTTATAACACTCTAAAAAAAATGATCACTAAAGGCAGGCACTTTTTTTGACACACATGTGCTCCCTCTCCCCCAAAAGGCTAAACATTACATAGGTTTTGTTTGCTATTACTCCTCCACCTTGCTACCTATATCTTTCTCGGGTAGCTACCTTTATGCCACTTACAGTTTGTTTTCCTGCCTTCCTCAGTCAGAATCCATGGAGGAGAAATAAAGCATCTGCTCTCTCTATCTGTGCAGTTCTGAGTTATTTCCTCCTGCTTTCTTTCATCATTGAAGGGTGATAACAGAGTGCATGTCTTGTGTAACTCACTGCTTGTGTAACTGGAGACCTAGCTAAGACTGAGCAGCAACTTAGTGCAGTGGTTCTCAACCTTTTGCAGGTCACAACACACTGTGGCATTTCACAATTCTACAGGACAAACCAGACTGTCCTCTCCAGGCCAAATCCAGTCATTTCCCTGGTACTCTGTGACACACTGACTGCTAGGTGGTGACACAGTGGTGTGTCCTGACACAGTGGTTGAAAACCACTGACTTACTTGGTAGACTGAAAAAATGAATTACCTGAGCAGGACAAATAGGGCAGAGTGAAAGTGCCAGTCAGTGAATGCTTTGTGTACTACATTCCTTCCTGAGAAGCAGTGTATCAATTTTGTTCCTTATTCATGTGATATTAAAAGATCAGTCCCAGCTTATAAAGATGATAAAGGTCTGACTGAGAAATAATCAGCTTTATAAATATATCTGTAACGGTATTAGGAAAATATCTATTTGAACATATAGGTGTAATTAATGGTATTCAGTGGTTAAAATAAAAATTGGTATCTCTTAGTTCAAGGGGCTACTGATCAGTGGCAGACTTATGACTTTTATGCTTTGTTCAGTCCCATGCGCCCTTCTTCTAAAGAGACAACTGTCCAAACTGCCATCCAAAACACCCTGTCCGATTCTTTGTTGCTGGCCTTATCTGATTCTGGCACCAATAGGCCAAAAGAGTACTTGAATTATCCTCTGCTGTCCCTTTTTTAGAAACTTTGTTCTTTTGCTCAAACTTGCAACTCTTATATTATATATGGCTTTAGAAGAGGTTCAGAAATGGGTTATGTGGGACAGAACGGATAAAGAGAAGGCATATGTGGAGGGGGGGCATTATTGAGGAGCTAGGAGCAGCTAAATGTAGCAAATCTTTACTTCACATGGGGCACCTCAAAATCTAGGGTCAATTCACCAGTTGGTAATGTATTTTAGAGAGTGTGGTGCTAAACTCTCCTTTTTTTCTGCAAAAGTTCATAAGAGATTCATTCAGTTCAAAATTGGCTCAGTGTCCAATTCTGAACTACCATTGGCCAGAAAGGTACTACTGGCCTCTTCTGAAGATTGCACCTGCACACAACAATTTATAGTCCTTTTTATCCCTAGTGGCACACCCCACCACTTCCATCTGTCACTGATGGCCAGCCAAAGGGTGCAGGCTGTAATCCCCATGTGCTTTGTAGAGGGCTGAGAGGGATTATTTCTTCTGGCAAGGCAATGTTTCCTCGAGTTCCCTTTGGGGCCATGTGTGACTGCACTGCTCTTAACATAGGACAGCACCAGATTTCTGTGAATTTTAAGCTTCAGGCACCAGTAGCCAAAGATTATAGCCTTTTTATGGGTAACATAAGACCAATATTATTTTCTGTCTTCTAGATGACTCACTAGAAGCTTATATTCCTCCCCAAACATTTTTGCTATTATTTCTTATACTCTATCTTCTGTAGTTTACATTTCACTTCATGGGGAACATTCTGAAAACAGCCAGTTGGACGCATACATCAATGTAAGGATTTCTTCAGAGTAACACACCATATTTCTTAACAAACAGTGTTCATGTATGTGAATCTGAAGTACTCTGCAGCTACCACGTTTCACCTGATTGCATGGTTTAGCAATGACTATATAGTTTAGCACAGTGGTATTGTTCGACACAATGTTCCTGAGCAAGAGAGAACCTCCAGATAAAAGTAGCATGGTGTAATAAAGTAAGTTGTTAATTATAAAGTCTTTTCAATGAGAACTCCCAGGTATGGATGCCAAATCAAATGACAGCTGAAGATCCCTTTATGAATGATATCTCAGTGTAGACCAGACACAATAGAACACTGAATCTCAAGTTATACTTGCACAGAAGGCACAGCTTATATACCAGATATTTGAACCTACACTGGATTACTGAACTTGAGCAATAAAGGACTGAAATCTGTCCTCTGACTGTGTGCAAACACAGTAGCTAGCTTTGTATAAGATGCCATGAGGCATGTTGTGTAGAAGAGGGCAGCAATAAATGATGAACTTTCCCTCTTGAATGCAGCACATTAACAGGAGAAGCAAATATAAATCCTTGGATAAGAGTTTCTTTTGCTGTCTTTGCAGAGAAAAACCTTTTGCTTTTTCAATTGATCAGAATGTTTCTCCTTCCTTAGAATAACCGTCATGATGATTTTTAAAATAAAAGCTGAGGCATGTGTTCCAGCGTTCAGATCATAACACTGATAACTAAAGATCAGTGTAACATTTCTTTCAGGCCCTGAATTTATATAATCACAAATTATGGCATCAATTCTGCAAATTGTTCATTCTTAATTTTATAGTCCTAGTAAATGAAGTTAAGCAGAATAGTGATCTACATGCGTATAAACCAGGTGTGGCCAAACTGTGGCTCATGAGCCGCATGCAGCTCTTGAAAGAAAACGAGCAGCTCGCAGAAGAGCATGGTGGGGAGAGGCACGGCATGGTCAGAGACAGTGGGGAGAAGCGTGGCATGGTCGGGGATGATTGCAAGGAACATAGCATGGTCAGGGAAGGTGGGGAAGCTGCAGCATGATCAGGGACAGTGGAAAGAAGTGTGGCATGGTCGGAGACAGTGGGGAAGTGGCGGCATGGTCAGGGATGACAGGAAAGCAGTGGCCTTTTTACTGTAAGCCTAGTTTTCATGGTAATCTTAAGTCATTATTAGAATCTGACATTAGTAGGATCAATATTTGCCCTTTTTTATGACAAAATTATAGTGTGCAGTGAATCTTAAACTTAGTAATTTTGGAGTAGGTAAAAGTATACAGCTATAAGCCTCCATGCAGCTCACAAAGGTTTGATAATCAACTTGTGTGGCTTTTGAGTTCCCTAAGTTTGGCCACCCCTGGATAAACAAACAATTACATTATTAAGGTTGTAATTTTAGAACATGAGTCAGAATATTAGGTTCCCATAGCAATATAAATTAGTTCACTCATGTAGGACATTTTGCATATTATTACTGTCTCTCCAAATACACCTGCAGAGAATACCTGTTACATGTGATGCTTCTTACCCTACCTTTTTTCTTTTCTAACTTGTGTGTAGAAATTCATGACATAATTGAAACACATTTAAAACTTATTCTTTACAGAATAAAAAGATGTTGCTTGAGCATATGTTAGTATTATAGGCTCATGAGCATTCACCTCATTAGAAGAATTAGAAGAAGGGAGAAGTGAGTTCCCGGCTTTGCTGCTGGTAATGTTAAATGGAAAGTTTTCTGCAGGATGGGTTTCTTAGCAAGAATTCATCAGTTTGCACTGAGATGGACTTTGCATTGGTGAACATAGCAAAAAAATGGAAAGCTAAGACGTGAAGACAGTTGCACAATACAGGAAAAATTGCAGATTATATTTGTGGCATACAGTCTTTTTTCCTCATGTGTTTCCTGTTATCTATGTTAGGGCATGTTTTGTTTTGGAAGAATTGGCTTTGTCTGACCCAAGAAACATGAATCAAGTCATCAAACTAATGTTTTTGTCTTTCTACACTGGACTGTCAGAGAGCCATAAAAAGGGGTGAGGTAACATAAAATGGCATGTTTCACTCTCTACTTATTCAGAATTGATTGAAGGGAATTTTTCTCTAGCTTAAAAATATCATAGATGGTATCAGGCCACCTGTGGGTCTTTTACTCTAAAAGAATTTTTTTAGTCATGGGCAACAAGAAGCAGGGTTCATAATGGCTCTCTGGACTGTATATAAACTCAATATATAGTTCAGTACTGTGAATGCTATAATATAGGTCATATTACCTCCCACTCCAGTGAAGCACAACTGCCTCTTGGATAGAACACAGTAGTTCTTATGATGGAAATACCTGCAGCTTTAAAGATAAGTATAGATTCTGTATTGACTCAGGGCCTGGTGAAATAAATACATAAACTCGTCGACCAGAAGGGATCTTTGTATTACCTAGCTTGATCTCCTCTATAACACAGGACATGGAACTTCCCCCCAAAATAATTTTTTTAACCCATTTACAATTGCATTTGACACCTAACATTTTAATCTATTTAATGCTTGCCACTCTTAACTTTCTAGGTTGTTTAACTAAAATATTATATAGTGCCAAGTCAAATGCCTTATAAAAGTCTGTTAAATCAATACTATTCCATTTTATCAAGCAAACGTGTAATCTCTCTCTCTCGCTCTCGCTCTCTTTAAAGCCTAATTTGACAGGAGCCATTTTCCATAAACTCATATTGAGTGGCATTAATTCATGAGGAATTAAAGGACTGTAATAAAATTAAGTCCCATGTTAACTACCCCATTATCTTGCCTGGGATCAATGTCAAACTAACAGGCCTAAAATAACTCAGGTCACTGCATTTGTCCTTTTATACACTGCACACATGGCTTTCTTCAAGTCTCTTTGAACTAGTATCCCAAAGCTTTTTGATTGTCAACTTTAATGGTCCAGTAAGTTCCTCTTTGAAACTCTAGTGTGCAAGTTATCCAGACCTGTTGATCTAAAAATGTCTAACTTTAATAACTGCAGTTTGATGTCATCCTGCATTACAACTGGAATTCAAAGTGTCATCATCATCATCTTATATAATGATCCTCTATTTTTTCCCAAACATGGAACTGAAATATTTTCTTGTACTCTTCTACCTTTTCTGCATCCTTATTAATAATTCTTCCATTCCTTCTAGGAATATTTTTATTCTTTAAATATATTAACTCCTGAAGTTCCAGATGGGTATGATTATAAGCATCAGCTCTCAGAGGTTGCCTACAGCCTACTGAAACTTCAGCAACATTTCCTGAAGTTCCTGCTTTATGTTTGCTTAGGAGGTCTCTCCTCCAAATAAAGAACATGACCATCCTTACTTATGAAAGATCTTGTCAAACACATAGTTGCAACCATCATTTTAAGTACATACAGTACAACTGAACTTTTGCTGCAATTTATCAATCATTATAGAAAAAAATTCTTGGTAGAAACAGTTACTGGGTGTTCTATAAGTTTTGAAAATGAACATTTTTGCTTGAAAATGTAAAAAAAAGGTAAATATTTTGTTTTAAAAATAGTCATTTATTTTCTTTTTTGATTTTCAGTTTCCTCCCTTGCCTCTTTTCCTCCCCCTTATAATTTGATACTGAAAATGAGAGGAGAAAAATAGGAGGCAGGGCAGAAGATTACATTTTTTCCATTTTATTTTTTGTTAGTAAGAGGGACTTAAAAAAAAAAAAAGCCAACATACACACACATTGCCAAGTTCCTAAGGGGCAGCCATGTTAGTCTAATAAAGCAAAAAAAGCAAGGAGTCTTGGGGCACTTAAAGACTATATAAATGCATTTATTTTCATACCAGTATATAAGTTCCCCCTCTTCAAAGCATTTGACGAAGTGGGATTTTCTCCCATGAAAGCTCATGCGATAAATGAATCTGTTAGTCCTTAAGTGCCACAAGACTCCTTGCTTTTTTTACACACACATTGTTTCTGTTCACTTATGAGCTGAATGTAATTCTTGACATCAGTTGTCTGGTATTAATAATAGCAGCACACTAATTTAAAATATGTTTGTGCAAATAGTCTTGCCAATAAACTCTTTCCCAGGAACTTTCTGTAGTAGTTGTTTCACATGTGTAATATAGCAGTTAAAACAGACAAAAGTTGTAGGTCTTCAGTGTTTCACAAACATCTCAGACAGCAAAATTTCCATTAAAGAAGTCTAAATGTAGAAGTCTCACAAAAGTATTTGGGATTCCAAACTAATAAAACAGTCCAGATTATTCTTTTCTTCCCAAATTTACAGTTGTTGTACTCAATTCAGTAAGATTCAGGGCTAAAATCAAACTGAATGCAATAAACTGAACTAATTATTGCTGAATTATTATATTTCCCAAGGGATAGCCGTGTTAGTCCAGTCCAGCAAAAAAAGAAAAAAAACACCTAGGAGTCGTGTGGCACTTAAAGACTAACAGATTTATTTTTTGCATGAGCTTCATCAGTGGGATTTTCTCCCACGAAAGCTCATGTGGAAAAATAAATCTGTTAGTCTTTAAGTGCCACACGACTCCTTGGGTTTTTTTTTTGTTTTGTTTTTTTGAATGATTATAGTTTACATATAATGAAACATGTTGTAACTACAATATGACAGAGATGAACTTTTATAAAATAAAGTATTTTAATTAAAATGTAATATTATAGATATCAAATATAAAATCACAACATGCATGCGATAAATTCTCAGTTACACTGGCATCAAATCTGATAAATTCAATGGAGCAGCTCTGATTTACATCAGTGTTAGCCTGTGCATAATAATCAGATGTTATATATTAGGCATCACATAAATTGCCTTATTGCCGTATCTTTTCCATTTTTCATGAGAAATTTTTTGGATGACAAACTTAAGTTTCTTATTCACAAGTATAGAGCAGTGAGTCCCTTGTGACTTGCCTGTTCACATGGGGCCTGAACAAATGGCCATTGAAGTGTTTGGAAAAGCTTATGGATCTCAAGGGACTTTGAATCAGGCCCAAAATGATGATGTTTCCTCCGTATTTCCATTAAGTTAACTGCATTAAAAGTACTTTAAATGTCTTCCTTATAAAATGTCACCATGTAAACAATTGCCACACAATAATATAGAATTTTGAATGGACAGGGAGGTGGTCCAACCCCCCCCCCCAACAAATGCAGCCTTATACTAAAACGTAATGCACACTATGAAAGTGTGGACAACTCCCTTCAATAGTATCTTCTCCAGGAAACATACTTATTAGTGCTGGGCTTTCTTTTGATTTTTTTTTATAGGAACTTATGAGGTGTTCTGTTCACATTTTGGGAAATTAACAGTGCTACTGATAACTACATGTTTTCCTTTAAGTTTTAAGAAATAAATGTCAGGCTAACCAGTGGAATTGGATGCAAAAACCATATAAGATTACTGGTGTCATCATTTCCTTCCAGAATGCAAACACGCTGGTTGAAATCCTGTTACCAGTGAAGTCAAACATGAGTCTTACGTTTTATTTCAGTGAGGCCAAGATTTCACCTTCTATTTCCTCTTGCTCATCCTTCCAGTGTATGCCTGGTCTCTGTTGAAGTCCAGGAGGAAGTTTACGTTTCCCACCAGCAACTGAGACAAGCTTCTAGTAGGAACAAGGTATGTAGTTACAAATTATTCCATATGATATTGCTACACTAAAAGGAACAGAAGCACACATGCAGAGCTTTGATATGCAGCTATGAGGACTACTCAGGGATTGTCCATAACATCAGCAGCAACCTTCTTCTGGAGATACACTTTCACTGTCTTGCTAGGTAGGAATGAGCTTTTCATTATACAGTAGCATACACAGATAGTAAGAGAGGGTCTTGTTTGTTTATTTATTTATTTTAAAAGAGCTATATAAATCTTAATCTAAGGTCAGGGAGAATTTGAATATTACTCAGGTACAAGCGATATTTTTTTCCTGGTGTTCATTAACAGTTTTATGAAAACTAAAGCCATTTAAACGGCATAATCAGGGCAGCTGTTTCAGCAGGATGAAATACCAGGGAACAGCATTTTTACCAGTAAATTGGATACATGTTTTCTGTCATAACCAGACAATTGTAACCGCTTAAGCTACTTTTTTTCCCTCCTTGCCCTACCAGCTAGAACTATGGGTGTTAATGCAGTTTTTAAACCTAAATTGTTCACAGCTTTTGGTCTTGGCTTGTCTCACACAATGGCAACTAGAAGAAATTATGTCTTTCTGGCTTATTATCTTAAAGAATTTGAGAGTGCAGAGATTGTACCGTACATTGGGGCATCTCAGGATCAGTTTAAGGTTTATCAATTTCAGCTAATAATTAAAGGCACCAAGTAAAGTGTGAAGGAACAATCTTCCAGTAAATTGTCATGTTAATATCTGAATAAAATTTGTTTGGATGAGATCACTGGTCATTCATAATGAAAGTGAATTTAATAAGGTATCTAGTTGCTTTTACTGTGCTCCTGAAGCTTTAAATACACTGATCTAGGTGCAAAATTTCAGGGTAATACCACCAAGATCTATAGTACAAAGGTTGCAAATAAAATTGTATAGATTTACAAAAGACAGAAAAATTATTTTATCATCAAACTGTTTTATTTCAGAATTTAAAAAAAAAAGTCTAGTACATAAACACAAAGCAAACTAGAAAAAAGATAATGTGGACACAGTACGTTGTATTTCCAGATCCTGCTCAATAATCGGGTGATAAGTCTGGAGTTTGTACATGTACAAATGGAACACTAGGCATACTCCTCTTGCATAAGTCACGGTTAGCTGTCAGTTTCTCCATGGACATTTTCCATGTGCACTTTGAGGTAGTCATTTCTTGTAAACTTCTTGTGGCAAAGCTGGCATTCAGCCATGGGACGATTGGGATTGTGAGTCAGCTTGTGTCGGATCAACATTTTCTTCAGGCTGAAGGATAGATCACAAACCTAACGCAGGGAGAACAAGACAAAATCAATAAATATTTAAAAAACCTGACAGCGTGCAAGACGTGTTACATATTTTAAATCAGTGGAATGATATGTTAGCTGCCAGCATTATGCATTTGCAAAACAGAAAACATGAGCTAAGATTTCGGAAGACTAACTCCGTTTAAGTTACATTTCTCTGTTTCATTATGTTAACTGCTGGCAACCTGAAACTGCTGGCATTTAAAGAAAAAAAACAACCCTCTTCTGGAAGCACTGATGAATTTGAATTGCTTTGTTCATATGCATAGTTGCACTGAAGTTAATGACTTCCTAGTTTTTCAAAAGGACTGCACTGAAGTGCACAGCACTGCTCATGTGAGTAAAGTTACTCACATGTTTGTATATTTGTAAAATTTGGCCCTAAATTTATATAGGTCTTCTATGAATTCTTCATATATAATAAACCCAACCTAATAAATAAAAAAATTAGCTGACAAATTTAGCTTCTTCCTACACATTGCTCACTAGATTACAATTTCTTCCAAATTATTTATTTGCCTTCGCTCAATAAATTTTAGACTCCTTGTAGTTTGAGTATGTATTCGACTGTCATTTGAAATGGGAACAGTTTCATTCACTGTGATTGGTCATATCAGTCACATGGTACCATTTCTTTTCGCTCCCGCAACTCTGTACAGCCTCTGCAGCAGTGGGTTCTCAATCTTTTTGGCTTGAGGGCCACAGTTATAATTTTTACAACCCTGAAGTGTCACCAGTCTCCACCAGCAGCTCCCCCCTCCGACTGCAGCCAGCTGTAAAGAGTTCAGCAAGGAGGCATCTCCCATCTCCCTGGCACAGCACAGAAACCAGAAGTATCCTACAGTCCTGTTCGTTCTACCTGGGGCCCTGGGCAGGGGTGTCGTTGCCCCGGGAAAAGACCCGGGGCACTGGCCCAGGCCACGCCCCCTGGCTGCAGGCCACGCCCCAGCTGGGGATGGGGCCAGGAGTGGCCGGGAGGGGCTAAGCCCCAGATCCCTGGCTGGAGATGGGGCCAGGAGCAGCCTCTGCAGCCATGGGCGGCTGGGCCCTGGCTCCCCAATCAGGCTGGAGACCAGGAGAGGCAGGGCCCTGTGTGCCCGGCACCAGCAACACCACTGGCCCTGGGCAGTGGCTGCCTTATGCAGCCAGGGAGATGGAAGCTTGGTCCTTCTTCCCCTCCGGCTCCAGCACGGCTCCAAGCACCTATTGATGTAGGTGGTACACTCTGCCATGCTCCCTGCTATAGACAAGGGGAGGGGAATGCTGATCTCCTATCCCCATTAGCTGCAGCAAGGAGCTTGCACCAGTCTTTCAGCCCTGCGGAAATGCATTCTGTCTGGATCCTTGGGCAGTAGCTTGCTCCTCCACCCAGTGGGATAGGAGCCATGGGCCACTCTGAAAAGCACTCACAGGCCGCTTTTGGCCCTCAGGCCACAGGTTGGGAACCACTGTCCACGATTCCATGGATTGGGAGAAGAACAGAGGATTCCTCCTGCACATCTGCCATTCTTCCAGCCCAGGTATTTGGGCTGAGCACTGAGAGCTAGATCTGAGCCTAAAAGTATTCCAGTAGCAAATAATCCACTGAATAGCATATTAAATGGAGCAGGGGGTGAGGGGGGAACTTCTCTGATTCAGTAAAACCAAATTCAGTCCATTCAGCATCTAAATAGAAGAAACAATGAAAGTCCTGGGGCACCTTAAAGACTAACAAATCAAATGCCACAGGACTTCCTCCCTCCCCCCCCATATACAGGCTAACATAGCTACTCGTCTGGAATTTACCTAAATAGGTTATCCTAACCTGGAGTGTAATTGCTTTATGCCGATTAAGGTGAAATGATATAACAGCCATAGAGAAAAGGGCAATAGTCAAAAACAATTCAAAATAACTTACTTTTCCAAACAAGAACAGTGCCTATGCTGTTGCAAGAGAGCAGTATTAAATAAATGAAATGATAAAAAAAGTGATGACCTTTGAATAGCAAATGATATGCTCAAGTTTGAATTTTTTTTAATTCTCCTTTTACCCTCAGCAAGAGGAGAACCTTATGATCTTTTGAGAACAGGCATTACTTAGAGTCCATTGCTCTGATTTTATGTCATCAGAGTGACTTTTCCTGATCTCCTGCTCTCTCCTATACTCCAGTACAACCGAGGAAGTAATCTTGTAGTGCTTAAGGTTTTAGTAAAGTTTTATCCAGCTGTGTTCAGTGTATCCCACTCACAGACGTGTACATTCACACATCTAAAAATATCAAATGTATTAGATATTTTTAATAATTGGGCAACAGCCATGAAACCCATATTTTATATACACACAGAGATTATATACATATCTGCACAAAACATATATGTAATCACCAGTATGAATATGTCCATGAATAAAATGCAGTATGTCAAGTTCACCTTTGAATTGGTAATTTCTAATGAATCACCATTATACAGTGGTGACATTTTAACAAGGGCAGATTATCTTCCAGACACAGGTTATCCGATGTTAATTCCTCTTGAAATTTCAATAACTGCAAAATGCCATTTAAAAAAAAGAGTGCCCATTATCAAGATCACTTTAGAATGAGGCCACAACATGTAGGCATGTTAAAAATAAGATTAACCCATCAGAAATATTGCTTTAAACTGCAAATGTAATTCACTTAAAATTAATGCATAATTTCCAGATTATTACTTTTACATATTGTGAAAACCACATTGTGACAACTGAGCTTTCTGACCAGTTGAAAAGCAGTTCTGCACGGAAAAGGAACCATGGAATGCTGAAGAAAAATGTTTCTGAACTAAACTGATAAAGCTGACAGTATAATTGCCTAATCCAGCAAAGCACTCATGTATGTGTTTAAGTAATAACACCTAGCTCTTCTATAGAAGTTTTCATCAATAGATCTCGAAATGCTTTACAAAGTAGGACCATTTATAGCATTACAGTTGGAGAAAATGGGGCATAGAGGGCACAAAATTACTTGCCAAAGATCCCTCAGTAGCCCAGCGGTAGAACTAGGATATGAATCTGTGTCTCCTGAGTCTTTCTGCAAGTTCTTTCATCTTCAAAGCATCTGAGGAAATGGGATTTTCTCCCACAAAAGTTCATGCGATAAATAAATCTGTTAGTCTTTAAGTGCCACAGGACTCCTTGCTTTTTTTGCTGAACTAAACTACCATGGATGCCCCTTTGGAATGTGTCTGAGTATCAGACCACTGCTTTTTTCCACTATAGAATCAGAGTGCTGGAAAGGACCCTAAGAGGTCATCGAGTACAGTCCCCTTCACTCACGGAAGGACCAAGTACCATCTAAGCCCATCTCTGATAGGTATTGTCCCACACACTCTTAAAAATTTCCAATGCTGGAGATTCTGCAACTTTCCTAGGCAACTTATTCTAGTAGTTAATCACCCTGACAGTTAGGACAAGCAATGGGTTTAAATTACAGCAAGGGAGGTTTAGGTTGGATATTAGGAAAGAATTCCTATCATCAGTGGTTAAGGAGAATAATCTTTCTCCTTCCTCCTTGTAACAACCTTTTAGGTACTTGCAAACTGTTATGTCCTCTCTGTCCTCTTTTTCAGACTAAATAGACCCAGTTGTTTCAATCTTCCCTAGGAAGTCAAGTATTCCAAACCTTTAATCTTTTTTGTTGCTCTTCTCTGGACTTTCTCCAATTTGTCTACATCTTTCCTGAAATGAGGACCCCAGAACCGGACACAGTATTGTGCAGTATTGCCCCATATAGTGCTAAATCAAAGCCTTAAACTCTAGAGTATTTCTGCTATATTTTTTACATTAAAAAGCTTATTATCATATCAAGGGCAGGTTATTTCATTTTCTGTGGCTGCAAAGTGACTGGATCTAGCATTACATGTTACGGGCTTTACTGCAAGCCTCTAAACAGTTCTAGTTATCACCATTTTGGAAAGGAATATGGACCAGATAGTATAAAAATCATTACTTGACTATATGATTATTCTTGTGATGCTTTCTTTGTAACTGTAAATTTTTTAAAAGATTCCTGCTATAGTCACTTGAGCCTGTATTCAGTCTCTTTAGAATGATTGACATTTTTGATTTAGTGTGGAGGATGGTAACATCTGGTGCATGAAGATATGTTTAGGATCAACTGAAAGCACTGTGTGAAGAGATTGTGCCACATTGGAAATAAACCAGAATAGGCAAATGCATACCCTTCTTGCTCCTGGGGAAGCATCTGTTGCCTATAAAAGCAACTACACTTCATTTGTCTTTTTAAAAATGTGCATATCTTCAGAGGACAGATATCATTTAAAAGTCCCAATTACAGTTTAGTTCACTTTTTTCTATAGATGATATGCTAAGATTTTCACTTTAGTATGCAGGAAGTTGATTTCCCATAACATTACTATTACTAACATAACTGTGTGAGATTCAACTTTGAACTTTTACCCCCCATGGATATGAAGTAATTGAAAAAAAAGCTTGACAATATTTTAAATTACAAATAAAAACTAAGCAGATTTCAAATTAAATATAATATACTAATCAAAAGTAGTACATGGATTATTACTGTGACTCAATAAACCTCAATATCATAATGTCCATTACATTTACTCCAAAGGGGAGGAGAAATAGGAAAAGCTGCTGTTTTTATTTCTGGTTCTAGAATGAAAATAATATTTACATCCAAGCAGCATTTTCAAAGGTAAAGGTGCATCAGTTATTTCTGTTAAGGGCCAGTGAAGCCTCTTCTTGAGGCTCATAAAAATCTGTTCTTTCAACAGATAAAATCTGATCTTGTTTAACCATTTGGCAATAGAGGCATTTCTTGATGCTAAACACTAAAGTTATTAGTATTAACAATGGCAAAGCATGACAGCTAGAATAAAGGGGTTGCTTAAAAGGTGCTGACTACTTATTATAACCGCTCCTGATAGCAGGTAAGAAAAACCAGTCATTACAAGACTATAAATATATTTTTTTTCTCAATATGATCACATATACCCTTGAATTTGTAAATATCAGCATCACTGAAAGAAACTAAATGTGTTGCATCTTACATGATTTTTATTGGTCTCATTGCTGAAACTACTAGACCTCTGTTGGACTACCTTCTTAAGTAAGGGACGGAGAGAATGGACCATATATGACACCTCAGTCCTTGTCACTCTCATGCATACACAAAATTAGAGTATAAAAAAGGACTCGATGAGCATATTGATGCCTCTCAAGCATATAGCAAAAATAGAAAGGGTTCAGAATATAGAAGGTCTTCATCAGAACAGACTGAAAAAATTGAGACTGTTTAATTCACAGATAAAGCAGAATGAGGGACATGATAGATGTATAAAAGATAATGAACGTTATAGAGTAAAATCATGCAATCTTATTAATCTTCTCCTATAACAAAAGGACAACGGGATGTTAATTAAAAATGAATGATAAGAAATTTAAAACTAATAAAAGGATTTAAGAAAACCACAATGCATAATTAACTCATGAAATTCATTGACTCAAGATGAGTTAGTAGGATTTTTTAAATAGCTAATGGGAATATCTGCAGTTACCTTCGATAGGAGTAAAAAAATTACAAGCAATATAAATGTGCATGCGTCACTGCATAAACCACCCAGTAACTGCCTAGAATTAGGAAGATGCTTTTCCTATCATCAAATTATCTACATTGAGATTATTTGCACTTTCCTTTAAAGACTCTGGTACTAGACCACATGTGAGACACGACACCAGTTAGATTAAATTAATGATACTGTCTGGTTTCTATGATTGTTACATCCATAGATGGGACTCAAACTGGAAGCAAAACCCTCAATCCTCTCTAATTCTGCACTTGGTGGTAGGCAACGATAAGCACATAGGTAACTGAATAGTGTCTGAATGACTATTACATGAACATTTCTTTGTGGGTAAACAGCATCCACTAGCAGTGCGGAGCTAATAAGAAAATAGCAATGAAGAATAATTTGGATAAATTAGGCAGTAATTTATTTCTTTTTGAATACTGAGTGAAAAAAAAATCTTGGGGGAAAAGAAAGAAGATGGAGGAGTACCAAAAAACAAAAAAAGGAATCCCTTTTCGCAAGCCTGTTTCGAATGGATTAACTTTTAGTTTAAATTTTTCTTTCATCTAAAGAAAACACTATTCCATCTGACTAATAAGGCAAATAAGGGTTGCTTGAGCATAACTGAATTTTTCCATTCAGCTTCTACCACCACGCACGTGTATGTATGTCCCCCTGCCCCGCCAAAATTCTCTAAATAGATATTTTTAAAGGTGTGTGAAGACCAAGCATGTAATTATGGGTGATGACATAAGCCTGAGCCACTATGGGAAAATTACACAGACATCCAAATTGGCTGAAAATTGAGAGGAAGTACAGCAGCAATCCAAAAGCTATAGAAAGTATTGTCAACCAGTCTTCACTGAGGAAGTCTTCAGAGCATTATATAAGATGGGCTAGGATTGCACCAAAAGAATACTGTATGAGCCTAGAAAACAGATTAAATATCCGTAGATGTGTACAGTCCATTTATCTTATTAAAATCCTCAGTGTTTCTAGGACTCCATGCTTAAACTTTGCCTCTCTTTGAGCTTGAGTATTTTTTGGTAATTTTAAAGTGATTTTAAAATAAATACAAACTGCCATCTGGAAAATGATTAATCTTTCACGTTTGACCCACTTATGTTTCTGTATATTTAATAAGACCATACTAAGATTTCAGGCTGGCTTCGAATATCATGGCTGTTATCATTTTCTCCACAGTTCTATAAGGATTTTAGTTTACAGAATAATAGTCCCATTGAGATCAAAATACATGGTCTTCTGAGTTCACAAACCTCAGCAAGTCATACATGCTGATTGCACTGGGACAACACATTCAAAGGGAAAGACCTGACGAAATCAGGGCTAAAAATGGGGGGAAATTTTCACATCTAGGAATTGTGGAGTGTCTGTGTATTAAAGCTCATGTAAACTAGCTCGCTCTTTCCTGGATACCACAAATTCGCTCTCTACAGAGCATTTTCTCATCCTCATGGGAATTTTCCTTACTTAACCTCTGAAGTAACCCTTACGCATTGCCCAGTCAAGGAATTTAGGATTAGAAATACCAAATACTTACAGCACAACTTCTATTTGAAGACCTTGTCTTACTGTTGGGGTGCTCTCCTACCCTGACCCCCACTGATGAAGGGGCCAGAAGTTTGAATGCTCCTGTTCCTGACCTAGGGCTATACAGAGATGAAGATGATGAAGCCCTCAAACCAGGGCTGGTCCGCCCATAGAGGTACCTAGGTTGCCTAGGTCGCCAGCCTCTGGGGGTGCCAAGTGCTGGGATGGGGATGGGGCCAGTGAGCATCCTGACCTGCTCCGCCAGAATCTGGCCATGGGAGGGAGCCAACCCCGGCCTGAGAAGCATAGCTGCTGCTGCCATGATTTGGCCCAGCAGCCTGCATGGCGTCCACCATCGGGCCAGGTTTGGGAGGGGCAGGGGGGCAAATCACAGGTGCCTACGGTACCTAAATACCTTGGGCTGGTCCTGCCTCAAACATGCACTGCTACTGTTGGGAGGGCAACTTCTTCCATTTCTCCAACTCATTCACTATTCAGGGAATGAAGGGGATCTTCAGCTTGATGGGGTCTAACTCAGGGCCCTGACTGAACTCTGTTTTGGAGTTTTCAACCAGGGGGTGAGGTTTTGTGCCAAATACCCATTTGTGAGGAAATTTATGGAAAGTCTGTTTTATGGAGGGTGGTAGAAATCCATTTAATCAAGAAAAAAAGTGTATTTATTTACGGATGAAACAAAGTTAGAAGTACTCTGCAAAGGCCAGATCATTTGAATCAGCATACAGAAACTTGTGACTGCAAGCTTGTAAAAAAAATCACAGTCAATGTTGTGTACTTTTTTAAAAGTCACCAAGTTACAAATCTTATTCTGGAATTTTGTACTTCTGTATAAAGCCCTTCTAAAGGATCTTCCAACCATTTAGCTGACTGTATTTTTCAAAGGTTGGGCAACACAACACTCTAAACTGCAAATTCCACACAAAGGAACTCTACACTATTTATGAGATGAGACTTTGCAGATCACAAAGAGCATGCTAATAATCTGTTATAAAGATATATAACGCTGCATTAGAGCCATTACCTGAGACACACAAGTTTTTAAGATCATTTTATCATTTCTTCATTAAACAAGGTGACCATGTGCCAAACTACATTCAATTTCAGTTCAGATTTAGATGAGCAGAAGCTGGAAATTCTGAATTTGCACTCTGGTTATTCTGCAATGGTACAAATGTTATATAGAAAAATATATATTCCAGACATTCAGATTCCACTGAAAGATAGTAAATGAGAGTGTCAAAGACTTAAAAATGAACAAAAGTTCTATCAAATGATAATGAATGTGTATTGTACAACATCCAAATTGCATTAAGAATGGTGCAAACAACTCTTTAAGGGATATAAGCTGTAGAATAAATGTGTGCAGTGCCATTCTTGGCAACAAAAGAAGCTACATAAAATTGCCTGAATGATATTTCATTAGTTAAGCAATCAAAGAGTGTAAGTTTATGTCATTGCACATAACTGTAAAGTGAAAATACATGTAGTCTTATGGAAAATGAAGTCTGACTCCTGGATTGAATTCAAGAAGCAAAAGGGTAACTCACATCACACTGGAATGGTTTCTCTCCAGTATGGGTCCTCATATGTTCATCCAGGCCTCGCTTCTGACTGAAGGCCTTGTTGCACTCAGAGCACTGATATGGCTTTTCCTGTAGGCAGTGACAACAGGGAGTGAAAGTGAGTCAACACAGAGCGCAAGTCACTAAGTGAGAGGAATTCTATGCTGGATGGTGCAAGTTTTATATTCTCTCCAAGGGGTTTGCAGTCAGTGAAAACAACAGAAGAAAATGAGTTTCAAATGATTAAGTGAAAGCTGGGAAAACTGTGGCCTGACAGTTTCCACTTCAACACCCATTATGAATTAATTATCTGTTTCAGTCTTTCAAACACAGCAGTTTTGGGGGTCTGTTTTTCATAATGTGAAAGATACAAAACCATAAAATCCCAGTGTATTTCCCCTTCCCCTCTATAAAAGGTTAAAGCATAAAGACAAGTGAAATGTCTGTAAGACTCTCAGGATTTCCATACAGGTTTTCTGGGGGTGTTGGGGGGGGCGGGCTCTTAAGAAGTTGGTGACAGGAGCCTAATCACTTTTTCATCACAAGATCTCCCCATGAAGTACAGAACCAACAAGCTATTTCTATTTTCATTGGAATTATAGAGCAGTGGCTACTATAGGCCATGATAATTTTGTAATAGGGCAAAATAATCGAATTAGAATAAATAATTTGAAGAACATATCAAGAGCCACTTAAATAGTGATCATCTTCTTCAAAGCCCTTTATAAACTTCCTAAATTTAACTGATAGATGACCTTATTGAAGAAGATGCAATTATTCCTTCATTTATAGTCCACAAGCATAATGGGGGTGGGGGAAAGTAACTAAATGAATAAAAGTGGTACTGCAATTATTGGCAATGATCATTTTTAGTACTTTAAAAGCACAAAGGATCATTCAAAAACAAATCACTGCACGTCTTCACTTTCATTCAAGGTTTTTGTTTGGCCCAAAATTTCATGTTGTTGCAATTTCGAAACTTGTGAGTTTATTTTAGAGACCAAAACAATCAGCTTTTGTTTTCTGAATTAAAATAACAATAAAGAAAAAACTTCATAGCTGAAGATGTAGGCTATACAAAGTGTCATTTAAGGGTTTGGAAAAGTCATTTAAAACACTACTCAAGTGTTCAGCCTTGTGACAAACTGAAAGTTTGACTGGGAACTTTTTCTAGGCCTTATTCATTTTACTGTTACTCCAATGATACAGTTCCTCAGAACTCAAAGTAAGAAAACTATTGTAATGGAGTTGAGAATCTGTGTTAAGCGATTGGGGGTTGTGGTGGTGAAGTTTTGGTTCTGTTGAAATCAGTGGGAGTTTTGTGACTGAGTTTGATCTGGCTAGGATTTCACCCTATATGGTTTAACGAGTCATTCCTGGAGAAGTATTTTACAAAACTCATTGGTTTATCTTTGTTTGGACATAAACAGCTATGTTATGATGACCCCTTTATCCTACATCTGTAACAGCGCCAGGAGATCTGATTACAGCAAGATTACACGTGCATCCAGGGTAACCGCTCTGCTTACAGTCCCTTTGGGCAGCTGCTGTTTAGGGTTAAAAATGTTACGGTGGGCCAGCACACTGTCAAGCATGGAAGTTATCTTGAAAGAGCACTGAAGAAACATGTTAAATATGTGCTACTTTAAAAGTTTAAATGCCCTAGTGAGAGAAGGTAGAGTAGTTCTGACATGAGCCTGTTCTGCTATGTGTTTTATGTCTCCTGAGGATCATCTGTCTTTAAAAATGCATTGCCTTGGAAGAACAGGTGACAATTTAAAAACTATAATGAATCTTTGTGCCTTTTTACAAACAAGTCCAAAAAATCATTGTGTATTAATACTAATTTATTAAAAATGGAGATAATGCAACATACATTCACTAGAAATTGCATAGAGAAATATACCTTTTTTCCTGAATAAAATGGAAGGTTCTCTGTAGTTTTACAATGCTTTATTACAATCTCTTAGTCTCAATCTCTCTCTCTCTCCCACACATGCACATGCAGCCCTGTTCTCCCCTCCAAAAAACAATATGCAAACCTAGACATTTACCTTCATATAAGAATACAGAGATAAACGTACATTGACATAACACGTGGCATTTGTTTTGTTTCAGAACTTGCACTGAATTTCAAAACTAAGTGCAGCTATTTAAAAAACAAATGGAGTCCAGGAGAATAAGTCAGCCTGCTTAGCAGTCTGATCCTGTGCCTGGGTGACTTTGAAATACTATAATGCTGTAAGTAATGTAAGTGCCTGGGCAGTTGATAGAGATTTAGATAATGTTTCTGTCCAAATGTTTTCCAGAGTGAAGAGTGTAATCCCTCTGACCATCAACCAAGCAGGGGAAAGCTTCGTAGCTTGGTTTAGCAAATCATACTCTATTAGTTCATTAATTTAGTTTAGGTGATATATTCGGCTCCAGGAACATGAGGAGAATCAATCTTCAAAGCTGTGAAAGAGTCACTGGGATACTGAAGCCCCCTCCAACTGTTGAAACCTACCTTTGGTATGCAGGGAGTAGGTGGTCTATTTGTGTAGTGAATTCCTACCAGGTGCTGAGCCATCTAGCCCCAACCAGCATAGCACCTAAGCACATGCTTATCTTCAAGTGTGTAACAAGTTTTGGGCTTACTGAGAAGTATTTCTCCAGGATTTAAATTTTCAATGCATACAAATGGAAAAAAAAACAAATCACAATGTTATATACTGTATAAGACAAATCCTGCTAGTGCCTTGGTCTGTGCAACCAGTGACCAGCTTCTCACTGATGAGGGTGCTGCGTAGGATACTGCTTTCATGCATATCTTCATGTGCTTTGTGGCTTTTTAATCATCTTACTTTTGTAAATTGCATGATTTTTCAACATACAAGAAAACATACCCATTTGCTCGCAAACAATGAACTTTAAAATAAAAGCGTGTCCAGTGCTGAAGCTCTGACGTCAATGGAAATTCTGCCGGACTGAGTAGAGACTTCACAGACTACGCTCTGTAATTTTTGGGGAAGCTTATGGATAAATCATATGAAAAGCAGGTTTCCATAACACGCCCTTAATTGGTTTTGCATTGTGGTTAATGGAAACCACATTTTCTGTAAACTCTCTGAAAATGAATTCTATGTTCCATGTAGGTTATTCCATAGAAAGTTCAAAATAAAAAATAGTAAACAGTATATAGATCTGTGTGGCCTATCAGTACTCCAAATGGCAATCAGTGATGGGTCAAAACATTCCTTAGTGCAAATTCTGCCTGCTTGTTGCCTCACTTGGTGGGCAAGGGACCTGCCTGGTACCCAGCCAACAAAGTGTTGATGCCAGCACAGCTTTTCCTGCTCATTTTACAGGTGCTCAAGGTCTATGGAAGTGGCTGGATTGTTGGGGGGCAAAAAGGGCAACAATACTTCTGTGAATTTAGGGCTTCACACCCAGGGGCTATAATAATGGGCTGAACACCCATCACATGGAACTGTTTTCTCTTTTCATACTATATCTATTTACTTAGAGAAAGAGACCTGACTGACTGCAGAGGAGCCATCTTGCACTCTATTATGTATATAAATTTCAGTTCATGTATGTAGTTCATTAAATATACAGGAGATAGCACAGTTCCAACCTTACTTAGATCAGGTTTAAGTCCACTGACTTCAGCAGATTTACACCAGCCCCTGTACCTCTCTCTCCAGTACCCCATCTTCTACATGTATCTCTTAAAGCGACATCAGCAGGGTTGACTGTGTAAATCAGGATAGGATTTAGCTTTAATCTCTCTGTACAGAAGCAACTTCTCTGACTTGAAAGAAGACCTCACATATAAAGGATTGTTTCTTCAAAACAAAAATGCCATGGGGGAGAAAAACTAATCAAGTTTCTATTACAAGAAACTGATATTTGGAGAAGAGAACATTTATAATGTGGAAAAAGAAGATGGTGCTTGATGCAAGTCCCCCTCTGGAAAATCTGCAGGGAAAAATAAATATAAAACTATAGTAACACGTTGGAAAGAAAGTAAATGTCATTGGAAAGAACAATGAAGACACTGAAAAAATTAAAAAGATGGAAAAATTTAGAACACTAAGCAAAGGAAAACTTTGCTAACGGTTAACAAACACCACAAACAGAAGGTCACTGAAGATGATAAAAATCTGACTTCACTTGAGTCTAGGATTGCTACTGTTATAAAATCAGATTGTCTGAATGCAGTATCCACCAAGGCTATAGCAATAATAGCAGCAAAGTAAAAGGATAAAAAAACTCATGTTATCAATTAGAAAAATAGGAGATGAGAGTCACAGTGTAATTAGTATCAAAATGGTTAATATTACATATTTAAAGTATGTTGGGCATAAGGAGAAACATCTATGGTAAAATTAAGAGGATTTAAAACCTTCCTTCTTCCAAAATGTAGAGAGACCAATGGGTGCACTCATTGGGAGCTAAGACTTTTTTTGAAAAAAGCAGGTAGATGCCTTGCTATGGCATTCAACACTCTAATTTAAGGCCTTAAAAAAAGGAGACATGAAATACCTATTAGTGACATGCAGCATTTGAACAGATATGTGTAATAGATTGCTCAAGCCTGCTGGTCTTGAAATTGCAATTCTTTTATGTCTTTGAATTAAGAAATCACTGGGCACAACCCTGGCTTGTAGGCAACTATTAATTTCTTTTATTAGAAAGCAGATAACAGCTCACTGTGTAGATACCCAATGTCATATTTAGCTAATAGGTGTAATATATGTGTCTGATCTCTTACAACCATGATGGATGAAAATGCACAAAAGAGAAAATTGCTGGTATGGGTGCTTATTGTGTCTTTCTCACAGAAAACAAACAACAGATATAAATTAGCATATATGCCGCTTTGCATCTTGATGATAAAACTACCATTGTGTTGCTTATGCAAAGCATGTGACCAAGAATCTCAAACCCTATGCAGCTGATAAATAAGTAAAGCTTGTCTTTTGTGTGAATGTTTCCAAATAATTTTCTAAATTCTCACAGGAACTTGGAATTGTTTAGCAAAACTGAACATGTAAAGTGCTTGCTCTTCAGTAAAGACAAGAAAACGATGCTAGATTGATGCTTATTTTTCCAGAATGCCTCTAAAATTTCAAATTAGACTGAGATATGACCATATTTCATACAAAAGGTGGCAACTACAATTCACATATGCAGCCTATAAATAATATCAGAGCTATGTAGGATCTAATCTTCCTAGTTTTATTCTAGTATCTCTCCACTGTTCAACAGTTAATCCTGGTCATCACCAACACCCTAACCTCTCTACACTCAGTTCAGCATCCATCACATACATCCCTTTCTTGTATAGGCAGGACACGTCTAAGCATACAGCCAAACATCACAAAGATAGTTTTAGGGTAGGATCTGCAGCCTAAGTGCTCTCTTTGTGGCCCATAGTAATTCTTCCCTTGACTTCAGCTGGAGCTGAGTTAGGCCAGCTGAGTTCTTTTGAAAATGCCATTCCTTAAATTGCATGCCCATGGAAGTGGAAAGGAGGGGATATGAGAACATTCTCCAATTAGCACACCCAAGACCTGATTGATTGTCTATTGCCCTGGGCTTTGGGTAACTGGGTACAAATAAAAGAACCACACAATTTAAGGGCGAGAGTTACAAAAGCAATACATCTCCAATTTTCTATACTGCACAGTAGAATTAGACAAGTATAAACTGTTCAACCCCAAGGTAAAAAGGTATCTGGTTAGTAAACGTTTCAGTTTCTTCATTCCAATACATGTATGCAAGCCTGTCAGCTGTGGTTGATTAAAGAGATGAGGTGGGGAAGGTGATAACTTTTATTGGACCAGCCTCTGCTCATGAATGAGACAAGCTTTCAAGCTTACACAAAACTGTTCTTCAGATCTGGGAAACTAATTCAAAGTGTCACTTGCTAAATACATGATCAGAACAGAATACATAGGTAACGCGTATTTCAAGAGAATCTGAAGTAGTGCATTAATACCCCTCCAGTCATAGGGTAGAAAGAAAGAGGGAGGGAGAACAGCAGCTGGGAGGGTTGTTAGTGGGTTACAGATTGTTGTAATAAGCCATAATGCCAATGTCTCTATTCACGTCATGATTTTTATTGTCTAGCAAAGTTATGACCTTAGCTCCCAGACTTGTCTTTTGAAAGTGTTACACAGCTTTCTTTTGAGGATGAGGCCTGGTGGTCAGATGTAGAGCGGTCGCTTTGTATAGGGTGGGTTTTGTCATTTATCATTTTCCTGTGTAAATTTATGTAAGAGCATTGTGATTGTCTAATTTCATCCACATAGCTTCTATAGGGGTATTTAGTGCACTTGAAGTATACCACCTATTACGATGGGCATTTTTAGGATCTGTGGCTCCTGCAAGGTACGCGTGCGTGCGTGCGTGCGTGCGTGCGTGCACATGTGTGCAGTGGTGGTGGTGTTCATTATAGTATCAGAGATGTGTCTGCAGGTTTTGCATCTGCTATTCTGGCAGGATTTGGTTCTGTTTCAGTTTGTGTGTGGGCAAAGATTTTTTTCTAAGACAGGGTCCCCATCAAGTATGGCTTGTAGTTGTCTGATGGCATGTGGCTGATGTAAGTCTAAGCCTCAATCGTCTCTGGACCTCTGTGCCGATATGGTGCTCAGTGCTTCTTTTGTGATTTAGCACATTCCCTCGCATTGGAAAACCAGGTTTACAGGAAAAAAACAATGAGTTTGGACTTTATGAAAGTCAGAGTCATGGACACTTTGGGACCTCAGGAGATCATCTAGTCCAACCACCTACTCAAAGCAGGACCAGCCCCCCCCAACAAAATCGTCCCAGACAGGGCTTTGGTCAAGCTAGCTAATTAAAAGCCTCCAAGGATGAAGATTCGATCATTTCCTTAGATAACCTATTCCAGTGCTTCCCCATCCCCCTAGTGAAAAAGATTTCCCTAATAGCTAACCTAGGTGTCCCCCACTACAACTCGAGACCATTACTCCTTGTTCTGTCATCTGCCACTACTGATAATAGTTTAATTCCATTGTCTTTGAACCCTCTTTCAAGTAGTTAAAGATTTCTATCAAATCGTTCCTCACTCTTTTCTTTGCAGGCTAAATAAGCCCAGTTCTCTCAGCCTTCCCTTGAAAGTCAAGTGTCCCAGTCTCCTATTCATTTTCACTGCCTTTCATTGGATTCTCTACAATTTGTTCACGGCCTTCCTGTAGTGAGGCAGAGAGAGGGGGAAACCGAACACAATACTTCGCATGTGGCCTCTTCAGTGCCAAATGGAAATGAATCATCACGTCTCCAAATCTTGTGGCAATGCTCTTACAAATGAACCCAATATGCAGTTACCCTTCTTGGCAACAAGGGCACACTGTTGCCTCATCCAGCTTCTTGTCCCACTGTAACCTCCAAGTCCTTTCCTGCAGAACTATTGTTTAGCCCAGTGTTTCCCAACCAGTGTGCCACCAGGTCTGAGCAGGTGTGCCACACAATTTGTTGAAAAACTACTTAAAGAGCTCTGGATTGGTTCATTGGCTCATGAATATTCATGAGTTCATTTGGAAACTATATAGTGGTGTGCCTCAAATTAATTAAAGGTAGCAAGGTGTGCTACGGCAGAGAAAATGTTGGGAACCACTGGTTGAGCCAGCTGATCCCCAATCTGTAGCAATGGATGGCATTCTCCTGTCTTAAGTGCAGACCTCTGCACTTATCCTTGTTGAACCTCATCAGATTTCTTTTGGTCAAGCTCCAGTTTTTGTAGGTCACTCTTTAGCCTATTCTTACTCTCCATTGTATCTACTACTCTCCTAAGCTTATTGTCATCTGCAAACTCACTGAGGGTGCAATTCACCCTGTCTCCCAGATCATTAAAGGAGATGTTGAACAAAACTGGCCCAGCACCAACCTCTGGTGCACTCAATACTGGCTGCCAACTAGACATTGAACAATTGATTGCTACGTGTTGAGCCAGATAATCTATCCAGCTTTCTAGCCAGCTTATAGTCCATTTATCCAATGCATACTTTAACTTGCTGTTGAAAGCAATGTGGGAAACTGTACCAAAAGCTTTGCTAAAGTCAAGGTATATCACATTCACCACTTTCTCCATGTCTCAGAGCCAGTTATCTCACCATAGAAGGCAATTGGGTTGGTCAGATATGACTGTTCCTCCTCCATGTGCTTCCAAAGGGATTCCTTGAGGACCTGCTCCATGACTTTTCTGGGGACTCAGGTGAGGCAGCGTGGTTTGTAGGTCCCTGGGTCCTCCCCCTTCCCCTTTTTAAAGGTGGGCATTATGTTTGTTTTTTTCCAGTCCCTCAGATTTTCAAAAATAATGGAAATTATTGGTCATATCAGTCAACTCCCTCAGCACTCTCAGGTACATTGCATCTGGCCTCATGGACTTGTACACATACAGATTTTCTAACTAGTTCTGAACTTGTTCTTTCACCACTAAGGGCTGTTCACTTCCTTCCCATGCTATGCTGCCCAGTGTAGTAGTCTGACAGCTGGCCTTGTCTGTGAAGATGGGGCAAAAAAAAAGCACTGAGTACTTCAGTATTTTTCTCACATTATTTCTTACTAGGTTTCATCCCTCACTCAGTAAGGGGTTCGTATTTACCCTGACCACCTTGTTGCTAGCATACTTGAAGAAACCTTTCTTGTTACCCTTCACGTCCCTTCTTAGCTACAATTGCAGTTGTGCTTGGGCCATTCTGACTTCACTCCTTCATGCTTGTGCAATATTTTTCTATCATAAAAACTCAGTTTTGTGATAGAGCAGCCTTTAAACATGTTCTGATTTTTTTAAAATGTTTATTACTAACTCAGGAGTTTTCTTTTCCTTTGTTGGGAAAACACTCAGAGCTGTTTGCATGAGATATTATCGTGTTCAAAGACATATTTAATAATGTGTAATCTATCATAATAGCACAGCTAATAGCAAAGAACTTCACAATTAAGCAGAGAATCACTGAATAAGCAATGGGAGTGCTAGAGAGTCCCAAGAACCCCTCCGTTTGGTCTAGAAAGACCCTGCAGACATTAGCAGATGATACACAGTAGCACAGCTAGTGGGTAGTTCTTCACAAGCAAACCTGTTAGTTTAGCAGCTGGGGTAACAGACCTTTGAGCATCTGTGGATTTTACTGGCAATGACATGGGTTTGCTTGTTTATTTTAATAAGTAAAAAGGGCTAAGAATAATTTTGCTACTAACCAAATGTATGGACATGGAAAGTGTATATATTTTTTGAAGGACCAACTTTTCTCTTTCTAAAATAGATAAAGAGTTGAGGGAGAGAGGTCTAAAGGTAGAATCATGTCTGCTGAACATGGGCTGCTTGCCTAGCTGATTTTTATATAGTTATATTTCAGGCTTATATACAGCATTGAATTGATTAATGTCAATAAAACATTGGCAACATTTTCTGTTAGGTCCCCTCCACCAGCATAACATCTCCTGTTAAGAGTAGGTGAGTAACCTAGACCACAGATGGGATGAGTTTATGAGGTCAAGTTTTATATTAACGTGAAAAGTCTGAAGGAACTAATAAAATGTCTTTTCAACAATTCAAGGTTATTTAGAAATCAGAGGAAGTGTCTCCTTCGCAGATAGAGTTCTAGTTAAAGTGTCTGACACAAATACAGTTGTCAGTATAATGTTAATTCAGGGTAATAGTTACTTAGCTCAAACAGAAAACCGAATCCCAGGAATGACCAGACAGAAGTATTAAGGTTTTGTGATTTAAATCATTGCAAGATTCAAAGTCAAAAGAACATTAGATTATGATAACAGTATCTGCTATTGTCAGATTTTAGCACCAAAAATCTATGTTGACATTTATTTGTATTGTATTGTTTATGCACTAGAGATGACTGAAACATATTTGATGGAATATGGCTTTTATGGCAAAACAGACATTTTCATAAAACACATCAGGTTTTATTCAATATTTCTGGTCATAATTGAAAACCAAAAACATGTTTGTGTTTTCAGTAACTGAAATCTGAATTATTTCAGTTTTCAACAGACATCTGAAAATTTCCAAAGAACATTTTTTATGAAAATGAAAAAATCCATTTATGTTGAAATTTTTCTCATCAAATAAATTAATAATCTTGTACTGTAGCTTGGGTTTATCACCACTCTTCTTCTATTTCATGGTATGTCTTCCTGTTTATGGAAATCTACTGCAAAGAAATTTTGTATAGCCCTGAACTCATTTCTGTCCTTAAAAGTCAGCAAAAAGATCATTTATTTAAACAGTCATGACAAAATTGGAACAGATGTTGATTTCTCCTTAGAAGACCACCACCACCTATATCAAAAATATATTTTCCCTCTACTCAGAGAGGGGGGCAAGATCATCAATCAGCTCTAGAAACTAGAGGGTGTGAAATGTAAACTCTGTGGGATTTATACCATCTATCTCCTATATGCAAACAAAGAGATTTCACATACAGTGACCACAGCACTAGTAAAAGCATTATCCTCAAATGGATAGAGGTTTGGGAACTTACTCATATCTCACCAATAGGAAAATATAAACAGAAGTCAATTTTAAAAAATTCTAAATTCAATCGGTCAGTCATCCATTATTTCATGATAAACCATTCTGAATGCTGAAGCTATATTCTGTACCTAATGTCATTTTGTTGGTAATAGCATGGAATACCATTTAAATCTGTAGCTTGCACATTAACCTTCTGTCCTCTTTTTTAAACTTACAGAAAGCCAAACATACATGGTAGTGAAACATAGACCTAATGCTCAGCCTGATCAGATGTCATACTCTAGCACTTTCTTTCTACATAGGTTAATTTTTTTTTGTGGTCTTCTGTTTTATTAAACAGTTCTTGGTGCTTATAAAAAGTGCCAAATGAGAGCCCTGTGGATATTCCTTCTTTTATACACAAAATGAGCAGTGTAAACTTCCCACATTGCCCTGCCAATAAATTGAAACTCTTATTGGAAGGGAATAGCTCAATGGGGAGATTAATTAGTCTCCATGATCATTCATGGCCTGAACCTGTTCTCACTGAAGTCACTCATAAAAATTCCAAGTAAATTAAATGTTAGAAAGTGAGAGCGAGTTTATTCTGTCTCTCACTCCACAAGCAAGCCCTCAGTCTTAGCCTCTAAGGCTAAGCCAAACTATGAAAGGCAGTATCAAGTGTGGTAACTTAAATGTGAAAAACTACATGGCTTCATTAGCAATCTTCTGTGTGGTCACTATCTAATAATTATACAAGCCAAAAAAGTCAAATTTAGATAAGTCAAGTTAGGCGCTAAAGTAACAGTTGTTTGCTTTGCAGAGAGGCTTGCATCTATTCTTGCATTCATTCAACAGGAGACCCTCTGAAAACCAAGTCATTTGTTTAATGTGACTAAATGCTGAATTACCATAAGTACTTAACTTTATGAATGAATGAACAAACAATAACACATTATAATTACTCTCTTTAACTTTATAGCTAGCAGTGTTCAAACTACTAGCAATTAGATTTAAAATGAGCTGCAAAAGCAATACCTATTATTCTTGTGTTTTCAAAGGACAAATATATAATATTTAATACAAATGAGGAAATAGCATTTGGGAGTCCCTTCCCTTCTTTCTGTTTTCCATTATTGCCATCTACAATCTGAAAGTTCATGTAATAAGAGCATATTAAAAAAATGAAAATACTGATTCAGCATGATGGTTTTTCAGTACACATATATGGTTACATAAAATAATGTCCAGAGGTGTATCTGAGTAAAATGCAATAAGATATTTCTTCTCAGTGATTAGGCTTTTGGCCCTGCAACAAGTAACATCATGATATATACTGTATGTATATGACTTTGGAATAAACCCCAAACCTACTTCACTGGGTTGGTAGGAGAGCATGATAAAATATTTCCTCCCAGCAGGTATGATTTGTAAGCTCACTATATCAAGAACTTGTATGCATTTCTCTTTCACAGTTCATTGGGTGCTTCTATTTCCCTTTCTAAAAAAGGAAGTAGATCTTAGAAAAACAAATCCACACTCACATGAAATGCACAGTTTGCCAGCATTTTCTCCTGTTTTCGTTGTTGGGGGAGGTTTTGACTGGTCTTTTGTCTTTCCCTTTCTGTTTACTCCACCATTTGAGCAGACACACCTGGGGCCACACAGTGTGCAATGCTTAGCAGCTGCCAAATCTAAATCAACCTCTCCAATGATTTTTCCAGTAGCCTCTCTTGATCTGTGGATGGTTTGCCACTTAGTCCCATGGGTGAAGTACACATAGCCTTCACCTTCTCTTCCTTCAATGAAATTTTACCTTCTGCATGACTTACTATTGCATTTTGTAGACTTTGCAGTTTTCCATCTTAAAGGCTTGAGCAGAACACCATGGAATTACCTTCATTAGAACCACAAATAAGGCTTCTGATTAACAGTGCTAAATGATTTTTTTAACTCCACATTTCTATACTTAGTTAATGAAAAAAATACTTGTCAGATGATTCTTTAGACTGCTGCTATAGTTATTATTCATGACAATAATTGTGTGTCAATGTGGATGAGAATCAACTATACTATACAAATGTGTATGACATCAGAAGTATGTGAAAAGGGAATGGGACATAAATCTAATACTGAAATTTTTAACCTTTTGTGAGATGTCAAAGTTGAACTAGAATATTAGTGATGATAGAATTTAGACCCTTCAGTCTTTTATAGTGAATTTTGTGTATTAAACTAAAACATAGAACTCTTTTAAGCTGCCTTACTCAAAAATTAAGAAATGTTGCTGCTTAAGAATATTTAATTGATTTATTTATTTATTCATTCATTCATTCATTCATTCATTCTATATTTATTAAAATATTTACAAATTACTGGAAATACAAATCTAAATTTTGATTTTGGCCACATTCATATAAATTAAGAGAATATTCATTTTCCTGCTTTTCCTTAAAAGCTATAAATTGCCTTTGAAAGGGTAATTGTTCATGAGCTTGTCTTTTATTTTTCAGAATCCGAGAAACCAAGGAAAATTCATTCATCTTAAACTTTTACTTAAACTCTGAAATGTGCTTTCACTTAAATGCTGAAAGGGTATCATTAAAGGATAAAGATAACAATCCTAGCTAAGCAGCAATCAGTCAAAATGTCAAATACTTTTGGGGTTGTATTTTATGCATGACTGAAAATTACTCAGTTTTTCAGAAAGCCCAAATCCTCAACCTGCATGTGTGCACACACAAGGTCTGATCCAGTTTGGCTTCAGTCAGTTTTTGATCGAATCCATTAGGGCCATAGGCAGACTGAAACAGAGTCTTGTGGAGAATCCATGCAAGTGGGATTCTTGACTCATATTGCAAAAAGAAACAACCTCATATGATATGCTTCCACAAAGAACATTGGAAGGAAGAGAGTGAAAACATCAATACATCTTCTACTCTGGAGTGGGAGAGGAAGAGAACATAAATGATAGTCACATTTAGGCGCCAGTCTTCATTGTACTGCTTTAGCTGACTTTAAATAAATAAATAAATAAAACTCATAATTATGTTTTACAAAAATTAATGAAAAATAATTAGGAAAAAGGTTCTTTTGAATGCCAGTTAGTATTACATTCTAGCTGAGAGTTTATAAAATATTAGGTTTCACAAAGGGTTGCTCTGTTTCAGGAGGTAACTACTGCAATTTTTTCAACTCCAAAATAAAAAATAGCAATGCAGAACTGATCCAAACAGTAGACACCTAACTTAACTATCTCATTTCTGGGATGTTTTTAACATCCCAATATCAATTCAATAATATACACTGTAAGAAACACAGGTACACCAGTACTACATGGATACAATCATGAATCAATTTACATTAGAAAATACTGTATACCATATATGGTATTTGTATGTTTAAGTATCCAGTCATCCAAAAGACAACTGAAATCTGTTTTAATGAAAAAATTATCTGAATAGACAAAAACTACTCAGTGTTTGGTCATTTACATTGTTGTTGACAAAATTTTCATGATTTGCTATGAGAATATTTCTAATAATGTAAACAGTACTAAGGTCAAAGCTTAGATGATACTTAGTCAAATCTTATCTAAGATCATGAAATTCAATAATGTCCTTTTCACTACATCTAAAAGTACAAAGGGTTTTATTTATCACTTTGTATTTTTAGATATCAGAGAGGAAAATACCTACACATAGACATAGGCCTTAGGAATAGAGCTCTGTACAAAAAAGTACTTTGGTTTTGCAAAGGATTTTGATATTTCAAAATCTGATTTAGTTCATATTTGGAGTAAAACCCCACATTTTGAAAGGGCATGAATCCCCAGCTCCTGGGCAGTTCACTGAGTAAGCTCCATTGACCCAGGGAAGCTTTGGGGTCCCAGGATTTTAGCACACTCACCTCAGAGGTGTGAAACCCAAGTTCAATTCCCTGCCTCACATCAGGTGGTAGAGAGAACTGAATCAGGGTCCCCACATCCTAGGTGAGTACTCTAACTACTGTATTAAAGGTTATAAGGGAAATCTTTTTTCCCTACCCCCAGCTCACACCAGTGTGAAGTTAGTGTGCTCTGTGAACACCTACTGGCTGTTGGCTCCAGAGGCTAGATAGGTGTAGCAAATCCTAGCCTCAGGATTCTGTTGACACCTGGTTTAGGCACCTGGGTACCGAATCTGATGCAGCTGTGTGTCAGCTCACGGGAAGAGAATTAGGCTATGTCTACACTGCACACTAAATGTGGGTTCTAATTCAGGTATGAGCCCAAGCCCCAATCTCTGTCAACACACCAATCAGTTTGACTCAAGTCAGCAGGCACTCATGGCCTTGATGGAGGTATGTTATAACCTGACTCCAAAGCCCTGTCATTTTGCAGTGTAGCTGTGATTCACGCTGCAGCTCCGAGTCAGAAGATCTGTATGGGTCTGAAGGGACATGTTAGAATGGCTGCAATAGCTGGGTCTAGGGGTTGTAAACTCACATTTTAAGTTCAGTCTAGATTCTCAAATATGGACTTGGAGACAGCAAATGCAGAAGCCCAAGTCACACAGATGTGGGTTTACAATGCAATGTAAACATATCCTTCGGCACCCACAAAACTTTAATGGCAGAATCTCAGGGACCTAGGAAATTTAGCTTGTCGGATAAGCAAGATTTCTGAGGATCTCAGTGGCAGTTAAGTTTGGCCTCAAATGCCTATGTCCCTTTATAGATCTAGTTCCATAAGGAACTACAGCTTTAAGGGGATCCAAAAGTATGCAAAAATTTGAAAATTTAAAAAAAACCCCACTAACTAATATCCACATCAAGAAACTGAGTAAGATCCAATATTTTGTCCTAACAAATTACTTGAATTAAACTACTTTAAATGGTTACGGTGCTTACATATTTCAATACTTTACCCGCATATGCAAAAGTAATTAGCTATTGGAACAACCTGTGAATTTTCTGTCATGTGAAGTCATTATATGAAGACTGGATGTCTTTTTAAACTATATGCTCTAGCTCAACCAGATGTTATGGGCTTGAGCAGGATTACTGGGTGAAATTCTAGGACCTCATAAGTCAGCCTAAATAATTATAATAATTCCTTCTAGTCTTAAACATCTATAGTATTTTATTTTATATAGTTAGTTCACTTTTAAACAATCATACCATCATAGAAATTAAGTTTTCTGCTATCCAAATGCAAAGATGTGAAGGAGGAGAAAGCATGAGAGGAATTTAATTATAGTGATAAGCTTGTTTATTCAAAACATGCCAGTTCCAAGCCCCACTGTTTTGAAGTGAAAGATTCCCACTCTGGTGTGAGCTTATATAAAATGTCACATCTATAAACAAACTTGACTTTTAAACTTCAGAACTATGGGTTAAGTGGTATATAAACAACTTGACAGCACAAAAACCAGCAGTTCAAACAGAATTTTGTGTCTGCCCTGCATATTTCTAATTACCCATAACATGGCTGCAAGGATTTAAATTCATTTGCTTGTCAAAAAAGAAGAGAAATATGACAGTCTAGCCTCTTACTAGGCAGTAATGACATCTCAAATGTATTGAAATCATCAGACCACATATGGTATGAGTTGAGCAGATGTGGAAACACTGTGTTCTATTTCTATGCTGATGCTATTTTAATTAATTAATTACATTATTAGAAAACTCTATTTAAGCTATTTTTAATATCAATAGAAAGGTTACATACCTGTACAATAACTGGAATTCTTCCAGATGTGTAATCTCTATATGTAGTCTACTCAAGGTGAGCGTCGACACTGTGCCTGAGACAAGATTTTTTCCTACCAGTCTCTGTTGGTCTACGTCTGTACCCTTCTCTTCCTCATGATTCAAAATGTATATAAAGGGTATAAAGGGAAGTGTGCACTGACTGCCTCTCCATTTGCCTTCATACTATGAATAGCCCTAGGACAAGAGTCCACAACAAAGAGGAAGGTGGGTGGGTTGTATATTAGAGATAGGGACCACATCACTCAAAAAATTCTAGTTAATTTATAGATAAGTATCTTTTCTTTCTTCTTTGAGTGATGGCCCCATATGTATTCCACTCGAGGTGACTCTCAAACCCTATTGATTGAGGAGGAAGGGGCAAGGAACCTTGCTCTACCACCAGTTGGTGAATTGCTCTGTCAAAGGATGCATCTGCTGTAGAAGCTTGTACCACAGTGCAATGTCTAGCAAAAGGTATGTGCAGGACCCCAGGATGGTGCTCTAGATTTCCAGAAGCAACCAGTGTACCCTAGCCTTGTGGCTGAGTGGGCCTTGTAGAAGAGAAGTCCCTGTTACCTTGTGACAGAGTACAATGCAACTTGAAATCCATTTGGAAAGTCTCTGTTAGGATATTGCCTCTCCCCTCATACATTTGGCAAAGGAGACAAACAATTTAGGGATTTTATGAAGGGTTTTGCCCTTTGCAAATAGAATGCCAAGGCTCAAAACACATTCAGAGAATGTAGTTTTTGCCCTCTCTGGTGGCATATAGCATTGATTAAAAGGCAGGTCTGTGAATGACCTGAGTTAGATGAAATCCCAAGATTAACTTTAGAAGTTAATTTGGGGTATAATGTCAGGGAAACTTTGTCCTTTGGGACACCATATAAAGTGAATCAGATAAGATAGTACTGAGAGCTCCAAACTCACCTACTGTTCTGGCTTAGATGATAGCAACCAGGAAGGGCTCCTTCACAGAGAGATGAGCAAAGGAACAGGAGGCTCAGGATTGAAATTGGTGTCTTTATTAATACTATAAGAGTGGGTTACGACCTCAGATCAGGATATGTTTCTGTATTGTAAGAAAGGTTCTAACAAGTCCCTTTGGGACTTTGCTGGAACAGTACTGCTAAAGAGCAAATGCTGTCCAACACAGGTTGAAAGGCACTAACAGCTGCCAAGTGCAGGGGCAAAGAGTTGAGAGACAGCCCTGATGTTTTTTAGGAAAATGAGGTATTCCAGAATAGTATGGATCTCAGAACTCCCAATGGCAATCTAACAATATTGGCACCAAGTAAAAAATCTTTCTCCACTTTGCTGTGTAGCAGTTCCTCTCAGAATCTTTGATACTATTCATTGTGCCATCTTCAAACTTGATGTCTCTAAAGTTGGTCTGCATCCAAATACCATGCTGTTAAACAGAGAGAGAGTTAGAGTGTTTGAGCTGGTCAGTAGATATGGGAAGGGCTGAATATACAAGTATAGGTACTAGGGCAACTGGACAATGTTGATAGAGATTTAGATAATGTTTCTGTTCAAATGTTTTCCAGAGTGAAGAGTGCAATCCCTCTGACCATCAACCAAGCAGGGGAAAGCTTCGTAGTATGGACAGAAATGCATATATCAGCCCCAACCACTGAAGTAGAAATGAGACACATTGAGACACTCTAAGCAGCAGGTCAGACACTTCTGTTCTCTTGAAATACCAAAAAGATCTCAAGATGCTAGAAGATGTTCCAAGTACCCTCAAGAAGAGCCTTCTGAGTCTGTCTGCTAATTGGTCATGCATGTTCTGGAGGGTCATCTAGTGGTGAATGCACCAGAGATTGATGGATTCTGTTCAAAGAGGAGTGAACTTGGCTTCCCTTTGATACAGTACACTGCTGTCATGGTGTCCAAATGTCTACATGGAAGTGTACACATCTAATATCAAAGAATGCAAGCCATGCTTAAAGGATGATGGACTATCCTGGGGAAGCAGTGACACCTGACAAAGATTTGAGAGTTAGGTCAGTCAGCTGGACATGACAGCTCACTGTGATACTTTGGTCAAAAGGGTGTGGCACATGGAGGCATAAACAGGGGAGTCTTGAGTAGGGGACAAGTGGTTATTTTACTTCTGTAGTTGGCACTAGTGTGACCACTGCTGGAATACTGTGTCCAGAATTCTAGAAGGATGCTGAAAATTGGACAGGGGTTCAGAGAAGAGCCATTAAAATGATTAAAGAATTAGAAAACATGCCTTATAGTGACAAACTCAAGAGCTCAATCTATTTAACTTAACAAAAAGGGAAGGTTAAGTGGTGACTTGATTTTTTTAAGTACCTACCTGAGGAACAAATATTTGACAATAAACTCTTCAATCTAGCATAGAAAGATATAGTATGAGCCAGTGGCTGGAAGCTGAAGCTAGACAAATTGAGTCTGGAAAGAAAGCATACCTATTTAGCAATAAAGGTAATTAACCACTAGATTAAAGGATCATGGTCAATTCTCTATCAGTGGCAATTTCAAAATCAAGACTAGATTTTTTTCTAAAAGATATGTATAAGAATTTTGGGGGAAGTTCTGTAGGCTGTATTTATATAAGAGGTCAGACTAGATCATGACAGTCATTTCTGCCCCAAGTCTATGAATCCATGAATCTAGGGCTTGGACATGCAAGATCAGAACAAACACACAAATTGTTTGCCTCATGTACTGTACACAGTTCCAGAAGATTTCTATATAGCTGGGACTCTTGGTGGGTCCAGGTACCTGAGATATATGTTTACCCAGGTAAGTTACTCACTATAGTACAGAGGCATTAGTAATCAGTGTTTCTGTGGGTGAGGGAGGGATCAAGGAATCTCATCTCTCTCTCTTTTTTTTTGTTTTTCCCCCAATCAGGAGAGAGAAAATAGATTTTTGTAGAGAAACAAGATCATCTTGTTCAGCCTCTGCTTGCATGGCACATAAACAGTCTGTAACCAAGTCGGTAGACACTGAAAAAGCAATCTTGTGAAAGGTGTCGAAATAAGTAGACAAGGTCCTGTGACTTAGGATAATGTGATAAGTTTGAAATGCCTTTTGGGCACTCCACCAAAAAATTAAGTGATGAAATTCTTCATAGTTTGGACTTTGTCCTGAGGCAAGTTTGCTTTGACTCTGACTGAGTTTAAGGTCATTCTAATAAAATGTAGGCTGTGTGAGAACTAAAGTGGACTTTTCTACAGTTAATTAAGTCATAAGAAGTATAGGAGACTGGGTTTGGAGAGGATTGTCACCCATAGCATAACCAGTCACTGATGTAAGGGAACACTGATTAGTCCTGATGATGGAGGTATGCTGCCAATAACAAATAGCATTTTCATGATAATGAAGTACCTTGGTAACAATCTAGGCTCATGATGAATCTTACAAACTTCCCGTGTAAATAGTGGATGTCTACCTAAAAGTCATCATCCTTTAAATCAAAAGTTCAGTGAAGGCATTGCAGAGGCCAGGGGGTCATTCTCAACCTCATCTGCCAGATGAAGACATGCAGATTCTGAGAGATACAGACTCCTTCCTTCCTGAGCATGAAGAAATATGTTGAATAAAATCCCTTTCCCCTGAGCTGAAGAAGTGCTAGTTATATATCTCCATGAGTAGACAATCTACTTCCTGTCTCAGCATTCCCTCATGAGACGGGTTCATAATGAAGGAAGGGGAAAGGGGAGAAATTGTGTTCTAATCAGTGGTGATTATCTCTGGAACCATCTGTTTGATGTTATGAGGTTCCAAATCTGGGGAAACTGAGCTAGGGATCTACCAGATGGGCTCCAGAAATTCTGGACAGGACATGGAGATTTGATTTGCAGCTCTCAAAAGTTTCCTCGAAAGGATTTCTTGGTGGGAGAAAGACTGGAAGGAGAATAACAAGAGGACATTATGCTTACTGTGCTGCATTATGTAAGTCCTTTGATTAGGTTGCGAATCTGGTCATTGTCTGTATGGATGAATTTTGGGGTATGTCCTCTCAGTGCTGAGATATAGCTACCTAGCAAACAAAGGATTCCTTTTGAGTTTCTGAGGGAACATAAATGACTTCTCTATATTTATTTATTTTTGCCAAATGGGTGCTCATTTCCCTTAAAAAGCAGATCCTCCATGGTGGTTTGAACTTTTTTAGGAAACTCAGAGGACTGAAGCCATGAAGACCATCACATAACTATGATTGCTGCCATTCATCAGCATGCTGTATTTGCTGCATCCACGGAGGCCTGAAAACCTGATCCCACCAGCAATTTACATTGACTGATAATTGATGGAACTGAATGAAGTTCATCTTCTCAAGGGAGTTTGTTACTGAATTCCAAGAATTTATTATTTTATTAACTATAATATTTCAACATTAAAGCATGCCAGTGGCTGGGAATGGCCAGCAGGATGTACCTGATGATTTCTTTTCTAGTCTTTCCCTCAGACACACCTGGCTTTGGCCACTGTCAGAAGACAAACTCTTGGACTAGATGGGCCATTGGTCTGATCTAGTACGGCTGTCCTTATATAAAGCACTATATAGAACCTGTAAGGTCATCAAAGTGAAGTTCTTTCTCCCAAACATGTCTAGACACTTGGCCTCCTAGTCTGGGAATGTATATCTGGCGTGGTGTTACTTGTTCCTTTCAGTGACAGCTTGCTAGTGAGTGCAGAACATTGTGTGACAACAAGTATTCTCTCTTAGATGCATGCAGTATTTCTTCTCCATTCTCTGGCTGGAGTATTCTAGACTATCTTATCTGATTCTAAGATGGTCTTGTTAGTTGGCAGTGCCACCTTATTGGGACAATCACTCAAGAGAATGTCCAGTTCTTTATGAAGGGTGTCCCGTATTTCCTGCACAGAGATCCAGAGCATACCAATGAGCTCCTTTAGCAGGTCCTGAAACCACTTATACTGTCACGCAGTGATGGTGAGGCCATTGTGCCCTCATTTGAGGACAATGATGTAAACCTCCAGTGGGGTGAATGGTTTTCTCTGATCAGGTTGTTCCTAAGGGAGTTGAAGCTCTTCCTTGGAAGAGGAAGACTATCTTGACGCCCAGTGTAAACTGAGATTTAGGATTTCACATATTTGGATCCCAGGGACCCAGTAAGCCCTGCATGAAGAATCTTAAAGGAAATGGGGCAGTTTCCATGGAGGACAACAGCACTGGTCCTGAATTCTGTAATCACTATTATGCAAGAGAGGGTGCCCATGAGATCTTAGAGGCCCTGTTGGGGCTGAGTCTCTTTATTAAAGAGGGTGGTGAAACTCTCCAGTTGATACTAGACTAAAACTTGCAGGAGGCTTCTCTGTTGATGGGCCTTGCCATCAGCACTAGAGAACTTATTATGCCTCAGCTGGTTGATGGTACAAGTGATGTTTTGGACATGTCTGATTAGGAACCAATCTTACCTCATTAGCCATTCCAGTAACTTTTGATGCCTTCCTCTGTGGTATGTCCCCAACACAAAAGAGTAAACCACAGGTCTTTCCCCCCAGTGGCACTGGCTTTGCTGTGGTATTTGGTACTGACAATTCCTTTTCACTCTAGTGGTACTGATGGTGCAGGAAGCATCTGCTGCCTTCTTTCTCTCACCGCTAGTGGGGATTGTCCATTGTCTTTGGCTAGAGCCAGTAGTCGGATGCAATTGCCCTTCAGTGCTGGGAAACCTTCTGAGACCCTGATACAGAGTCTCATCCAACTTAGAGTATGTCAGACAGACGTCTCTTTTTCGATAAGTATGTTTCACATTTCTTGTAAGACTGTTTGCTCGTACCCTCCTTCTGACTTAAGTCTGGAATAGGCCTTACCTCTACTCTGTAGTGATATGCTTGTAGAAGGCTGTGAATTTAGAGACACTCCCTAGCATGGGCCAAAGCTGTGTAAATTGGGAGACATGCCCCAGAGAAGATCTACCATGGCTGCTCCCAGGTACACACCTGGATACCCGTCTGTATGATTAAAGTTCTATTCCTTACTCATTCAGTAGTATCATCTTTAATGAGCCCTCAAGATCATTACATGGTGTCAGAAGATGGTGAATGAGTTTGGAAACTAAAAAGACTTGGAGAAAAACTCTGTTCCTTACTCATTCAGTAGTATCATCTTTAATGAACCCTCAAGATCATTGCATACTCCTTTCACCCCAGAGAGGGAAATCATCATGGCTGGAGGGATACTTCTCATTGCCTATGCCTGATGTACAGGGGATCTGATAGGCCAGGTTCTGAAAGAGGTCTCATAGCACAGACCATCTGGAATCTTCTCATACTCATGAGATATATTGTTCAGCTAGGAGAGAGCCAACAGATGCTGCACTGAGAGGTGATATGAGCTTCCCTTTGGTAAAAGAGGCACATCTTGTCATCATCATCAGTGAGAAAAACCTGGACGCAGGCCACACAGATTTCAACTGCTCGGCATACTAGTCGTCCTGTACAGGGTGTGGTGTGATGGTGCTGCAGATTCCTCAGCTGTGAAGACTATTGAGCTACAAACTATCTAAAACCAGGGTTTAAAAACTATTTACAACTAACAAAAAATTTCAAAGAAAAACACTACCCAGCACTCTGGCAGACCACAGGCAGTAGAAAGGAAGTAGGGAGGTGGTTGCTCTACACAACTACTTATACCCTCAGTTCAAAGGACAAAGAGAAGAAGGCTGTAGGAGTGGGCCAGCAAACACTGCTAGCAAAAATCCTCACGTGTGAGGCTAATGCACACCTGAAGTGGAACACATGTAGAGACAATCATATAAAGAATATTATCGTACCTTTTAGCAATACACACCATTTATAGAAAACAAATTTCCACTCCATAAAGTCCAATTACCAGGGCCGGCACAAGACAGTAAGCCCCGCAGGGGCATCGCTGGCACCTGGCACATGGGGCACGTGCCCCAAGTCTCGGTGCCAGTGCCCCGAGTGTCTGGGCCAGCCCCATCCCAGACTGGGGACCCTGGCATTGAGGCTGGGAAACCCGCAGCGGCGCCTGCCTCTCCTGGCCCCAAAACCAGCCGGGGATCTGGGGCCAGGCTGGAGGCAGCAGGAGCCCGATGAATTATCAGGCCCAGGTGCCGGAACATGGCCAAGGGGACATGGCCTGGGCCCATGCCCCGGGTCTTTTCCAGGGCCAGCGACATTCCTGAAGCCCTGTAAGTGCTGCAGGGAGGCACCTACATTTGAGGGGGTGCCAAATAGGGACTGCATCATTTCGCTGCCCTAGATGACATCACTATTCTGTGCCGGCGCCGCTGCGCTGCAGGGGGGTTCCAGAAGCCCGACCACCATTCCTGCCAATTACCAATGTACCCATGTTGCTACAAACTGAATTGTTAGTGCATCTGGCTTAGCTATTGTTCTGTCATGCAGAATTAGAGCCCGAATGATTTCTTTTTTCCTCCTACCTCATATTCATATAAGTTCTTAGCCTATCTTTCATTCAGTCTCACTTTATACAAGCCTTTTTAAGCCAGCTGGCAAGTTTCAACGGTGTTAATTGTTTTGCTCACATTCAACAACAATAGTGTGGAAAGACATATGAGACTACATCTTAGCAACGTATTATGAGAGAGCTTGTGTGTGCGCACAAATAAAATTCACTACAAAAGTGTGTTGTTATAGCTGTGTAAATGCATTACAGGAGGAAAATCCTAAGAAATTACATTTCTCAGAAGAGCGATTCTGTAAGTAATCCAGTTCTGGCAAATAAAAATATTTACTTCTTTGACATGACTAATTTCCTCCTAGATTGCAAAAATAATTTGCATCTATGAGCACTTCATTGTCTGCATTAGGCAGGTGATCAAAACTTAAGTACATGAACTGAAATTTACAATACTCTTTTATTCCAAAAAGAATTTTAGAGCACACCCAGCCTAGGATCTGTCCCCAGTGTGCTTTCTATGTGGCAGTAGGGGAGACCAGGGTTAAAAACACAAAGTTGGCTATGATAACTTTTTATCACTTGGGTTCTCCTATGCAACAGAATTCACAGCTGGCTGTTTGAGTCCATTCCTTTTGTTAGGCAGGCACAGAGGGACAGAGCGGGGGCAAGGATTGTCCTCAGTAAATGTACATCCATGACAACCTTTTACTCCAAACCAATGACTCCTGGGAAGTCTGTGATCCTAAGGTCAGAAAAACAGCAGGAGTCCTGTGGCACCTTAGAGGCTAACAGATTTCTTCTGGCATAAGCTTTTGGGGGCTCCAACCCACCTCGTCAGATGCATGAAGTGGAAACTACAGTTGACAGGTATATATACACATGCCAGGGTGGAGGAGGGCAAGTGTTGGCAAAGTCAGGTCAGAGCAGATGTGGCCCATTCACACCAGTTGATCAAAGGGCAAGGATGTGTGAACAGATGAATCACTTTTTGTAATGTGTTAACCAAATGGAAGAAACCCTGTTGCTAACTCTGCTTGCACACCAAGTCCAGGGATATCATCACAGGCCCCAAACCCATCAGCCACACCAGCAGGGGCTCATGTGCCTGCACATCCACTAATGTGGTACATGCTATCATGTGCCAGCAATGTCCCTCTACCATGTGCATTGGCCAAACCAGACTGTCCTTGCATAAAAGGATAAATGGACACAAAACCGACATAAAAAAATGGCAACACCCGTAAACCAGTAGGAGAACACTTCAAACTCCATGGACACTCAGTAGCAGACTTGAAAGTTGCCATACTTCAAAAAAAGAAACTTCAAAAACAGACTTGAACGTGAAATGGCAGAGTTGGAGCTAATCTGCAAGTTTGACACAATCAGACTGGCTGTGAACAGAAACTTGGAATGGTTAACTGCTCAACTGTAGTTTCCACTTCATGCATCTGACAAAGTGGGTTGGAGCCCCCGAAAGCTTATGCCAGAAGAAATCTGTTAGTCTCTAAGGTGCCACAGGACTCCCGTTGTTTTTGCTGTACACAGACTAACATGGCTACTCCTCTGATAAGGTCAGAAAAATAATCTTCACAGACATCTCCAGTCTGCATTACTGATATTATTCCTACCTTCTTCACAAGATTGTTTTGAGACTTAATTGGTATTTGTAATCAATTAATAGGACACAAGCTCTGCAAATGCATACAGTACCATTATTGGTATTAAGACAGAAAGTTTTCCAGAGATTAGATTTGGAGGTGATAGAAACATGAAAATGTTGAATATTTAACTCTTTCTCAATAATAATATTCTTAAAGAGAGACTAACCCATTAATTGATTTTAAACACTAAAAGTTCCAAGACAACTTTATTAGGAAGATAGAAATAATTAACTTTTTTTTACATGTTGGAAAACGTGGCACAGGATAATAAACTTAGTTGTCCAATGTCACATATAAGTCAATGTAGGAGTCAGAAACAGAGTTCCAAAATTATTAATTTTCATGCTCTTTTCTCCTCTTTTGGAGCACAGATATTATCTTTGAAACATCCTCCTCTTTGTATAAACAGTAATAATTTATTTCTCTGCATTCATCGTGGATAATCATGGTTCTCAACTAACAACTGGGCTATGCCCTTACCCTTGTGTGAGTGCGAATGTGCATCTTTAGTCCATCGTTCTTGCTGAAAGCCTTGTCACAGTAAGGACACTGGTAAGGGCGCTCACCTGAAAATAAGATAAGCATCCGAATTAACATATGCGGGAAAAAAGTACTGTCTTACTACATCAAGGCACCACAGCATGTCAAATAGCTTTCTGGTCTAACATTCATTTTCAGTTCAAACAGAGAGATAGACCTTAGCATTACGGCAACAACATATACGAGAACAAAAGATCTCTTTGGACTGCATGCAAGGCTGGATCAAAGCAGCGCTTACAGCTGCTTGATCTCGTCTTAGCATGATATGAATACATACAGAGAGGGTTTTTTTAAAGAAAAAAATCCATGCAGTTCTGGGGATGCTGTGCTAGGATGAACTCTATTGTGGCGCATACATGGTCACTTTTATGGTTAGTCATTAAATGTTCTCAAAGTATAATACATTTCCCTCAGTTCACATCTGTTCATTATTAGAACCATCTGGGTGTCAGAAGTCAATTTAATTACAAAATCCACTTCTATTCATTTGTTGCAATTAACTAAAAGAATGCCAGCAAGATTTGCCCCACAGGAGGCATAGCAACTTCTAGGAGGTGCCCAATGACCTGAGTGGGAGTAGAGAGCACCGCGCACTTCACAAGAAGCCCTTTGTACCCCACAGGGTTGGACAGTTAAATTGGTATAAATTAGGATTGTTTCTGCCGACTTCAGTGACATCACTTTAAATTTACACCGTATTACTCAGAGTCCAGGCCATGCATATCCACTTTGCAGAGGTTCTCTGAAGCAATCCCATAATTTAGAGTGATAAAGCTTTATAGTTTCTTAAGTACATTTTTCTTTTTGAAACAAACAAGGACTCTGATGGCACTTTTAAACATTAATAAATTTATTTATAACATGAGCTTTCGTGGGAGAGAATCCCACTTCATCACATGTTTGAAGATAGGGAACTTTTTGAATATCTTACGCAATGTACAGGAATAAGCCACACTGAAGCTTTTAGACTTATTGTACACATAACACTTATCAACAAAATCAGATTGCATCCATCAAAAAATATTTTTCAACAAATTAATGTGCCCAACTAATTTGCTAATTAAATGGAATCTGTTCCAGTTAATGACTTTGGTGACTAGACAACAAACATATGGGAAGATACAACAAACTCCTTTCAGACAGTTTATGAAAAATCAGTTGTTCATAAAGAAGTCTTTGCATGCTTGCAGTGCTGTGGCATGGCCCAAGCCTTTTACAAACATCAATTGACTTTCACACCAATCCTGTAAACAAATAAAGATTATCTGTTTTAAAAATGGGAAAATTCAGGACAAGGTACAATAATTTGCCCAAGACCACAGAGTAAATGAATAGCAGGGGCATTTTTTATATTCACTGTTTCCCGCTGCTGGGGGTCTACATCCTGACTTGGAGCAAGGCAGACCGCTCTCCTCACCCACATCACTTGTTAGTCTTCACTTCACTGTTTGAGGTGGTCTTCCATGAGTGCCTGACAGGAAGATGTTGGATGTTTTGTTCCATGGGAACACAAAGTTAGGTAATTGCAAAAGTGTGCACTGGAGCCGAATTAGAGCAAGAGTTCTTTAAAGTGAAACACTTTGATTGCATTACAGCTAACCTACTGGGTATCGCTGCTGCATGTGCCTAGCCTTTGCAGAGTCACTGACTTCAGTCATGGGATTGAGGCCTACTCACAAGAAAAGGTCGTACAACAGGGCTTTTAATAGGTTGGTCCATTCTTTAATACCCTTAGAAAAAAACAATAGAAATAAAGGCAATGGAATACTTGCGAAATGCAAACACTCCTTTCTCCTCCACCCTCCTGCCTTATCTCCTTCAGTACAAATGTATGGATTTGGGAAAGTATTTTTTTTAACAAAGCTGCTGTGTGATTCTGTGAGTTCTGAATTATAAGTTTCACATCTGTTTGAAACATGACACTATCTCTCATGACCCTTGATGTCCTTAATTCATGCCATCAGCCTTCAAAGTTTGGAGGAGCTGCTGGTGCTCAAACATTTAATTAATCCTGCTGACATTTTTATGTTTTAAAGGTTTTGTATTTTGAAGGTAAAGTCTGAAGAGGGCTGTAAGCAGATGAGTGCTGACAGCTAAGTGTTACCCTCATCCTTCTTCTTATAAAAAGGGTTTTTGCTTACAGGTATAACTTAGACATGGTCTGAAATCTATTAATACTGTCCTTCAGAAATTAATCACGTTGTTTATGGTTCTTGATGAATAGATGTTAAACAGCTTTCACCAGATGCCAGTAGAGGGCAACACTGTAACTTTAGATCAACATGTTGTACCTGATAAAGCCTGCCTTTGATCAGCCATCATGTATTATAAATTTGCACCATACAACTCTCTGGTATGCAGCTATGAATTCCAATCTACTTTTTAACTGTTCAATGGACAGGGAGACTGTGGGTTGATGGAGGACAAGTCATTAAGACCTCATGTTTTACTGAATTATACAAATATCTTTTTGACCACAACTATAGCATCAGTGATGGCTGATAAAACATCTTTAATAAGATCCTAATGCATGTTAGGCTTATTCTTCATTATATTGTTGTTTCTCTCCTGCTTAAGTTTTCAAAAGCATTTCAGATATGCACTCACAATATGAACATATGTATGGTTTTTGGGTTTTTTTTTTGGTCTTATGCAATCTATTGCTCCTTTTTGGGCATGCAAACTGGCTGTGCGAGCAAACAACTAAGCACGTAGTTACCTATTTTATGTACAAATGTCCCCCTCTCTCCTTATCCTTAGGGTTGGGCAATATTTATGACAGATTCTATTCAATCCAATTTTGAATCTGCAACCACGGAACCTTTCGAACAACTCAAAACATCCTAGCCTCTTTATGACTGATCCTGACATTAGTGTGCATGTGTATAGGAAATTAAGTATTACATCAGCTGTTAAAATTGTTACATGTCTTTTTTCTCTCGAGTAACTGAAACTTGATTTGGATTTCAAGACTTGGGAAGTATGCAGTCCTTGGTAAGTAGGTGCTAGCCTTAGTATTCTTGGCTAAAATGTCCCTTCCTTACTTTGGATTATATTGTGCTGCCCTTATTTACATCAGTGATCACCTGCTCACAAGAGAATACTAATAATTGATTCCTAAATGAGGCTATTTGGGTGAATCAGGTGCTTTCTCATCTGAGTGAAAATTGCACAATCAAGCTCATTTTTGGCCCTACTAGCTAAATTTCAAGTTGCCGTATATAAAAAAACCAACCAAAAACCCCACACACCTTATTTCCAAGGCATATTAAAAAACAAGAGCTATATATTTCTTCTGTATGTTTCCTGCTAAGTTTTAGCCTAGGTGTTGCATTTCATAATGGAATATTTCTTTGGTTTTGAAATTAGAGGTTCTCTCAATGTAAGAAGTGCTAGACAGAAAAACAGGAGGAGCAAAGGTCACAGTATCCATACATGCTTTGGGATTTGTCTGTGATAGCCAAAATCCACCAATAATCAAATGTAAAAATTGGAATTCCAAGCCTAGCTTCAGATCAATTCAGCTACAGTTAACACTCGGAGAATTATAGATGTACATTATCTCTGATCAGGAAGGGAATTGATCTGTTGTTTTTGTGAGAGATTAAAAATATGATGAATATTGTTAGGAAATGCAAATCTTTAGCAACTCATGTTTGTTCAGGTTTTGCATTTCTACCTCTTTTCTCCTCTGCATATAAAGAAAGCACTACCAACCTCAAAAAGAAAGAAAGATTAGTAATATACCTTATTTTTTTGTATATCACACACAGTTTATTTTTTAGATTTACCACTAATAAGACTGGTATTGAGATGCTGTATAAATATGCAGGTTGTGTCATCACACTGAGGGAAAATTTCCTGAGTAGAATTTTGTAGACTAAAGGACATTAGCATCAACATTAACTATTCTACTTAAATTTCTGAGATAGGTTGGAAGTAAAGTAAAACATATTTTAGTGTCAGAATTTTAGAAATAGAACTATTCGTGGTCTTCTCTGTGTTAGTCTTGCTATTCTTTGCAGTAAGGGACACATTAAAATGTTTTAAAATGCAGTTCTCACTTAAATGACAGATCTGAATTTAATTTTAGGTATAACAGAAAAGGATGGGATGTTAGAAAAATTGCCTCCCATTGCCTGATATTTACCTAATAAAATATCAGTTTGGATACATGCAATTTGACAAATGTGTATGACAAAGGTCAATTTTTAATATATAAAAAGGCTTTCAAGACACCTGTACCTATAATCTTCATAAGAGTAATCCCGTCCCATCCTCAATCCCCCCTCCCCCACTGACAGCTGCAGCTCTGAGTATCAGACCCATGTGAGCCAATGTGATGTGTACTCCATCTGAACATCCCTGGAGAGTTCCCACATTTCCCAAACAGTTTCTTATCTTAGCATACTACATTTGATAGCATCCTTAACCAATATACCCAAGTAATTTTATTAATGCAAATGATATCTGGCACCCAAAATAACCAATTTAAATAATCAAACAACATCTACCTCATTAATAAGCACAAAGCAAACTTGAGTGACATAAATGTAGTAAATGTCATAGCTATCCTTCTAGTTTCATTTCACTGTCACATCCCTAACTGTTCAACAAATAACTTAAATTTATCTCGGGGGGAAAAACCACCCTCAAATACCTCAGGAAAGCCACACTAGGATTTGGAATTAATTCAAAGTCTAGACACTCTACTTCCAGTTTTTATTTAAATAAAATCAAACTTTCAATTCAACAAATATAAATTTAATCCTAATAGAGGATCAAACAGAACTACTACATGATTGAAAACCATATGGGTGTTTTATGAAAAGTAAATTGCCATGATTGAAATTTCCATTATTATTTTAAAAGAGTTTATTAATCTAAAGATTTAGACAGTCCAATCTGAGATAATTTGTAATACACACTGGGCACTAATACAGATTAAAAGAACTGCATTTATTTAGATTCTGCAACTCCTGTTCACTTCACGTAAGACCTTACCCCATGAGCAATTCATCTAAGTTTAATCAGCTCACTTGTGGAGCACGGTATTATACAACATCAGTTGGGTATAAGAATTCGGTCCCAACTTCAGATATCTTCTGGAAGAATAATAATATTAGGGAACTGACAATGTGAATACACAAGAGTTCAGCAACTATCATTAAATGTCTTGATCCTGATGATGAAGCAGAATTTTGTCATGGGATTAAAATGTGTCATACTCAGTGATACCTCCATACTTAATTTGCTGTTGCTATAATAAATCATAGTTCCCAAAATTAACTCTATTAAGTCAAAAATCCACGGAGAACTTGTACATAAAAACCATTAGACAAATATTTGGTTATAAGGTGTTAATTATTAAACAACCCCTTGTGTAAGACTAAACAAATGATCAATTTGGATGTGCACAAGTCCATGGGGCCGGACGAACTGCATCCAAGGGTGCTGAGAGAATTGGCTGATGAGATAGCAGCACCTCTGGCTGTTATCTTTCAAAACTCATGGAGAACAGGGGAGGTGCCAGAGGATTGGAAAAAAGCAAATGTAGTGCCTATTTTCAAGAAAGGGAAAAAGGAGGATCCCAGGAACTACAGACCAGTCAGCCTCACCTCAATCCCTGGAAAAATTATGGAGCAGATTCTCAAAGAATCCATCCTCAAACACTTAGAGGAAAATAAAGTGATCAGGAACAGTCAGCATGGATTTACCAAGGGTAAATCATGCCTGACCGATTTCATTTCCTTCTATGATCACTGATGACTGGTTTTCTAGATGCAGGAAGATCCGTTGATGTGATATACCTTGATTTTAGCAAGGCTTTTGATACAGTTTCCCACAGCATTCTCACTGGCAAATTAAGGAAGTATGGGTTGGATAGGTGGACTGTAAGGTGGATAGAAAACTGGCTAGATCAACGGTTTCAGCATGTAGGAATCAATGGTTCCATGTCTAGCTGGCAACCAGTAACGAGTGGTGTGCCCCAGGGGTCGGTCCTGGGGCCGGTTCTGTTCAACATTTTCATCAATGATCTTGATGATGGAATAGACTGTACTCTCAGTAAGTTTGCGGATGACACCAAGCTAGGGGGAACAGTAGACACGTTGGAGGGCAAGGACAGGATTCAGGGAGACCTAGATAAATTGGAACAGTGGGCCAATAAAAAATCTTATGAAGTTCAATAAGGACAAGTGTAAAGTCCTGCATGTGGGACGGAAAAACCCCATGCACTGCTACAGGCTGGGAAACATTCAGCTGAGTAGCAGCAGTGTAGAAAAGGACCTGGGGGTCATGGTGGATGGGAAGCTAGATATGAGTCAGCAGTGTGCTCTTGCTGCCAAAAAGGCCAATGGCATACTGGGCTGCATCAAAAGAAGTATTACCAGCAGATCAAGGGATGTGATCATTCCCCTCTATTCTGCACTGGTGACACCACATCTGGAATACTGTGTTCAGTTTTGGGCTCCCCACTACAAAAAGGACAGGGACCTACTGGAGAGAGTTCAGAGGAGGGCAACCAAAATGGTTAAGGGGCTGGAGCACAAGCCCTATGAGGAAAGACTGAAAGCATTAGGCTTATTTAGTCTGCAGAAGAGAAGATTGAGGGGGGATTTGATAGCAACCTTCAACTACTTGAAGGGGTGCTCCAAGGAAGATGGAGCTCGACTATTCTCGGTAGTAAAGGAGGACAGGACGAGGAGCAATGGTCTCAAGTTGCGGTTAGGGAGGTCGAGGCTGGATATTAGAAAAAACTTTTTTAGTAGGCGAGTGGTGAAACATTGGAATGAGCTGCCAAGGGAGGTGGCGGAGTCACCGTCTTTGGAGGTGTTTAAGGCCCGGCTGGATAAAACCATGACTGGGATGGTTTAGTGGGAGTGGTCCTGCCTCTGGCAGGGGGTTGGACTAGATGACCTATGAGGTCCCTTCCAACCCTAGGATTCTATGATTCTATGATTCTATGAATTTATGAAAAAAAATTGTATTAAAGTAATGTTTAGTAGTGTTGGTTGAGATAAGGACCCTTTACAAACATGTAGTAAGACAGAGTCCCACACTGATGCATCTGCAGTCTAATCAGATAAGACAAAATGGGAAAGGAAATAGAGGCATAGAGATAAGAACCACAGATATGGTATCTACTTGAAGAACTACTGTATATGTCATGAAACCATTTTATGAGGATCTTCATTCATTTAGGCTTGGCAAACTTTTATTTTATAATTTTACTGGATAATACTGATTTTTCAGGCATTTTTTCCATTTTTGTTTTATTTATTTCAATTTTTAAAAAAAAAATTAGCTGTTGTGCAAAATGGATTGTAAGTTTTTTTATTTTTCTCTTTCGATTTTCACATTTGTAAGGAATTATGGCAGGGGGCAGATAATTTGATATCAGCAAATGCAGATTCAAAAAGTTAAAATTTATAACTCTTGGAGCACAAATTGCCCATACTATGTGAAAATATACAAAGGAAATATCCTTAAATCAAACTCTAGTACTCAAACAGCATTGTTTTTTCTTTGCCCATCTGTAAATTTCAATCATCAGCAATGGAAATATTTTTTTCAATAGTTGAGTGTGTATAATGAAAGCAGTATTTAATGACATTTTTCAGACAAAAATGGAATACTTGCAAGCCTAACTGTACATTGGTATTCATTGTTTAATTTTGTTTAAAAAAAAAAGTGTATCCATCCACGAGATACCTCTAATGATTAGTATGTTGATTTTCTCTCACTGATGTCTGATTTTTTTCATAACAATTATTACTGTTATTCTTCTACCTTATATCTAGAGCCCTGCACGATTACAAATATGTGGATCCATATCCGACCTGCAACTGCAAGAAATGGTCTGTGGATATCCATGTTGTATTCGCGGATGCAGATATAATGCAGATATCCGTGACTATCTGCATATTTGCAGGGGTCTAGTTCTGTGAAAATAAAAATACGTGGACCTGTATCCGATCTGCACCCACAAGAAATGGTCTGCAGATATCCGTGTTGTATATGTAGATACAGCTGTAATGAGGATATCTGCATATTTGCAGGGCTCTACTTGTATCTTCCTGTGTTTTTACTGAAGTTAGTTTATATTGATTAATTTAGAATTTGACACATATAGCAATAATGTATCAGATGATGTGTTTGAAAGTAGGTGAATCTTGAATGCTGGTTCAGTTAAAGATTTTGTATAGTGGGCTCAGTCCAATGCCCACTGAACTCAGAGGCAGCTTTTCCACTGATTCCAATGAGTAATGCATTAGGCCCAATGTGAGCAATTTTAAATAAATTTTCTTCTTTTTAATAAATCAAGCAGAAAGTTATTTTTAAGGATCCAATCCTGATCCAGACCCATGTTGAGGATGCTCAGAATGTTCCAGAAGGCACTTAGCATCTGGTAAGATCAACTCATATACATACATTGAACTTGTCTTATAAAGATTACTAAACGATTCTATAAAAGAGCATTTCAAGTTTATTTTTAAAAGGTGGTTTTCAAAGGCTCTTTTTTTAAACTGCAGCTCTGAAATTTGTGTGTTTTTAAGACCTGACTTAAGAGCAGCCTAAAGTTGATTAGAGTAGAGAAAGAAAAGAAAATCCATCATCACACAATTCTGGTAGAACAGAGACAAGTCTCCTGGGGAGAAGTGGTGAGGCTACAGGGACATCTGGAACACACATGCAAAACCCCTACCCAGGTGATCAATAGGGCAGTCCAGAAGGAGAGTTGCAAGAGTCCTTTTTAGTCGGAGATAATGTGAAGTGATGACAGCATTCAATAGCAAGTTGAGATGGGCAAAAGGTTAAAAGATAGAACAAAATTATAATCTGTGGCATATGTTTAGTATTTTCTCTTTTATAAAGTGCAGGACTGCTTTACACATTTACCCTATACTGCCCTTAACGCAGATAGGAGTTTTGTTTCCATAAGAGTATAGAGCATTAACTTAAAAGATATTTTGCAACATACAGAGAGAGAGCGTGAGCACACAACAACAGTCACTAAGAAACATTATTCTCTCTCTACTGAAATCAATGGCACAGCTCCCATTGACTTCAAGCAAGGAATACTGGGAAGAAAGATCAACCACACAGGTGGTTTATCTTGTGAAAATTAAATAATTAATATTTATTCCTCTAGCACTTTTTCAACTTCCAAATACTTTAAGATAATACTCATTTAATTATTGCAGTGTAAAGTGTATACTGACTGAGAGGACACAAAAATCTGATTTTGCAAACAGGGCGCTATTTCCATTTCTCCAATTTTATAGTTATAGGGTCAAATTTTCAAATATACCTATATGGCTTAGGTTGGCAAGGCTCTTCTGAAAATATTACCAGCAAGGCCAAAGTGAGCAATACCAAAAGGGTCAGTATTCAAACAGTGAGCTTGGCCAACCTCTGCAGTTAAACTGTTATGTTTACGAACTCCGCAATTAGACTCAATGGAGAATACAGTCAGTAAATAAGTGAGGGGATTTTACCTTTCCCTATCCAAATATTTTCCTCCTTTGTTCTACCATCAGTCATTTAAGTGTGCTATTGGATGTTCTTTCAGGAATAGCTAACATGTTTCTCCCATGTCAAGAGCCAAGCTATTTTACAGCAGTTTGTAAGATATAATATAGGTTTTCCAATTTTTCTGATTTCCAGTTGGGACCAGAGCCAGAAAAGCCACAATACTTGTGCAACTATATACCCTGAACATAGATGGATATGAGGGGTGGTGTTATATTGCTTCACTGGGGTGAGAGAAAAGTTTTTGCATTAAGACATAATGATTTCATTACTTGCCAAAAATGGAGAAAAGCTCTTCAGCTGTGGTTCATTAAGAGGTGTTTTTTGGGCTGGTGGTTTCTTGTTGAAAGGACTTATACCTCCTACATTGTAATCAGGACTCTAACTGGAAATGATCTGAAGACAGGAGGCCAAATATTTCGTTTTTGCTCCCTTGATTATGAAAACAGAGAACATTTTGTGTCCTCCACGTCAAGAAAGAACAGGAACTGCTTTTATTTAACTCAGTCAAACGTGTTTCCAGTACTTAGCAGAATTAGAACTACCAAGAGGGAAATCCTGAAAAACTTTTTTCAAAACAAAACAAAAACAAAAAACATCAAAAAAGACCCAGGTTATTTTAACCAGAACTTTCAGCATTTTTTCTTCTTATGTGCTCAGCCATCCCTTATTTTGGGGTATCTCAATGACATTCTTACAACTGACAAATCCAGTTCCTGGAGATTTCTAGTTTAATTTTGCAGACTGAAAGGCTTTAAGAGGCTAATGAGCTTCAGGTAAGTATCCAACAGGATGCCTATCTGATTCCGGAATTAGACCATCAAAAATTTCATGATATGGTAGGTCTTTTATTAGTTTGTTTTAAGAGTCAGAAAAACCACTCAGTCATTACAATTCTGCAAATGTCAAAAAGTTATGAGTTATTGCAAGACAAGAAGATCTACATCACTAATCAGATATAGAATGCTACTAGTTTTATAATCAAATAAATAATTTTAGCTACGTCCCTACCAAACATTACTCAAAAGAATGAAAACAGCTGAACTTTGATTCTTTGCACCTAGCAGGGGAATGATGTTATTTTGCTTTCCAAGAAAGGACCATTAAAACCTGTGACCTCAATGAACCCCAGTACTGGGATTCTTTTAAACTATACACATTAATCAATCTATTAGTGTATAACTCATCTGATCGAAAAGAAGTTCTTTGCATTCAAGAAAAACTATTTATATCTTTCTCATCCACCAGTAGCAGACAACAAGAAGCTGACAGCTTCATGAAACTTCACAGGTACTTTTGAAGATATAATTCCTGCATGGAGATAAATGGAATAATGATGTATAAAGTGAAAGGTTTAGAAATGCAGATTCCTTAGCTTTGGGTCTATGCTGTTTAAAAAAAAAAAATCAATAGATTAACTGAAGAAAGATCATCTACAGGTTATTTTAACCGATTTGAAGATAACCTATCTGAAGACATTTAAAAGCTGTTTATAGACGAGACACTGAAATAAAGGTATGGTTAAAATATATGTGCATACGTCATTGTGATAGAATGAGAATATCCTTCCAACTTCCTTATTACTTTGTTTTCTTTTGTCCAGAGGTATATAAACAATGAGATTTAATTTGGTGTGGAGATGTGCTAGCAAGAAGTTGTCTTGGTGGACAGGTTTTATAATAAATAACAAAGTACTAAATCACCTCTTTAGCTATTAAAACACAGTTGGGTTCTTATGAAGAGGAAAATAACTTCAAATATTATCTAAAGTATGCATGAAAAGAGTTTCAAAAGACTTTGAAAAAATTATTAAGTATGGAAAAGAAAACAGTAGCAAAAAAATCCTTGATATCTTGAGTTAAGACACAGAAGTCAAGATTCTGGTAGATTTTGTCACTTTAATGAAACTCTGCAATATTATCTGTAATTTATCTACTCTGAATTACAGCTAAAAGGAATAGGCTCAACAGTATTTCAAGAATTATAATTTAATTTATTGCATAGAGTTTGGAAATGTAAAGAAAAGCTACACTGTATATACTATGGATTAATTTAAAAGGGCATAATATTAAAGAAAAAATCCATTGAGACAACATTTAGGGCCTGCTCCAAAGCAACTGGGAGTTTTTCTATTAACTTTATTGAGCTTTGCATCATGGGCCTTAGTCAGAAGTGGAGAAAAACAAAGAAAGAATCAAGTCTATCACAATGTGCTTAACCTATTATCACATGTATGAGTATCTTCAGAAATCTTATGTGCAAGATCAACAATTGTCCCTCACCAGCCCCCAAACCCTGTATAATGGACCTGGTAAGGAACAGAATGATTTTTACAGCTACCTTTATTCAGTACATGGAAGTAAGGGCGTGCCGAGTACAAACTACCATAAAGTAAAATCTAATGCATAACAAATTTCAAATACAGTATCCAAAGAGTTTCCATTCTGTTTAGATAACAGTCAATTAGGACACCAATCACACTATTATTTGTTTTTAAAGATATGAGACATTGATTTATTATCATATTTAAATAGCTGTGTGTAAAGCTAGCCCTAAGAAAGCACAAACAACAGCCGGTATCTGTTAGCACTGAAAGTTGGTTGAAACTTTAGGCAAATAATTAACCTCATGGCCTATAGTTTTAAAACACCAAAAAGGAGTTCATAGAATTTCTTTCACAATTTATGAACAACCAATGGAATTTATGTCACAGTCAGAGGATTCTTTTGCTGAATTAACCCCAGCTCCCTCTGACCCTGAGAAGCCATAAACCAACAGGATATAGCAGGGAGAGAATGTGCTATAGTGTTTCAGCTGACCTACAGAGTGCCGTCTCTGTCATTTCAGAGCTGGAAACCCAGATGATGAATTACAGAGCAATATGCCAAGCTCAGACCCAAACATCTACCTTTTTACACACATGCACACACAGACAGCTTCACTCACTCCAAACTAGCAGTTTCAGCTTGAAGGGCTGCTAGTACTAGGCCTCATTTACAGAGTCCTACTCTAAGATACAAGAGAACAGAAAACTGCTAACTGAGGGAGCATGCACACACTGTTGAGAACATGGGCCATGTATCAAATAAAGTGAAGAAGGTTACTTGAAAGGTTTAGAGATGAATTACTATGCTACTGAAAGATACTTTGTAAAGCAGGGTCTTTCAAACTGTGGGCTGTGGAGAGATTGCAAATGGGGTCAAGATCAGTCATATAAAATAAATTCAATATAATTTTCTTATCATTGTGGATCTGTAATATCAGACTTGTAACAGTATGTCTCTTTCAGGCCAAACCTGTTATAACCTGAGCATCTTAGGTAGGAGTTCAGTGAGGACTAGTGCAGGATGCGAGAGCCCCTGTTAATAAAACAAAATTAACCTGAGCCCATATGTGCCTGGATTTACCTAATACAAAACATAGATATGTACAACATGAATCACTAGGACCCATGCTGAAAGAACATGACAGCCCACGTCACTAAACTGGAACACCAGCCACGTCAACTCTAATCATTGAGACCTGAGGGCATTTCTGAGACTCGCACAACTGTGGAGTTCAGTTTTTGTCAAAACTCCAGCCGTGGCTGAGAGGCTGATCCATAAAGATGGATTGTTTCATTCATAGTTCAGAATGAAAGGAGATATGCAGAAATGTGATGACAGAAGGGTATAATTTTGCATTGATTTAATTCAAAACCACACTGCTTAGTGGATGCCAAGAGCATGAAGTCTTCAGAATTGTTGAAACATTTAGAAGCCATAGCTTGAGTGTTTAATACATAGCCAGGCTCTCTCACTGATAAGAAAATCCCCTAAAAACCTGTGTCAGGTCTGTCCCAAAGCAGTTAAAAGTAGTGCACTTTATTATTAAAGGCCATCAAATCAATTCTTGACTTTTTTTCATTGCTTTCTAACGGCAGATTCCATTCACTGACAACTCCTATTCCCCTGTGCAGTGATGCAGCCCTCAGAAGATGAAGTACTATTTTGACTCTTTCAATTAATTGAGCAGCACAGATTGTCCACAATGAACAGCAGTGTCCCCTTGCTGACAGTTTCAATAATTCATCTTGGAGGTACATATGGTCTCACTTAGCTCACATCTTTGGTTACCAAAGCAAACCAAAATCTCTTCTCCATTCAAAACCGTGTAAAAGTGTTCACCAAAAGTCTTGGTAGCTGGTTTAACCAAGTGCATAACTCTGAAGTTATTCCTTTTTACTTCAAACTTTACTAGGATAACTGAAAAACTAATCAGGAATGTGAGAGCATGGAGAAACTTCACAGCTGTCTATTTCTGTAGAGCTAGGAATATATATCAAGTGAACCACAGAGAGGAAAGATGTGAATTACTAACCCTTTCATCCAAAATATCAATGACCTAACAGCAGTAAGTAGTCTACTGCAAGCAAAGAGACAGTTATTAACCACCACAAGGCACAGCATGTGACTTTTTGTCATGTTCTGTGGAGGCATTTCCAGTTTTACATACAAAAATCTCAAAAGTTCTCGTCATCTTTCTTTAATGAGCGTAGTAATATTGAAGCATGTCAATTACTGCGTGATTAAAAAAAAAAGAGATGTAAGCCTGTTCTGTCTTGTGTGAATCATAATTTTTCAGCAAGGCTCATCCATCACATTGAATGGTGAGTGTACTTGCTACTTTGAATTCCTTAATAATTCAAGAGTTAAAATTTCAGTTATTGTTTCTGATGCAATTATGGCTCCAAATTGTTCATGTTAGAAGTCTTGCAGCAAGTGAGTTCACGAAACACTTCCTGAAACTTGGGAAATCCCACTTAAGTGAGCCAAAGCATTAAATATCATGGATTATGCTGTACATGAAATTAGAATTTTCAGCCTGACAACTATAAAATCCCCCCTGTTCAAAACATCTATTGTCAGCTTAAAAAATAATGATCTAACATAGCTGTACACTTCAAAACTGAAGTTTAACATCCGTAGTTCACAGAAAATAGGGAAGATGTAGCATTCAGGAATAAATAATAGTCCCTAAAAGAAATTTAGAAAAGCATAGAAGGATTGTGAAGAGAGCAAACCAAAGCATCTCTTTATCTAAAAGATGGAGATGGGACACACAGGTAGCCTCTACTACACAAAGGTTAATTTTGGTACATATTGTTAGACCAAGCAAGGCAAAAGATTTTACATTCAACAAACAGGGGTGTGGGAATCCACAGTTTTAATGAAGAATTGGAGTAATATACTGAAATTTACCAAAATATGTGAGATCGTAGACGACAGTGTTTCAGAAAAGCTGTAAACTGCTCATTGATCTCGTGTCCACTATTCAAAGATACAGGAAAATTAAAGGGGAAAGAATTCCTTGTGGGACAGCAATGTGAGGGAGAAACAAATATTTTTAATTTAAAAAAATCCTGAAGACAAAATTGACACAGTTCAGAGAAGAGGACAGCCATATTCCTAGAAAGGATAAACAGAAGTAATAATCAGCCAACAGTTGCTTAGAGAACATGTGGTGGAAGCAAATGAAAACAGTTTTTCCCTTAAACAGTATATGTCGAAGAATATCTGACACTGTACTTTAATCACAGCAACAAATTTAGATAAATATGGTGATCAAGAAACAAAGCAACAAACTCTCTACTGACTTGCAAACAGATGTACAGAATGTTTTATAAGGGAGGATAGTTTTCCCATAAACTATGTGAGACCTTAGGTGCTTTATAATGCTATTATGAAATAGAAATTAGACATAAAACCAACATATATGCATCATGCTCATTTCCTTACTAGAACTTCTATTTATTTTTCTGTATTGTGAACACACCCAGACACAAGTTAGGCAGGGACTGTGCTATGCCAGTCAGGGGTGGGCAACATGTGCCCTATGGCCACTCATAGTGGGCCACAGGTGGAGGAGGAATGGAGGAGTGGGGGGTAGCCAGCCCTGCAAACCCCTGGAAAAAGGTGCTCAATTATCCCTCCCTTGCAGCTTCAGCAGCACTCACACCACGTCTAGGGTGCTGCTGCAGCTCTTCCTTCCCCTCCCAGTCCAGTAGCGGCTCACACTGGGGCCGGAGCACTGCCACCATTCCCCCACCTTCCTACTTCAGCTGAAATGGGAGGGAGGAGCAGCAGCAGCTCATGCTCCTAGGCGGCAGCACTCTGACCCCAGTGTGAGCTACCACTGCCCCTCCCTCTCAGCTCAGCTGGAGCTTAGTGGGTGGGAGAGCAGCGGCACAGTGCTCTGGTCCGCTGGACTTAGGAGGGGGAGATAGAATGGCACCGGCAGTGCTCTGGCTGTGGCATGAGCCGCCACTGGGGGGGACAGCAGGGGGTGGCGCAGCTGGCAGGCTGGAGGAAAGGAACTTGTGGGCCAGATCTGGTCCTTGGGCTGTAGTTTGCCCACTTCTGCTAGATGCTGTACAAATATACAGCAACACAACTGCTACCCCAAAAGAGTTTTTATAATTTTTATGTTGTGCTTGTGAAAGATGCTGCATTGGCAGGGACGTTAGCTCTATTTATGCCAAAAACTAACAACAGAGTGCGGATCAATAGATTGCAACTAATTAATAGTAGCACTATAATCAGCAGAGCTGCTCAAAAAATGGAATTTCTATGTGTTTCAATATTTGTTTTTACTCTCAAACTGATGAGAAAAGTTGAAATATTAAAAATTCTTCCAGAAAGAAAAGTTCAGAAAAAATTTTAATTTGAAATGAAGAAGATATCTTTTTGACATTTTTAATTGAAAGGAAACATTTAGACTTTTCAAATGTTGATGTGAAACATTTCATTTTTAATCAATATTAATATAAAATTATATTTTAAGTAAAACTGGCATTTTGAAATGAAACAGCTTCATGATACTGCTTTAGAGACAGATAAATTTTGTGGAAAAAATCAGAATTTTGCTGTATAGAAGTTCAAATTCTACAAACCTACTTTTTCTGAAGATAAAAATGTCAGACCATTTTCAACTAGAGCTGGCAATCGCTATATTTAGCACTTTTAACTACCTTTTATCAGAATATATCAATGTACTCTCTAAACAATGAATTAATCTCCACGATATACAGTAGAACATCAAAATTATGAACACCAGAGTTATCAACAAACCAGTCAACTACTCACTTAATTTGGAATTAGAAGTACTCTGTCAGGCAGTAACAGAAATAAAAAAGAAAGTAAACATAGTGTAGCACTGTGTTAAACATAAACTATCCAAGAAATAAAGGGGAAAGAATTAAAAAAGATTTGACAAGGAGAGGGAAACTTTCTATGCTTGTTTCATTTAAATTAAGATAGTTAAAAGCTGCATTTTCCTTTGGCATCATAATGTTTTAAAGCTGTATTAAGTGAAGGTTCAGCTGTACTTTTTTGAAACAACAATCAATGTTTTGTTCACAATTACAACCAACCTCTATTACTGAGCAGTTTGTAACTCTGTGGTTCTACTATATCCTCAAGAAGAAGGCACTATGACCGCTGTAGGGATGTGTAATTTGTGGTCCTCAGAAATTGTGGGCTATACTCTATCCTAGGGGTCTCAAACTCAAATCACCAAAAGGGCCGCATCAGGACTAGTACATTAGCCCGAGGGCCGCACCACTGAAACCTTTTCATATAATTTTATTGCAAATATCAGTAACAATAGCATCATTGCAGGCTGCAGGAAATAGCTTTAGGGGCTGCATGCAGCCCATGGGCCATGTGTTCGAGACCACTGTTCTATCCTCTAACAGTACAGGAAGGCCCCCTCCAGGAAATTTTTTCACCACCTCAGGGGTAAGGAGTTTAGTGCTTTCTGGGAAGGGCAGAGCCTGGGGATGGAGTGAGGGAAAGAAAAGGATGTTGCTGCCCTTAATATCTCAGAAAGCACCTGAAATTCCTGTAATATTTTGCAAGAAACATAAAGAGGACTGAAGAAGAGAGATAGGCAGATGAGGGGATAGGAGGAGGAGGGTAAAGAGATATACATGGTACTGTAGAGGGAGCTAAATCCTGCCCTAGAATACCACTGAGGGAAAAATCTCCAGCACTGGTGCATGTGCTATGAGTGCGTGCACACACCCCAAATGTGGAATGGATTCCAAGAAGAATATAAATTAAAGTTATTCTTTTAGCCAGTGTATAGAAGATTTTTATCTGGCTACATGATCAGATGTGTGACTACTGAAATTACTAATATCCAGCATTGGATGCATTTAGAACTGTAAAATGTATCAGAAAACAAGTAATCAGATCTTTATAGATAATAATGATAAAGGGAAATAATTGAGACTTTTATCAAACATACAATATGTATACACATGGTCTCATCTTCCTGAAATCCAGATTTGCTTATGCAAAAGTGAATGGATCACATGAAGCCCATCTGTTAACAAAAGCTTTGCATGTCAAACTCAAACCTACTTCCTTCCATGCTGGAAACAAAACATCACTAAAACTTTCAGCTACATCCAATTACTTGAATTGAATCAGTAGTCTGCGGTAACTGAAATAATTCAATATTAACTGAGTTGTTCTTCATGTGTTTCTAGAAATGTTGCATGCACCAAAAATAGTAATATGGTTTGGGTGACACAATGTGTGCAAGACCCTACCCAGCCTGGAGGATTTCATGAAATTATGTATCACGATTCGTAAAAATCCAATGGAGTGCTGCCAAAGGCGGTGCTTAGTCTCCTGGGCTGTGCCAGTCACTTTGACTCCAGCTCATCTACAGTCAGTTTTTCCACCATGGCTGACCCCAACCAAGTGAACCAAGCTCCCACCTCTCTGATATGGAGATACAGTGATTTTGAACTGTAAATTTATGCCTGCCCTGTGGAAACCCTGGATACTTCACCTGGGGCTATCCCATGAAGGCCCAACCATCCTCGTCAGGAAACACCAAACCCCAGACCTGATGAAGGAGTCTGAGCTGCGTTGATGTCCTTCCCCTCCTTCCAGTCCCCAAAATTTGTTTGCTGATATCCTGGCCATGACTAATGAAAGCCCAATAAGCCTTCTACTCCCTTTTCAACCTCATTATGTCACCATGCCTGAAGTCAATTTGGAAGCACTGCATAACTCAGGGCAGTTGCTAATTTTATAGACTTGGATTCTGCATTAGTGCCCAAGATCCCCACTCAGTGCAAAGGATCCCTGAATCTGGAGAAGTCAATTGATGGGTTGCTCCTCATCAGAACAAGTCATCTCCCTGACTGCTTTCCTGGGGATTGCTGTCCTTGGGAGTAACCAAGATACTTTCCAGTTTGGGTTTATCTGAATATTACATTCTCCATTTATCCTCAGCATGTCCTGGCTCATGACCCACATACCTGTTGGTGGGCCCATGCAGTACATGTCAACTCCTTAAACTGCCATCTGTCCTATTTCAAAAGATCCAACCAAGGCTCCTATGACTAAGTCTACATTTCCAGAACCTGAGACAGTCACATCACAGGGATGCACAATATGTTCCACATCTCCTTGTGCAGCACCTCTGACACCAAGCAAATACCAAGACCTGCTCAATGTGTATGACAAGAAAAAAATGAAAACTTTACAGCCCCACTGCAGTTATGACTGCCCCATTGACCATCAGCCAAGCGCAGAGGTCCTCTTTGGCCACTCGCTTGCAGAACCCATGCTACAGTCTCTTCAGGATTACTTTCAAGAGAATCTTTGAAAGCTATTCATACATCCATTCATTGCTCCAACTAGCATACCAAGCTTGTTTGTAAAAAATAGAGACATCCCTTCAAGGACTGCAGAGTGCTAAAACAACCATTCAGAGCCGAAATCCTCTACTGTGATAAATGAACTCTTTTTGAGGGGCTTTTCTCCACCAGGGCCTTAAGGAGACGTCATCTCTGCAGAACACAATTTTATGCAAAGCTGTCAACAGAGGTGGCAGACATAATGGCCACCCCACTCCCCTAGCGTAGCCCTCTAGACTATGGAGCTCACAGGGAGGAGTATTATGTATAGATCTCCCTGATGGGGCTCATCTCCAGGCTGTTCAGTTCTCAGGGAGGAATGTTACGTATCAGTCTCCCCTGATGGCCCTCAATCTCCTGTGTGAGTTTCTTCCTCCCTAGCCTTGTTGCAACAAGAAGGTGGGTGAGTTCCTATCCCCCCTGAACAGTTTCTCAGCACCCCCATCACCACGAAGGAGGGATCATTGTCCGGGGTCCCAGTTTATCATTGGTCCTGAACTGCATCTCACTGCCAATTGGCTATTTTATACTCTGGCCATGCAGTACCCTATTTAAGCCCCTGCCTTGGGTGGCTCAAGTGTTCGCCCACCCTCGAATGCTAAAGGGCACGTTGCGACCCGGTCGGACTGATCCCCCGACTAAGCACCCACCCACAAGACCTTTTGTTCTTTTGTGGTGTACACGAATTGCCGGCTGAACGATTAAGTACTGGGATGTTGCAGCTGGTCTGCCTCCTCATTTTGGGTTCCACTACGGTGCTAGGACAGGTATTATAAATCGATACAAGCCTCCTACTTCTCTTAATTCTTCTCCTTGCTACTATTCATGTATAGGCTGTTATTGTAGCTTCCTTATTTGAGTTTTGCATAGCTTGTGTAGCTGTTTATTATTCCTCCTGCATAATCTTTTCATTATATAAATGTTCATTGCCTAGCATAGATTGTTATTTCATCATATGTTCTTTAGCCATTTGTATTTTGCATTTTTATTGTAAAGTTGTTTATTGCTCCATTTCTGCTTTAAACTGCTAGTCCCAACCCCTCCCCCGTATATACGGAGGGAGTGTGGGAGTTTGTTTTTTCTCTCGTCTGACTTCTTCATTCTTCTGGCCACCCTTCTTGGCTAGCAAGAAGGAATGGTTTTTGAGCCACTGGAAAATATGCATCGGATGGGCTGGTCAGTGCCTATACAGCTAGTCCTCACTTAGTGACCTACTCGTTTAGTGACCCCTCAGAGTTATGACCGGCTCTCTGATGAGTTGGTATTATGGCGATGTACAAGAACTCACATCAACTCTCTCAGATTACCTATATTTACAGTACACTATGCAAACTAAGTTCAGTACATTAGAGCTTAAAACATTTAAAATATATATTAAAAATGTTATAAATGATGCAAAGGTGGCATTAAAACTATCTACCGATGGTTGAAAAACCCACTACCAGTAAAGTACATTATGCCTGAAATACCGGTAAGGGCTGCTCCTCGTTTAGTGACCAATTCGTTTATCAACCAGGTTTCAGGAACGGAACCCGGTCACTAAGTGAGGACTACCTGTACTGATGTTGAGGCAGTAAAAGGCCTTGACTCATTATGGCCACCCTCTTGTAGGTCATTGCTCCATACTGTTATTTGGCTATAAGTGTTTTAGTTGGTTGTAAGTGTTTTCCATAGACTTTCATGCTTTATACTGTTGTTTGGTTATAGGTGTTTTACATAGACTTTCCTGCTCCATACTGTTAGGTTATAAGTGTTTTACATAGATTTTTTTTGCTCCACACTGTTAGTTGGTTATGAGTGTTTTATATAGACTTTCTAGCTCCACACTGTTAATTGGTTATAAGCGTTTTATATAGACTTTCTTGCTCCACACTGTTAGTTGGTCATAGGTGTTTTATGGTATCATTAAAATTTGTTTTTTTGTTTACTTGAACTGGTGTCCGTCTCATTGGTGGGTGTCGTTGGTCCATCGCAGTTACATCACGAACCCAGGGTTCAACACAAAGCCAGAAAAGTGTTTAGCTGCCCAGGATACCACTGAATTCCTCTCTCAGAGGACTAACCAGGGCCTCATATAAAGTCACTACCACATTTGATTTGGCTGCATTGAAAGATGTCCATGGGATACAGTGTTTCCTAGGGTTCACTAATTTTACAGGTGACTTATTAAGGAGCTTTTTAGCCTATGCTCCCCATGACTGCCCTTCTGCACAAGAGAACTCAATTCATCTGGTCCCCAGAGGCACAAGCTGTCTCTGATTGGCTAAAAGAGATATTTATCATGGCACCTATCTTGATACATTCAGGATGGGTGTCAGAGAGGTTGACACATCTGATATCATGCCGGGGTGGTGCTGTCCCAGCTGACAAGCTCTCTTGACAGCTGGACTCCTGCACTTGTGACTCATGTAAGATTAACCCAAGCAGAAAAATCACAACATATGGGGCAAAGAACTGTCAGCCACCAAAGCAGCATTTGAGGAATGCCATCAGGTATTGGAGAGGGTTAGGTACTCCTTCTAGATTTTTGTTATCTGTCAGAACCTGTAATACCTCCAGAGACTGAGACATGTTAACTCAGATATGCTGGACCCACTATTTTGCCTGACTTGATTTTTGTGATCACCTATGATTTGAGGGATAAAAACAAAGTTCAACACCTGTCCCGAAAAAATGAGTACCATGAGCTTGGCATGGAAGTTTCCTCCACAGTCATCAAAGCATTCAATGTTCTTTATGGGACAGTAGATAAATGGATATCTTCCATCCATTCTCTAATACCTGTATACTCCTTCACCACTCAACCCTCGCAACCCATGGGTGACTCCAGTACCCAACCTGTTGCTGACTTCAGGCTAGATGATCACATTTTCTATTATAAGGATTGTATCTATGTCCTAGTTTCAGGTCCTCAAGCCCTGGTTGTTTGTCACTATACACCAGCTACTGGCCACTTTGGTTATTTCAGGTCTTGGAACTTCGTCTTGAGAATCTTTTGGTGGCCTGCCCCGCATACCTTTGTCAAAGAGCCCATAAAATCTTGTGACTGCACCCAGATAAAATACCTGAGCATGATACCACTTGGTCTCCTCCAGTCCTTGTCTATTCCATATCCAAGTACTTTATCATGGTGCTGCCATGCTCCTATGTGCATAGAGGTGGTGGGCAAAATGGCACTCTTTCTCCCATTCCCTGCTATCTCTGGCATTTCAGAGACCACTCTTCTTTTCCTGGGGAACATTTTCATTACCATGATCTGACAACTGGCAATGTGTCAGATTGAGACTCCCAATTCATTCCCATTTCTGGGGGCACTTTCTAAGACTTCTGGGCATAGAAGCACTAACAAGCAAACAGAGTGAGTTAAGCAGATCCCTCAGCAATATCTTCTCTCTTTCATGAACAACTATCAATATGATTAGGTTTCCCCACTTCCTCATGTGCAAATTACATATAAAATAATGCCACACATGTTTCCATTGCTCAAACTGGGAGGCATCTTTGAAAGAGGGACTGTAGACAGGCACTGTGGCCTGCCTCCGAGTCCGGGCTGGAGGGACAGCCTGAATGCCCCCATTGGCCAGGCCAGCGAATAGCAAGGGCTCAGCCCCGGAAGCGGAAGGGCGTGGCCAGAGCAGGAAGGGGCAGTATAAGAACACAGGCTGGGAGCTCAGTTGGGCCTGAGCTCCAGAGATGGAAGGACGTGCCGGCCCAGAGGGAGCAAGCCAGGCTAGGCCAGGACCAGGCCCACCAGCCAGGCCCTGGCTTCAGGGTCGCCCGGCGCTATGGCTCGCCCAGCCTCCCCAGACCAGGTGATTGGGAAGGAAGCCCAGAGGCAGCCGACTGGGGTGGGCACTTAAAGGGCCGTCGGGCCCCGTTGCAGCCCCCCCACTTGGGCCCAACCCGGGGATGCAGGGAAGCAGAAAGCCTAACCCCTCTCCAGACCTGCGACCTAGAGGAGCTGCCCTCCATAGAAGAGGAGCTGCCCCCTGCCTCAGGCCCCAGCAACCTGGAGGAGCTACCCTTGGCTGAGGAGGAGAGGCCAGCCCCGTGTGGGCCCCAGGACCTGGAGGAGCTGCCCCTGGCAGAAGAACTGATGGAGTATCCCGAACTGCCACCCATGGATACTGAGGGGTTTGCTGGGGTCCCACAGGCCTGCTATGAAGGGGACCCTGAAGATGGCTACCCCTTGTGGAAATAAGTACCCAGGGTATGTGGGCAGGACAGGGGTTGGAGGAAGTAGCCCAGGGAGGGCAGGATGTTGGGCCGTGTTCCCGGGACAGTGTGTTTCGGGGGCTGCCCCACTGACCCTGGGGTAGGCCACCCTGCCCCTGTATAGGGCCCTGGGCTGAGACGCAGTGGAGCAGGTGGGCCTGCGTCTCCCTCCTCAATTCCCCCGTTTCCTAGCAAAGGAAGTGTTAACCCATCCCTGACCACCAGACTCTGCACTTGCCCGCCCTGCCTGGGGGCCGGGGCTCCGGACTCTGCACTTGCCCGCCCCGCCTGGGGGCCGGGGCTCCAGATGTTGTGCACGCCTACAGAGACATTCTGTCGGTTGCCAAGAGGGCGCCAACCCGGCTAACTCCCCTTCACCGTCCGTAGGAGGCGCCCTCAGGACTGGCCACCGGCACGGCCAGCCTACACGGACACTAAAAGAAATGAGGGACTGCACCTGTGCCTGCTCAGTTGTCAGCCAGCAAACAAGTACCACTGGGCCACAGCAGAACTACCTGATTGGCTATGGCAGTCAGGTGTCTTGCTCTTAAACCCAGCAGTTAATGAGGATCAGAGGTTGCATAATGCACACACCTTTAGATTGAAAGCCTCTGTATGTTCACCTCACTCCAATCTATGCTTCTGCTTACTTCTGCACTGCTCCAGCCCAGACCCTGCCCTGCATGCAGCTCTGTTTCTATCTTTTCCCAGCTTTGCCCCTACCTTAGAACCAGCCCTCTGCCTTCCTCCTTGGACTCCAGGTAATCCAGTTCTGCCCCACCACCCTAGTTCTTGGCTCTTACTCCATTCCAACTATTAGCACTGGCATCTAAATTTTGATCCTAGTTTTGACCTTTGGCTCCAGTCCCCATCTCTGACTCTAAATTGGCTTTGGGCTCAGGCATTCAGACTCCAACTTCTGGGCCTGATTCCTTCTCCAACCACTAAGGTTGACTGCCTGTCAGCCAGTCTCCTGCCATCTTGTCCCTTCCACCAACAGAAACTGGTTCAATAAAATATATTTCCTTGCCAAATTTGTCTTTCACACTAATATCCTGGCATCTCTGAAACATTGCTCTAACTCTACTTCATCCTGTGATTTCTGCTTGTTGAGAGTACTACCATGGTAGTGCACTTATGGTATCAATTTTTGTTTCCAAGGGTAAGACTAACAAAATAAAATCTTATTTATATGTAATCAATTTCTAGTCAACCAGTGATGCATCAATCCCATGCTTGATAGTAAACTATTTTTCACCATGGTAACTATGGTGATATCTCAAAACACTAAAGGTCATATCCTGCTTCCTTACTTAGAGATTCATTCAAGTCACTGGGGCACATTCTTAATTGGCACAAATTGTCATAGTTCCTCTGAAAACATACGGAATTATACAAGCAAGGGTAGCAGGATTTGGCTCTAAATTAATCTGGCCAGAACAACAGCTTGACTAGTAAAAAAAAATTCTTTCATAGACAAATAGACAGGTAATCACAGATTGGATTTTTGTAGAATATAATGGGTATGTCTGAAGTATGGTAGCTGTGGATCTTCAGGTTAAACAGGCAAAAGAGCACTACAGATCTCAAAAGCTATATTAAGTCACCCTGTATGTAAAAGTATTAAGTATTAAGATTAGTATTTAGTATTTAGATTTAGTATTTAAATTGCTAGAAATATTTTTGTAATATAGTTATACTGAGAGGATGAAGTTCTTTATATGTCATATAAAGCTGGTATACCTGTATGACTCCGAATATGGACTCTTAATGTTCCATTGCTTGCAAACTTCTGTCCACAATACGGGCAAATTTTCTCCTTTTCCCCTGTGTGTGTCTAGATGGAGAGAGGAGAAAAAAAAGTCAGAAAGGAAGATTTTGCATAGTTTAAAATAATGGTTTTTCTCTATTATATTTTTTTCTCTCAAGATTATTTCCTTCCACGGTCATTATTAACTATTGGATTCCACACCATCAGGGAGAAAATCTAAAGAATTAATCATGGATGTTCTCTTATTCCACAAAATATTTTAAGTTTTCTTAACTAATCTGTTTATCAAATCTAACTAGTTTCACTGAGTTAAATAGTTTAGTTTATAAAAGTTTGATTTATCCTTATGTGCTTTGGAAAGACCGAAGGGGAAGAAGGGAGCATACCTACTTTTCAGTGCCAAAGACTACTTTCAGTACAAAACAGGGCACAGTGACTTGATTTCTTCAGCGCATCACTAACCTCAGTAAAATGAGCCAATTGCTTAAAAGCTTGCATTTCTGTCTGGTCTCATTTTATTACAAAACAGGCTTTGATTTGGCCTGCAGATCATTTTCTCCTCTAGGAAAAAAGGACTGGAATTGTTGTTAAGAAATTTCATTTAGAGAAAGGATGTGGTGAGATTATTGGCACACAACTTCTGGTTCCAACTGGCTTATAATAATGAAATCTAATTGTAACATAGTTTGGAATAGAGTTTAAATATAACTCAACTAACATGAATATTCCTTCAACATATAAAATTCGAATTCAGTGCACATAGGTTGCTAGACTACACCCTATACATTTAATGCATAATAAATATTAGATTCAGCCATCTCTTTGAAACCTTGATTTAGTATTCATATGTGTGAGCACAGCAATTAACAAATCATTAATGCACTGATCATGAAGATTGAAATGCTGAGCCAATGGTTTTAGAGTGTTGAGGTTTCTGATGTCAGATTTGTGCCCATTTATTCTTTTGTGCAGAGACCTGTCCTGTTTGTCCAATATATAAGGCAGAGGGGCATCTCTTGCACATGGTGGCATAAATCACATTGGTGGATGAGCAGGTGAATGAGCCTTTGATGGAATAGCTGGTTTTATTAGGTCCTGTAATACTGTCATTTGTGCAGATGTGTGGGCAAGGCTGGCAGCATGGTTTGTTACAGGGATATGTGCCTGCTTTAATGGTTCTGTTGTTAGGTCTGTAGTTGCTTGTAAGTATCTGTTTAAGATTGGGGGGGGGCTGTCTGTAAGCAAGGAGAGGTCCGTCTTCCAAGGCTTCAGGGAGTGAGGGATCATCTTGTAGAACAGACCGTAGATCCTGACGGATGCGTTGTAGAGGTCTGACTTGGGGGTTGTAGGTAATGACTAGAAGTGTTCTGTTAGTTTCTTTCTTGTGCTTCTCCTGTAGTAGTTGACTTCGGGGTACCCATCTGGCTCTGTCAATCTGTTTCTTCTCTTCAGGATCTCTATCAAGCATTCTTAAAACTACAGTACCCAGTTGTGGAAACGAAGAAAGGCTGACCCATTTGAACCTATGTCATGAAAACTGTTGGAACAAAAAGGAATTCTACCTAAGGGCTACAGTGTGAGCATCATCATGTTAGCTCACCAGTAACCTCAACAGTGGGAACCAGCAACTCCCATCTCAAGGCTACCTTCTACCTTCTTTTCTGAACATAGATTTATCAGTCTACTGAAATGCACACACATATGATGGTGTCTGTCCTTTTCTGGGGATTAGGTAGAAAACATTAAAATTCTTACCCAAAGACTACTGACTGTATTTCTAATAGGGTTGCAAAGGTAAGATCATTAAACCATTCAGCCCACTGACAAATTCAGTTTTTGAAATTCTGCATTGAATTCTTCACATTCAGGAAATTCTCATTTTGATTAAAAGTCCTCAGCTATTATAAAGTTATACATTCTTTATTCTTCACTAAATATCTTAACTCATATGGTACACATTATGGTGTTGTTGCAGTTGAATTAAATGGGATACAGTTTCAAAATCCAACAGACACATACTTTTCACTCCATGACATTAAAGATAGGAATGTTAAATCCATCTTAATTAGGATGAGGCTATTTAGAAGTTTTATGTATCTTTTATAGCAACATTGGGAGATTATAGATGGGCATCTACTAATTAATTCCAAATAACCAAAATCACAGGATTTCCTGAAGCAATACATAACTTCCACCGTGATCACTGGTTGCTCAAATACATGGCCATTTGTAACAGCATTTGTATTTGTAACAGCACCACAAAATAGTAGTGGTTACAATGGAAAATAAATGTAAGGGTCAAAGGCATAAAATAAAAATTATATTATCTCATTTTTAATTTAAAAACCCAAATATTTTTAGGAATAATTTTAATGTCTGGTATTTATACAGAACCTGTCAATAACTCAATTTGATATTTATGATTCACAAAGCTTATGGTCAACCCTTGGCAGGATCTCTCAACAAGTAAAAGAGAAAATTAATAGGAAAGCATAGAAACAAAACCAAAAACCCTGCAATCTGAATCCTAGATGAACTATGGATCAATTCTACCATACGAGCTCCTGTGACTAATAAAGTTAGATGAAATGAAAAATAAAGAATAAGGAGTGACTGCAGACTCTTCATTGGGACTTTCTTGGCTTCATAATTAGATCTAATTTCTTGGTGTCCCCTTGGGCTTAAAAGAGTGTGTTTTTATAATTACCTTGACAATAAAAACTGGTCATGCCCTGAAGGTCTTACTGCAGCAAAACACCGTTAGTTTCAAAGAAATATTTGCTGGAGCAAGAACCAAGTAAAAACTTTAGAATTTGGCTGTTTGACTTTTTCACATAATATTTAGTTATCATAATAGGCAAGACACTTTAACTTTTGAAGAACTGGGTTCATATGGAAAAGGACTAGTTTGGATGGGGAATTTGTAGTTAGGACGTCTGTTCTCCTTAGAAATATTGGGCCTTATGGCTCTGGCTACAGTGTAGAACAGTGGATTTCAAACTTTTTTTCTCAGAACCCAGTTGAAAAAAATCATTTATGGCTGAGACCCAGCAATGCATTAGTCTTTTGGTGGCAGAAGCACAGAGTGCAGCAACCCAGTACTTGAGGGTCTGTGACCCAATACTGGGTCCTGACCTGTGGTTTGAAAACCACTGCTATAGAGTGATCTACAACTGTCACAAGGACTTTATTCACCAGGTAAAAGTTACCAAGTTATTATTAGAGATGAGCTCAAATTCAGGTATAGTTTTTTAGGTCTGAATCTCCTCAAAGGTCAAGGAGCTGGGGGAACAGACTTTTGGACATAGGTTTTAGTCCATGTTTACTTATTATGTAACCCTTTATTATCACATCTAGTGTTTTTATTGGCTATCATTTGGTAGACCATTCAGGATTTTTCCTGCATAATCAGACCTGCACAAATAAAATCATTGCGAGACCTTGATTTGATAATAGTATTTATATTTGCCATATAATGAATTTGATGTGCTTTTAATTACATTTGTTATGTGTGAATTAAGAGAAATATCTTCCATCAGACATCTATGCTGTAAAATTTACACCTACAGTTTTCAGTACTATTAACCACACTCATGAAATATAGAATTACTTCAAACATCTGCATACGTGCAAGCTGAGCTGACAAGCACCTCTCAAATCTGCACACAAAGTAGCTTTGTTTTGCAACCAAAAACTGTCTTTTGAGGAGTGCCATATGATTGTACCCACAAATTTAGAAGCCATTTTTGAGAACGTGGACACACGTAATTATGTCTCTGGGTGCACACAGATATACATGTGCACCCACATATATAAAAAAAAATATTGCTATAGATTTACATATAAATCTATGCTAGTATATTTGTACATGTAGATTTAACTCTGCATGCTCTAGATAAGTACACTGATCTAACTAGAGAGATCAATGTTATCAGTGAAGAAGCAAATGTTGCCATGTCATTCAAACTTTGAAAATATAAGAATCAAGACCAATTAAAATCTGTTGTTGTTAGCACAACTCAGAAATGTTTACTTAGCTTGAGAAATTCATTAAAAGCAATTAGAAGAAACAGATGCCCTTACCTGTAAGTACACAAGATATTTAGTATGATATATTTACACACTTAATATTCTTCACTTTTTCCACATACCACATTACTGTGGCAGTCAGAACAGTTTACTATCTGCCATCTCAGCCAGGGACATTGCTGGTGCCTGGCACACGAGGCATGTGCCCCGAGTCCCAGCACCAGTGCCCCAAGTGTCCACGCCAGCCCTTGCCTCTCCCGGCCCTGTCCCCTGCCAGATATCTGGGGCCCAGCCACCTGCAGCAATGCCTGCCTCTCCAGGCCCCAGCCCTGGCCAGGAATCCAGGGCCAGGCTGGCGGCCAGAGGAGCCCAAGGCTGGATCGGTCCTGAGCAGGGAATCAGGGCCGCGGCCAGGGGGCTGTGCCCCCGGTCTTTCTCTGGGGCAGTGATGCTCCTGATCTCAGCTATTTTTAAATGAAGGCACAATGAATTTCAAAAACAGACTAATACACATCATACTAAAAGGTCTTATTCTGAAATCACTTCTCATGTCTCTTTCATGCAAAGCTCCTATGAACTTCAATAGGAGATTTGCCATCAAAAAGATTTAATAAAGACTTCAGGTCAGGGCCAATAAGTGTTGAAGACATGCATCTGAAATTTAAATTAATCTTTTAATAGAAAAATTAACAGAAAATAAAGCAGAAGCTTCAAAGATAGCCATAAAGGCATCTTTTTAGGCCCTGATCCTGAGATCTGTTAAGTATCCTTGGGTAGGTCTTCACTGCTGGCAGCAAATTCACTTCCATCAGATCGACTGGGAAGTCCATCCCTAAAGACCACCCCTTCAAGTAATGTAGCACTGAGCTGACAGGACGGGCTTTTCCCATCAACTCAGTGCACTAAAGACACCATCATGAGTAAGCATTAGGCAGCTGCAGGGAGATTTGCAAGTTATTTTAAGTAACTTGCATATCTCTGTTCAACTGTTACCAAAAACCACCTGAAGTGTAGAGCAGGAACTTGTCTCCTACTCCTTGCAGTGGGAGTTAAGGGATTCACAATCTTGCTGTGTGTGGCCTTTAATTAAAAAGTAACTGATCATTTGTCAACATGTATAATAGATATAACAAAGGAAAAGCTAAATAGCACAATGTATTTCTGCACTAGCTATTCATCTCTGGAATCCTGTATTCAAACTGTGTCTGAGAAAATGAGATGTGAAAATGAGTTTGGCAGCTTTTTATCCTGTCCAAGGATAATTTGTTACACAAAACAAAAACATTCCATGGTTTGCAGGATTGTCTATCATCTTCTGAAAAAGTGCTTATAACTGGAAAGCAAAGAAGTTGCAGGTCATATACAGAAATGCACAATGTGACATGGAAGAATGCTAGCCAGTACTGCATATGAGCAAAATTTAAAAGAGTTGGCATAATGCTTTTTGAAGGGGGAAAAGAGCTATATATTAAGAACACCCTGAACAGTGACACCATTTTGCCATGATAGCCTGAGGTTCTGCTGGGGTATAATAGACAAAAGGAAACCAGTTGAAAAGAAAACAACCGAGAGATACTCTGTTATCCTATAGCTCAAGAAAGAATGGATTGATGTTGCTTTTTGAGAACCTGAAACTCAGTTGTCATTTTCTGTATGTGGGACTAAGGCTCTGTAGAACTGAGAGGAGCTCATCAAGGAGTAACATTCTACTGAAGTATAATACTAGTAGCAGGGGCTGATTAAGGGAAGACATGGGTGACCCAGGTTATCCAAAGAAACTTCTAGCAATGTCTTTAACAGGTATGCCTTATTTCTTCCAGTGTTAACAGCAAGTTTGCATTTTTATAGCGATAGCTATAAACATATGCTGTGCATGTTTCAGAATAATGTCTCCAGAAATGTCTTTTTTCTTTTGTTCCTTAGATTTAGTTTTACATAAATGTTTTATGTAATATGAATTATATTATTTAAGTAGCTTGATTATTAATAAATTATTAAACATGTTAAGTGTTTATATTATTAATTTATAATAATATTCTTCCTTATAGAAATTATTTCTATGCATTTAGACATAATGGCATATATTAGACAGAATAAAGTAGTTCACCTTTGATCAACCCTCAAACTCGCTGTACAATTATACAGTGCCTATAAACGGATCAGAGTTTCCAGTCTGCTGAACAGCTACATACCTAAAGGATTGGACACTAGCAGCATAAACTATTTCAATAACCTTCTTAGACTCATCTTTGGATTCTGCTATTTTTGTAGCATTCCCTGACAATTTTTTTTTTTTAAATAGCTTTGCTGTACTCTCAGAAAAGTAAAACAAAAACATAAAACCACATACAAATCTGATGGTACATGAGAGAGGTGACAAATTTCTTTTAACATTTTCTGTCTTATTCATTAAAATAGAAATAAAAAATGGGAAAATTACAGATTATTTTTTCATTTTGTATACCATTTTACAATGTACACATTTATTCTTAATCACAATAATTTTAACCTAATTTATTGAATAGGTGGAGACCACAATTTTAATTTACTTTAACTACCCAATATATCATTACTAATTCAAAATCAATCTGTGGTATTGAAAGAAATCTCTTGTTGTGGTATTTCAAAGTAGTGCAGTTTCAAAAAAAAAAATCTAATTAAACAGCTATTTGATGATCATGATGCTCTTTGTCCAGGTGGAAGAAAAACAGATCATTATTGTACCAAAGAATTAATTTCTTATTCTACTATTTTAATATCCTCTAAAACAGTAAATTACAGGTGAAGCTTTCCCTAGATGTGCTTTACTTAGTAATCATAACCAACATCGAAACAGAAGCCTAAAAGAACACATACACACTCTATGCTGCTCTGCATGGGGAAATTCGTTAATGTTTTTTCACAAAAACCTAGCATCCATTTTCTTGAGTTAGGGCAAGATGGGTCAGATGTTTTAATGTTTGAGAGGCACATCCTGAGGAGTCACATCCATGGTTGTGTCCACATGTTGCTTTTTAAATCGAAATAACCGTTGTTTCGATTTAAAAAAAGTCATGTCCAGATGACGTTTCCTTATTTCAAAATAAGGAGCTCCCTTAGTTCAAAATAAGGAAAAATCATTTCATAGACTCATAGACACTAAAGTCAGAAGGGACCAATATGATCATCTAGTCTGACCTCCCGCATACTGCAGGCCATTAAAACCTCACCGACCCACTCCTAAAATGAACCTCAAACCCATAACTGAGTTATTAAAGTCCTCAAATAATGATTTAAAGACTTTAATACAGAGAATCAACCAGCAAGTGAGCCATGCCCAATGTTCCAGAGGAAGGCAAAAAACCTCCAGCGCCCAAGCCAATCTGCCCTGGGGGAAAATTCCTTCCAAACCCCAAATATGACAATCAGTTAAACCCTGCGCATGAGGGGCAGTCCACAACAGCCAGGTCAAGAAGAACTTCTCTGTAATAACTCAGAACCCACTCCATCTAATGCCCCTTCTCAGAACCCACTCCATCTAATGCCCCTTCTCAGATCACTATCATACCCCTCACCAGTAGTAAAAGACAGACAATGGCCAAGCTACATCGTACATATCATTCCCTCCATAAACTTATCAAGCTCTGTTTTGAAGGCACCTAAGGCTTTTGCCCCCACCACTTCCCTTGATAGACTATTCCAGAACTTTACTCCTCTGATGGTTAAGAATCTGTGTCTAATTTCAAGCTTAAATTTTCTGAAGGACAGCTTGTATCCATTTATTCTTGTGTACATATTGGTGCTGTATTCAAATAATTCCTCTCCCTCTCTTGTATTTATCCCTCTAATGTATTTATAAAGAGCAATCATATCTCCTCTCAGCCTTCTTTTGGTCAGACTAAACAAACCAAGCTCCTTAAGTTGTCTCTCATAGGAAAGATTTTTCAATTCCACAAATCATCCTTGTAGCCCTTGTTGTATATTGAAATGAGGGTTATTTCAAAACTCTGGTTTTGAAATAACCATGTCTGGCTCTGTTATATCAATATGTCCTGCATATCAATACAGCAAAATGACCTTCCTCCCAGGGTGCATAGCATCGTGTGATAAACACCCCCCCCCCCCCAGCACCCTGGCCAGGGAGCCAATCAGCATCCTGGCCAGGGTGCTGAGGGGAGATGCACGGGGGGTGGGCAAGAGGGTGGCAGGTCCCCAACTGCCTGGACCCACTGCCATGGCAAGCTGGGGGGGGGGCAGCAGGCCCACAACCAGCTGGACCTGCTGCCCCCCACAAGCCACCAGCCAAGGCGGGCAGCGGGTACCAAGGTGGCTGGATCTGCTCTCCGGGCTCAGGGGCTGCCAGCAGGGCTGCGGGGGCAGAGCACTGGGGGCGCCCCGGTCCCCCAGCCCCTGGCCACTTGCAAGTGGCCAAGGGAGATGCGGCTCCCCCAACCCCAGGCAGGCTCAGCAGCCTGGTCAATTTCAGAGGTGAAATTGACCAGGCTGCAGAGTGCAGCCACTGGACTGCACTCTGCCGAGCCTGTGAGTGGCTGGGGGAGCCTGCACACCCCCCCCGGCTGCTTGCAAGCGGCCAAGGGCTGGGGGCAGGGTGCCCCCAGTACTCTGTCCCCACCGCTGGCTCGCCTCTCAGCCCATGGCCCCTGCCCACCTGGCAGCTGCCCAACTCGGGTGGTGGGCACAGCCAGCGGCCATGGCCCCTGGCAGCCACCGAGCCTGGGCTGCTGGTCCACCCCAGGGAACCTGGGAAGCCGGCTCCAGGACCCCTCCCCCCCGCAGAGCTGGCAGCTCCAGGACTGCAGGCAGAGGACACAGGAGGTGCCCCACAGTCCCTCCCCCGCTGCCCCAACAGCAATGGGGAAGTCAGGGCAGGGGGATCCCTGCCATGGGGGCAGTTTTCCCCTGCCTGGGTCTCCAGGTGAGAGCCAGGCAGGGGATTGGTTGGCAACGTGGCCCTGCCAGGGAACTATGTTGCCTCACCTCCCATGCTGCCCCTCTCCTGAAGCGAAGTAGCATGTCCACACACACAGCATGCTATTTCGCTTTAAGGGTTTCCCTTATTTCAAGTTTATATTTTTGTATTTCAATTTAAGTTATTTCAGAATAAGGACTTTATTTCTAAATAACTCATTTTGAAATAACTTAACTCAAAATAACAGTTTAGGTGTGAACACAGCCCATGTGACTGGAGCCCAGGTCTGCAGAGCCTGGAACAGCTGACATTCCCACAAAGTGACCATACAAAGCCACCTCAGCAAAGCACTGTGGAGATTAAACTCCACTGTTAAGTACCACCCAATGGAACCACAGTGACAGCATTTGGGGGCCTTGGGTTTGACCAATGCTCATTATTATTACCAAGGAGTCTCCTTGGAAGTTGTCTGGGTGGCCACACTGACTCTGATAGCCAGCAGGTACTACCTTTGATCTCCAGTCTCCCCCACCCTGACCTTCACCCTCATTCTTGCTTATCAATCCTGGGTCAGCAATTGCTCTGATTCCTTGTTGCTGACTATGCCACATGGCCATATTTGACTTGTGGAGAACACTCCAAACACCTATGCCCTGGTCTGCTACACATTTCAAAAAGAGTGACAGATGGAGCAGAAAGTGAAAAGAATCAGACACAAGAATGAATTAAAGAAAGACAAAATATGGAAGAAGGAAAGAGAACTCTCAAACTTCCCACCTCCAGCTTTGCTGAAAAGTTTAAACATAACACACCCATCATCTACCAGTTTCACCTCTGTCCCTATAGATGTGTATTTCTCTTGCAAGTATTGTCTCTGTCAGGCTTTATAGCCGCGTCTTAACAACCCCAACTTCATAACCCTAATTTTTCACTGGTACTAGCAATGGTGAAAACAGTAACATAGGAAAGGTTCAGATGATTTTGCCACTACATCCCTCTAGGATTACTGTTTTTAAAAAAATGCCATTTTCTCATTTGTATATTAAGTAATAATACATTTTTATTTAAATACGAGGTCACTATGATTTAAGAATAGATACCAGTAAATTAAATATAGATCATAAATGCCCTTAAATATGCTTAAGTAAAGGTTAAGGTTGTTTAAAAAAAAAATCCACTCTGATCTTAACTGGCCCTATTACTGTTTGTAATCTGTGACTGTGCTTGGTGTCATACAAAGTAAACCTAAGATGATGATGCAGTCCACTTTGTTCAATCAGTCCAAGCTAAAAGGTGGGCTGTAAAGGTGTTTGCTACCACACACCTCGGCCTAGGAAGGCACCCAAACTAGCTTAGCAGCGAACTCTACAGTGAGCTGAAACATAAAAGGGAAATTTACAAGAAATGGATGCTTGGACAGATCATTAGGGAGGAGTATAAAGGTATTGGAGTTGCAGCTAGCAAGGTATGTGAAAGGTAACAGGAATGGGTTCTTCAAGTATGTCAGTAACAAGAAGAGGCTCAGGGATGGTGTTGGTCCCTTACTGAATGGGGCAGGCAACCTAGTGGTTGATGATGCAGAAAAGGCTGAAGTACTCAATGCTTTTTTAACCTCAGTCTTCACAAGCAGGGTCAGCTCCCAGGCTACTGCACTGGGTAACACAGAATGGGGAAGAGAGTGGCCCTTGGTGATGGAAAATCAAGTTAGGGACTACTTAAAGAAGCTGGACATGCACAAGTCTATGGGGCTGGACAAACTGCATTCGAGGGTCCTGTAGGAGTTGGCTGATGTGACTGCAGAACCACCAGCCATTATCTTTAGAAACTTGTAGAGATTAGGGAAGGCAAACATAGTACCTATTTTCAAGACAGGGAAAAAGGAGGATCTGGGGAACTACAGACCAATCAGCCTCACCTCAATCCCTGGACAAATCATGGAGCAGGTCCTTAAAGAATCCGTTCTGAAACACTGGGGGGAAAACAGGGTGATAAGGAACAGTCAGCATGGATTCACCAAAGGCAAATCATGCCTGACCAACCTAATTGCCTTCTGTGATGAGATGACTGGCTTTGTGGATGCAGGAACAGCTGTCAACATGATATACTTCAACTTTAGCAAAGCTTTTCATATGGTTTCCCACAGCATTCTCATCAGCAAGTTACGGAAGTATGGTTTGGATGAATGGACGATAAGGTAGATAGAAAGCTGGTTAGATCATTGGGCTCAGCGGGAAGGAATCAATGGCTCAATGTCCAGCTGGGAACCAGTAACAAGTGGTGTGCCAGAGGAGTCAGTCCTGGGGCCAGTTCTGTTCAACATCTTCATTAATGATCTTGATGACGGGATAGTTTGCATGCTCAATAAATTTGTGGATTACACCAATCTGGGGGGAATGGTATATATGCTGGAGGGTAGGGATAGGATTCAGGGAGACCTAGATAAAATAGGAACATTGGGCCATATAAAATCTCATGAGGTTCAATAAGGACAAGTGCTAAGTCCCGCACTTAGGATGGAAAAATCCTATGTACTGCTATAGGCTTGGGACTGATCTGCTAAGTAGCCGCTCTGCAGAAAATGAGGTTATGGTGAATGGAAAGCTGGATAGGAATCAACAGTGTGCCCTTTTTGCCAAAAAGGCCAATGGCATACTATGCTGCATCAGTAGGACCATTGCCAGTAGACAAAGGAATGTGATTATTCCCCACTATTAGGCACTGGTGAGGCTGTATCTGAAATACTGTGTCCAGTTTTGGCTCCCCGCTACAGAAAGGATGAGGACAAATTAGAAAGAGTCTAAAGAGTCCTATTAAAAAAAGGGCAATGAAAATGATTATGGTGCTGGAGCACATGACTTACAAGGAGAGACTAAAGGTATGTGGCATATTTAGTCTGCAGAAGAGAGGATTGAGGGTGGATTTGATAACTACCTTAAACTATTTGAAAGGGGTGCTCCAAAGAAGAGGGAGGCTATTCTCAGCAATGACAGAGGACAGAAAGAGGAGCAGTGTTTTCAAGCTGCAGCTGGGGAGGTCTAGGATGGATATTAGGAAAAACGTTCTCACTGGGGGGGGGGGTGAAGCACTGGAATGGGTTGTATAGTGAGATGGTGTTATCTCCATCTTTGGAAACTTTTAAGACACAGTCGGATAAAACCCTGGCAGGCATGATTTAGTGAAGTAGTCCTGCTTTCAGCAGAGGGTTGGATTAGATGATCTCATGAGGTCCCTTCCAGCTCTAATATTCTATGATTGCCATAAAACATAAGGGGCAGCTGTGTTAGTCTAGTCCAGCAAAAAAAAAACCAAGGAGTCGTGTTATTTTTCGCATGAGCTTTCGTAGGAGAAAATCCCACTTCATCAGATGCTTCAAAGATGGGTTCTTTTCCCATTACAAAAGGTAATTTGACTTCAGCCTTCCCAGGGTTTGAACTTAAACAACTGCTCTGATTTGCTGTTACTGTATGACTTGGTCCTATGTTTTACACTCTCTTGCATTTATTTTCATTCCATTCTGTAAGTTTCCCCATCTTTGAAGCATCTGATGAAGTGGAATTTTCTACCACGAAAGCTCATTCGAAAAATAAATTTGTTAGTCTTTAAGTGCCACACGACTCCTTGGTTTTTTGTTTTTGTTTTTTGTTTGTTTGTTTGTTTGTTTTTAAATAAAACATAAGGTCAAAGTGGCATAACAGATTTTGCATTCTCTTTTATATGTTAGTTTGTATTATCATCCTCAATGCTCAACTGACTCATGATATTGCATAGTGTCAGTGCTTCATATGGTCTCATTCTCAAATTTCTATACATAAATACCACAAATTAAACTTGGTTTTATTGTTGTTAATCTCTAAGAAGTTATAAGGATGCACCCCAATTTAAACTTTGAAGTGAAGTATACAAATACAATGGTTTTTAGCAGGGAGTCTCTCATATTCTGCATTTGGTGACAGAACTAGAGACCATTTATTATAGCTGGTCAGTCCTGGTTGTTACTTTCTCCACATTCACCATTATTAACAGCTACTTAAATTGACACCCCACCTCCAAGGGTGAGCAAGTGGCCTCTTCTAAAGTTGATACCAATGTTGTTCTATAGATTGGTAGATAGGAGTGCTGTTAAGAGCAGTGCAACCAGTCACCTCTGCTACACACCCAATGCTGAAGTGTTTAGAAAGGACTTTACCTTGTGAACCTTCTAGACTCTGGATGCCACCAGCAATCTCATTATTCTAGTAAGTGAACATTATATGTTTGCTCTTGTTAACGATAACTGATAACTTTTTACTGAAAAAAAAATAAGATGCAGGAACATGGGCAATATTATGTTTAGTCATAGTTTTGAAGGTAAACAAATGAATGAAAATGCAGGAAAGATGATTATACTCACTTTTTTATGACTCTTAAGTACTGACGGTGTAACAAAGGCTTTGTCACAGAGATCACATTTATATTTCTTATGGCCATCATGCACAACTTGGATGTGAACATTTAATGTGTCCTTTCTTTTGAAGGTGGCATCACAGTGATCACATTTGAAGGTCCTTTCACCTTATAAAATAGAAAAACATGGTGTAAATATACCGGCTAACATCAGTAATAATGTTAACTCTCTAATCCTTTGTGAAAGGGAACACAGTGCATAAATCTGCCACGTGGTGGAAGTTGAACTGACAGATCCCTGGAAAAAGAAGTGAAGGAACACCATATCCAGTATAAATTGCAACCTAAGAAGGCAGAATGTAATCATCCAAATAATTTAGCCAGGAAATTGGGATTAACCTCTACCCTTGCCAAAAGTGAATAATTTTAAATTACCACAAGTAGTCAGGACCTTGGGTTTAGTATCTAATCTGAAAAGCAGCATGACCAGCATTGTAAGTCTCTAGCAATTATGGCTGTAAAAAAAGATTTCAAAATGTTAAATGTATAACTAATGCAGAGACGACTGCCTGAATTTGCAAAGAACCCTTAACAATAATAACTTGGAGATTAGAACTGCCTTATTCATGCCAATGAATGTGAACTCAGATGCCAGTGACGATATTTTAATTGTCATCATTGTTAATTATTTCACTACCCATCAAAGCACATAAAAAGGAGAGGAAGAAGTATTGTAAAAATCTACACAAATTTTTTGATAAAAAATCCCAGAAGATTAAATTGAAGAAAAATAGTTGCAATATTTTACGGTTCTTATTAGCGTAAATATAGAAATAAATTTTAGTCGCCTCCTAAGTATAATTAGTATGTATTGACCTGTAATATGAAATTCATTCAGTAACCCAGAATTTAAAAATTTTATTTAAATTTAAAATACATATTGGCCCACAAAAATTTAAAATATATACATTGGCCCATAAATGCATGGTAAAAATAGGAAAGTGAAAAGTCCAAAAAAGTCATTATCCCCTGGAGCTCCCACTTTCAAATCCAGCTCTTTGATTTGCAGGCTCCTGAACCCTATCAATAAGATGTATAGGCATGTCATCCTTACCCTGGTAAGGTTACCTTCTCAATACCACTTACTAGACAACAGAGTCATCTCAGTTCCAGTGGATTCAGTTTTTTCTCATGCATCTGGGCTCAATCCAAAGGCCATTTTTTTTTTTTTTTTTTTTAATTAAGACCTACTGGAGAGTACACCCCAGGAGTGCTGAAATGCTTTCTGGTGACACCTAACTCTCTGTTGGCATTAACAATGAGAGTCTTGTTGCACTTTATAGACCAGAGGCGGCCAAACGGTGGCTCGGGAGCCCCATGTGGCTCTTGAATGAAAAATTGTGGCTCCCAGAAGAATGTCAACGAATCAATTTAGGAAAGCAGCCCCAGCCTAGGAGTTCAGGAGGAGGCCGGGGCGGTGGGGAGAAGTGCAGCGTGGTCGGAATTTTTAAAAACTCTCCACTAGCCTGCAGTCTTCTACATCAAACAGAAGGTAAATTTTCACTGTAGAGGCCTAGTTTTCATGGTCACCTTTAGTAATTATTGGAATCTGACATTAATAGGATCAATATTTGTCCTCTTTTTACAATAAAATTAAAGTTTGCAATGAATTTCAAACATAGTAATTTTGGAGTAGGTTAAAGTATATGGCTATATGCCTCAGTGTGGCTCTCGAAGGTTTAATAATCAACGTGTGTGGCTCTTGAGTTCCATAAGCTTGGCCACCCCTTATATAGACTAACAGATTTCTTCATGCATCTGACGAAGTGAGTTAGAGCACACGAAAGCTTATATCCAAAGAAATCTGTTAGTCTATAAGGTGCCACAGGACTCTTGTTGTTTTTGTTACACACAGACTAAAATGGCTACTCCTCTGAAAATTTCTATTGGTGTTATTATTTAAAGAGATAACTATTAGAAATAAACCACTTATTTCATTTTTCAAGTAGCAACAGTACTCTCTCACAACAGACACTACTCGTCATGGAATAGATCTTATACCTATTCTATTGTAGTACAGATGCATTTTCCAACCCCTATATATCAGAACTTAAAAAAAAAAAAAAAAAGATTCAGCAAGTACACTTGGGCATCCTACAAAACACTCAGGGTCTCTTCTCAGTAATATCAATCATAAACAATGTATTAACTTTGCATTTGGGAGCAAAAGCAGCATTATCTAAAGCAGTTATAGATAAGATTTACACCAAAACAGAACCAAAATATTTAATGAACTTTTTCATTCTCAATCTTCAAAACTCATGGCTTGATGTTTCCTCTGAAATATATTTCCTTTAGTAACATCACCCTGTGTTAAGTACAACTGAAGTCAATTAACATTCTGCTTGCAACCTCTTACTGCTTCAGTAAAGAAAGCACTTTTTAAAAATGATACTCTCTATGCTCCATGAAAAAAATATATTATTTTTAAAACTCAACACTCATATCTTTTTTCTTTCTTCACAGGAACCCAATAGCAATGTGGCTTTGAATTTGGAGACAGATTTTTTTAAAAAGAGCAGTAATATCAGAAATAAGTCTAATGAACTGTTCTGTATACTCTAAAGCCAGAAAAACTACTGAAATTTCCCCAACATTAGTGCATGTCATTTTGGAGTAAGTCAAGATCTGATGTTTTTACGTTTCTTTTCTTTCTCAGGGTATGTCTTCACTGATGGCAGCAAATTAACTGCCATTGGATTGATTCTTCAGGAACGATTAAGCAGAGGCCTGCTCAATCAATCCAGTGGTCGATTTAATAAATCCAGTCCCTGGAAAAAGAGTAATGCTGCACGGATGGGAGTGCATTTCTTGTTGGCGCAGAGAAGTGAAGACACAACAGTAAGTAGAAGATACACGTTACTCTGTGTAGCTTGCATATCTCCCACCCATTGCCAGCAAATTTCTGGATCCGTGTAGACCAGGTCTTATGTTGCAGGGTGGTTGCTGCTTTTCCTCCTCCTCCCACTACCCCCCATCCTTTCCCTACAATTCTGACATTGATGAATAACTGACAAAATGTCCTAAAAAGGTATATATCTTCACATTTAGTAATATGAACTGAGTATACAAATGCAAAAGTATTCATGGTCCTTACACTAGTGGCTGTTTAATAGATAGATAGATAGATAGATAGATAGATAGATAGATAGATAGATA
>ML681966.1:50776261-50896308 GCA_007922195.1 Podocnemis expansa | reverse complement strand
ATAGATAGATAGATAGATAGATAGATAGATAGATAGATAGATAGATAGATATAATCTGGTGTTTTTCATTTTGATCTGCCAGTTTAAATAACTCATTCCAGTCAGTGTCAGTTCTGTGTTTCTACAATGAGCTAATAAATTTAACAAAGGAAATTCCATTTAAACAAGGATTCAAAGAACATTAAGGTTTGAAAGTGACCCAAGAGTTAGAAGTGCCAAAACCAAAGCTGCTGATACAGCCTTACTTCTGTCCCTTTGTTTGCACATTTTATGAAACAATCAGTCTTTAATTACATGACTATATCCTATTTTTTCCAAAAGACATTCACAGGTCTGGTAAGCTGCTATGCACTCAGCTCAGTCCAACAAGGCACTTAGGCATGCGGAAGTCAATGAGACTACTCACAAGCTGAAAGTTAAGCACGTATTTAAGTGGGTATGCAGAATAAGAGCCAGGATGTTCAAGACAGATAGCACTCAGTGAATAAAGAAGCTATTCAACATATTTCTTCTAAGCCTCATTATTCACCATATACCTGAAGCCATACCTCATTAACTACGTGCCATCCAACCACTGTACTGTACTGAAGAAGGAATACTTCCTTTCCTTATAGACTTTACTTTATTAATTAATTTATTCTTGCATCATCCCTCATTAATCATAGAGAAAGACACAGGAAAAAATCTCATAAACAACACATTCCTACACTAAAGCAATAGAACATTGATAGACAGTTATGGAGGAGATTTTTAAAAGCTCCTAAAGGACTTAGGAGCACAAGTACAACTGATTTTCAAATCAGACTTGGGAACCTAAAGCACTTGGGTGCATTTGAAAATCTCCTAATAAAAAACTGCATTACAAAATCCACTGCACTTAGTTTATTTTCTATTGTGCACAAAGTATATTTTATAAAGGCTTATTACTTTGATAAACCACAACCAATTTTCACCAGACTACTGTAAAACACATCTGCTGCCTGAGAACTGTCTCTGCCAAATGCCACGTTTGTTCCACTTACTACTTATGCTTTAGAGCTATTTTAAAGAGAAATCTGTTTATATATATAAAACAGGGAAAATATTTCCATTCTGTGTTTTCAAGACAACAAACTTTGGCTCTGTTGGACTGAGGGAGTCAATTTAAATTAGAAACCCACTAATCAAAATGTTCTGCTGGTAGCCCAGATTGTCAATGCTAAAGTAGAAGAAGTTAAAGTGCATCTTTCTTTCATGTGTCACTGGGAGTGGAGTGTTTCTCACAGAATTAGAACTCAAAAAACACAGAGCTTTACTGTGCAACATATGTACCTATAATTCACATCCAAAAGCAAAACAGGGAACCAATGCCATCTTTGGAGCACTGGTATAACATACTCAGAAATGTTTTTCCCCCAGATGTACTGATCATGCTGCATGGCTTTCATGGTAATCACACCTCATTGGCTTTGCTCTCCCCATTGCTGTGCTCTCTTCCTGCCTCATCATGTTTTTTGAACATAACCTTTCCCTGCCTTGCCCATTATGCTGCTGCGCACAGTAGAAAGAGGAGTTTTTTTCTTTTACTAAATTTTTGGAAGTGTAGCTCTGCTCTGAAAGTGAATATGTAAAAATTATGCCGTCTTACACAGTAGATCTTCTTCTATGTGTACATACTTAGGGTCCTACTTGCTTACTTTAGTGCCCAAACTATTAACTCACTGTCTTTAATTCTTGTTAGCTCTGAGAGCTAACAACACAGCAGAGAGAGTAAACATGGATTATATTCCTTCTTGTGTATCAATAGAATTATTTCTAATTCTATAAGTTATGTGGTTGTAAACTCACTGGAAGTCTGAGGGGATGCGTAAGTATTAGCATGAACATAATTCATCATATAGAGTCTAGTATTAATGGCAGTGATGTGCAAGAATAGGGATGAACTCAGTTTTACTTTTAGATCTCAGAGTGAATTACAGACGTGGCAGGTTGGGGCAAAGGGGAGTCTTCACTTCTAATCTATACACATTTGGTCTGGAATCTTAAAAGTCAGTACAAATCAAACCCCATGATACCATTTTTCATAGATCCACTTCAGAGAGTGCATCTGCAATTTCAGACCTTCCTTTATTAAATATATTTATTTTTGTACTAATTTAACATTATTTTTAAAAAGTTTAAGTATGATCGGTACCACTCACTGCAGAGAACCTCACTTTTAAATTAACAACACTACATATAATTTGCACACCTATTTTAGATGAAATTTATGATGGAGGTAAAGCCTTAATTCTGAGTTTTCAATGATTTCCTGAATTTATTGCTAGGTGAAGAAGAAATTTCCCATGTAATTCTTTCCTTTCCAGCATATACCTAGACAACTATTAGTACAATGTTTTTGATCGATTGTTTTGTTCCTTCCTCTGAAGTAGCAGATATTGAGCTATAGTGGAAGAAGGACCACTGGTCTACTCTACTATGACAATGTCTAAAATTCTCAGTTATTTCTGAGTTATTAAATAAATGATTGGCTCATGGTCATGGCCAGAGAGCCTGTCAATCTCAGGATGATGTCAGAAGGGATGGAGTTCTAATGTTGTTTACCTGAAAAACAAGCTCCACTTTTACAACATGGACCTTTGTTTTAACCAGTATCTTGTATTTAAACTATTTATTACACAGTACATGATAGGGATGACTCTCACTTTGCTAAGGATCTGTCAGCACTTCTATTATAAAGAACTACACAGGGAAGAGCAGATGTTTTAAGTTTGCTTTACACTTATTCATACTGTGTTGGTACTGAGGCCTGGAGCCAAAACATACTTTTTTATAACAAAACTGGATTACAAATGTGCTTTAACTTTTTTCCAAGTTATTTAAAGCACAAACCAAAATGATTTTTGAAGATTTTCAAGCTCCTGGAATTTGAAAAACAAAAACAACCCAAAAAGCAACCTATATATTTTAATTAAAGATTCACAAGAGCCTGTAATTCTGAATGTGCCAAGCTACTTTCGGATTTGGGGGAGTGGGTGGGGAGGGGACAAAGCCCTCTGAAGTCGATGGAAAATAATTATGCCAATATGTTTTAGATCAGCCCCTATATTAGTGTTAAAAAAGGGTTTCTGTACATTGAAACATATAGACACTGAAAAGGGATTTTTAGTACTCTGGCTAAGTTTATCAGGAAACTATCAAGATTTTACAAAATTAAATGCTCACTGAAACAGTAGATCACAGCAGCTTTGAAAACCTTAAACACATATTGCTTTACAAATTTCTTTAATGCATATTCATTAAGCACAAAACATTGGCATATTGAATTTAAAAAAAAAAATTAAAGTGCTCTTTTGTAAATAAGTTTTCCCCAAAACAGACCGCTGTATTCAAAGCTATTGTGATTTTAGGAGTAATGTAAGGAATGCCCATATACTTTTCTAAAGGCTTTTTAATTGAGTCATCTAACAGAAAAAAAGAAATTATAACTCTCACAAGTGACTAAATCCTGTCTTCTGCCAAAAAGAGGCAAAGAGGATACTTCTACCCCAAAAATCGCAAATCAAGGTAGAGGATCTTTAAAAGTGACTGGAAAAACTAGACATAAAAGTCTTAGAAGATGTAGTTTATGGGCTCAGAGGGAACTTGGGATTTATCCAGTCTGCTAGCATTTATGCCTCTGATAAAAAAGATTGGTTCATGGCTAAGGAACTGGGCAGGGACTTGGAAGCTATAGCTTGAGTTCTCAGTTCTGACAGACTTCGTATATGGCCTTGAGCAAATCACTTGGATCTCGTGCTTCAATTCTTCATCTGTAAATGAGGATAATACATATTAATGCAGAAAACCTCTGTCAAAGGACCTCAGAACCAGAAACATCACTGGGCTGGGAAAAGACCCGGGGCTCGGTGCACTGGGACTTGGGGCTCAAGCACCATAAGCCCAGCCCTAGTGATGCCCCTGCTCAGAACATCATTGGATTATCTGTGGCCTCCATGTTGAACAGCAGGGGAAGAGGGTCAACTTAACTGAATTTCCTTGCTCTTGTGGTTTCAATTCTTCTCCTCTTCTTTAAAATAACTGAGCATAATTTAGCATATTCCGGAAAAAGATAGAAAGAGAATGTACTTCAGTTATGTGCGTGTACAGTGCATTTCCGCCCACAGGTTACAAGTTTGTGATGTGACCTGACAAAGCCCTTTGTCCCTCTGAATTAGCACTTACTGTTATGTATTAGTAGGTGTCTCTGCAGAGAAAATGGGGTTCGAAACAAAGCCTTGCATTCCTCACACTGGAATGGTCTCTCTTCAGAGTGGGTCTGCAGATGAAAGACAATGGATCAGGGGGAATGATCAGGGAAATCAGTTATTTTGAAAATTGCAGCTAACCTGGCCCACTGAGTTCAGAGGGGGTATCACAGCAGTACTGCATACTAGATGACAAAGGCTTAAAATCACCATCATGCTGCATTATTTGGAACCTTGCGACACAACTTGGAAGCTATCACACAGAAGTACATTACAAGTCCTTAGAACTCTGTTACTTGGGGTGGGTGCGTGCGCATCCATGCACGCTCATCTGTGTCTGTGTATACGCACACACACAGAATACCTATTTTTGAAGGAAAGCTACAAGCTAGAATTTGCTGCTTCACCAAATAACAGAAAGTTCTCAAAATTAAGTGCACATACCAAAAAAATCACATGTACTCAGTTAATTCCAGTCCACACTTAGTCAACCACTGATCTGCTATTCTCAAGACACCAATTTAAAATTTAGCAAAATAAAATCTCACAAATCTAGAACATATCCCCCTCCTCTTTCAGCTCTGTTTGCTAATTTAAAACAGAAGGCAGAAGTATTTGTACAGAGAGCCTCGCTTACCTCAGTAAAAATTCACCATAGCTGAAATAGCCACATCAAAGTCATAAACAAGACAAAAAGCTAAGCTTGGCTGAATCTCGTAAACAAAACTTCATAGCTGCTGAAACTGATGTCTGGAGCTTGTGAAAGGATCAGCTTTTATCCTACTTCTGTAAATTTAAAATCACTTCCTCTGTTTTTTATTGTAATTAAGATCTATCTCATTATAGCCAGTAAATGAAGCTGCACAATATGTTATCTAACCAATTTCCTATAATTTTCTGATAATGAGAAGTTTTAAAGAATCACTGTCTGAATAGTGCATTTGGCTCAGAAGGACCTTAATTGAAAGCTATTGTGCCCAAAGGGAGAGGAGAGTGACTGGAAGTGTTTTATAACATGCAGGGATTACGGTTAATAACAAAATTATGTATATTAAACAGTGAATCTCCTAGTGCCAGGGTAAATATTTATATGGTATATAAGTGCACAATCTATTTTCTGCTCATGGCAGAGAAATCCATAATACCATAAGACATTTATAGCTACTCCACAAATTGGAGGGAGGTAGGGGTGGATAGCAATGAAATTATTTTATACACACCCTTTAGCCCTTTTGGATCACTCTCACATTCATTTTGAACTCAAATGTTATTTTTTATCGCTTGCAATACCAAGATGTTACAGCATACCATCAGACATCAGTAGTGGACTGCAAAAACCACACAGCCAGAACAATGACTAAAAGAAATAAAATATCACAGGACTCTCTTCATAGTTACTTATTCTTTCAACCATTCCTTTGCTTGTTATAAACGAATAAAGCCCAGTTATTTTACAGACATTTACTGACATATGTGCAGAGGGAAGAACGGGTACCTCTTTTAAGAAGGTGCCTTGAGACTGGATGGCTCAGATAGTGCAATGACAAAGTGGGATACGGAGACTTTCACTTCTAATGCTGTAGCTCAAATCCAGGCTAAGTTTCATATAGCAGAAAGGCCACTGAACCACCATCAAATGGCTATGTAAAATAAGTCAATTATTTCAGTCTTGTTCTTAGTGGTTCATGTCATAATTAGCATCACTTGATACCCTTATTGGCAGTCTCAGCAGAAAGGCCAAGGATTGACTGGGCGGGAAGAGACTGAACTACCTTCTCACCTCAATAGGTGGTTCCTCCAGAACAGGGTTGAGACACATTGATGAGACACTGGGGACAAGCTTGCAGTGCTGCACCTGTTCTGTGGATAAATAGAAGGGTTCAGTCTCCAGGGCTGTCAATCCGGCACAAAAGTTACCTTCTTTTATTTCAAAGCACCCTACTCTAAAACACATTTCCGTTTTGTTAGTTCTATGGGTGCAAGACCCTTCCACTGGCGCTTAAAAGCCCTTTGCAGCTTTTTACATGTATGGCCTTTTAGCTATGGTGTAGGAGCCCAGCTGTATTCCTAAACCTGATAATTCAGATGAATACCTAAATGTGTAATAGATACAAAACTGCACCATGAGATGAATGTGTCATTGTCTTGATCACACACCTCACACAGCCACATGTTCAGCTGCCCACATTGGGACTTCTTTGCTAGACATGCATTTGGCTTTTATGGGGGAGACCCCAAATTGGAAAAATGGCCGAATATTTTTGCAGACCTCACATGAAACGTGAACGTTCAACTAACAAGGCTTTAATTGCTGTTGAAATTATCTTACTATACATAATAAACATACAAAATATTGTATAATAGTATACATACATACACATGCATAGCATACTGTATACAATGCACAAACTTTTCTATTTTAAGAATATTTATGTTTAATATACGTGCAGTAGCAAAAACACTGAACAAGAGAGTCTACACTTGTGTGTTTACCATTCATCCAATTTTGTCCCTGCTGCTCCCCAGCTAATGACTACATGGGCAGCCGCCTCTAATTTGAATGTAATAAAACAGATTGCAGCTGTTCTCCCATGAGACACTACCTAGAGCTGATATCCAGTGAAATTAAGCTAAAGCAGCAAGCACCAAGATCCCCAGTTTCCAGTCAAAAAGAGTGTGCCTATTATCCTTATCAGACTCCTGGGTCTGCATTTTTCAGCTTAGGGCTTGATTCAGCAAGGTACTTAAGCAACTGCCTAACAAGGTGAGTAGCTTCATTGACTTCAGTAGGACTAGTCACATGCCTAGATAAACAGCATTTTTCCACAGCGTTTCACAGTTGTATTATTAGCCTTATTTTTAGAGACACAGAACAGACATACGTTGAGGCTGAGTGACTTGCACAAGAAGTTGGTGCCAAAGCATGACACTGACTGTGGGTTTTCCAAGTCGTAGACTAGCACCTTATATACATGCTTGTGTACATTGCTGAATCAGAGCCTTGAAAAAGTACCCAATCTACTTGGTTGTTATTCACAGCTCTTTTCTACAAAAATCAGTGGTGAGTTGAGTCTTGAAATATATTGAAAATTTGGATACAGGAGTGAACCTAGATTTTCTGAAAAAGTGTATCAGCACAGAAATGGTCTATCTACATGGGAAAATTTGTAAACATTTTACTGCATGACTGCAACTGACCCAATAATGTAAACAGAGGCATAAATTCTTGAAAATAAATTTAATTTTATCCTTAGTTATGACGTTACCATTGCTTATAATTCCAGTCTTTTGAATGGCACAGAAACTAATGAACCATATACTTCATTCATTCAGAATCTGTGCCAGCAGAACATACCTCATGTTGGTAAGTCTGCAGAGAGAGAGAATGCGGCACCCAAATACACCTACAACTCTAATTCCGCCAGCAGCTTTGCAGCTAGTCACTGGAATTCCAAAAGGGCTTGGCATCTGTTTTGGAGGCTGATGAGACTAAGGCAGCAGAGCCAGATTATAGCAGGGGATTTATAGGCTGAAGCCCTGGGCTCCAGCCAAAAAGGGGTCCCAAGCTCCAGCCCCCAAAACTCCTATCTGGCTCCCCCTCACCCCGCTCAGCGCTGGCGGGGCTAGAGTGCTGAGAGTGCTCCTCTCCCACCAGCGCTGGTGGGTGGGGCCTGGTTCAGCTTAGTGCTCCAGCCCTGGCCCAGGGGCAGAGTGGGGTGGACCATTGCCTGTTCACTCCACCTGAAGGGGCAAGGCCGGCTGGTTCTTGGCCTGGCCTCCATCAGTCCAGTGTGGCCTTCCAGGTCCCATGCCCCTGGAGAGCTGCACCAGGGGCCATGCTACATTGCAGCCAGACCTGCTCCTGGGGTCAGACTGGCTAGAGCAGGGCTAGGGTGGGAGCAACCTTTGACCCTAAAACCCTCCCACCCCCCAGCAACAGGCCTCCATGCTGGGGGAGGTGGGGGCTCATGCTGGGAGGCAGCTCCGGGCCCCCAGGCAAGTTAATCTGGCCCTGCAAGGCAGCTGAGGAATGGGCTGCTATTGAACGTTTGCTAAGAGGCTTTAACTAATATGGGTCTTGTGGAACTCTGTTCTCAACCCCAGCAGCCAATTGCTTCTCTAGTGGAACCCTCAGGGCAATGTGATCAGTGCAACTGTCGTTCCATGAGTAAATATCCCCTGATTAGATGTAAGCCATTCTACAACTTAAGTCTGATGAGTCACAATTATGTATTGATCACCTATTGTCACGTTTCATTCCTTGCAACGCCTGCAACATGTAGTCAGCAAGCAATGAAGGGGCAAGGGAAACAAAGTCAGATACTTCTGTGTACAAAAATAATGTGCATGATACACCCACTTTCATCAAGTCTGACTTTCCATCGGGAAAGGTAACAGGGTTTCTCACCAGCACTGCTCACCTCCTATTGCCCTCTTGTCCCGCTGAAAAGAATTGTGCCTATCAAATGACTATTTAGTTCTATAGACCAGTTTTTCAAAAAAAAAAAACAAAAAAACAAAAAAAGACAACAACTGTGGCACCAAGTCTCAGACCCCTGGTCAACTTATTTGGACTAATAGGGCTTGCATGACAGAGCGAAAAAATAGGTATGGATATTTAAGCTTGGCATGGAGTCAAGGCTCCAAAACCCTCTTTCTTCACTGTGCTTCAGAGCGCAGGCTCTAGCCCAAACGTCAATACTGTTACGTTTAGCCCCCGTAGTGGAAGCCCGAGTCAGTTGACCAGTCTCTAGGACAGGGGTCATCAACCTTTGCCCAACCCTTGTGCCAGCCCTTCCCACCGTACCCTCAGAGGGTGCCAGGGGCAGGGCCAAAGGGGGCAGGGCCAGGCCTCTGGTTCAGGGCCAGGGCCAGCTCCCTCCCTCACCAGCGGGCACCCTCCATGTCCCAGTTGGGGCTGCCTCTATCCCCGCGGCCTGCGGGTCCTCCCCTGGGCCACCTCTCTCCCCTGTTGGTGGTTGGTATCCGGGTCCCGGCCGAGGCTGCCTCTTTCCCCCACCAGCGGGTGGCCTCCGGGTCCACAGTTGGAGCTGGAAGTGGGGGGAGTCTGACCCACGCTGCTCCCCTCCAGTCCTGCCCAGCAGGGCGTGGGGCCATCAGGAGGCTGGGAGCCATGTGCTGTGACTTCTGCTGGCCTGGAGCCATGGGACATGGCTCATTCCACTCAGCCGTGCAGCACTGGGGTAGCGGGGCCAGTGGGGAAACATAAGCGGCACCACGTGCTGCTCAGGTTTGGCCCCCATGCTGGTTTTGGCACAGGAGCCAGTGGTTGCCAACCCCTGCTCTAGGATTCATTACCCTTTGGGGGAGGAGGGTTGGCTGTGTAGACATATCCCAAATGAGTTAAATCCCATCTCCCAATGAAGTTGCATGAGAGTTGGACACGTAATTCCCTTCAGCCACTTTGAAAAGTCTAGCCTTAAAATGCACAGTGGGCACCACTCTCCAAAACTGGAGACATCTTTAAAAATACAAACACACTGTGTAAATCAAATTCTACTTCATTCTGACACTTCCACACAACACCAAATTAAGCATCCGCTATGAATTAATCACAGAAACCAAAATAATCTTCATCAGATGATACATGTAAAATTCAAAGAGGGCAAAACACTTCCATTCTGTTTCTAATTATAAAAAATATCTGTCATATAATGCTAGTTGCATCGGAAAAGCCATAAAGGTTTTTCAAATCTTAAAATATGTTTTCTGTTACATGCTGTTTATTAATCCATTTTTAACCATAGCATACATCATTTTTATTGCACATTTAATACTATGCTGCTTCAATATAGTATAATAAACAAAGAGTCCTGTGGCACTTAGACTAACAAATTTTGTTATTGCATGAGCTTCGAAGTGGCTGACAAAGTGAGACTTTCTCCCATGAAAGCTCATGCAATAAAATTTGTTAGTTTTTAAGTGCCACAGGACTCCTTCTTTGTTTTACTGAACTAGACTAACACGGTTGCCCATTTTGAACTCAATATAGTACAGGTATTCTGAAAAACTGAAAAAAAGCACAACCAGCCCATTTGGATGCATGTTTACTTTCCACCAAAGAAAAAGAACCTGACACAGTATTCCCATAGGATCTCTCTGTCTCTCATGGACGCATGGAGATGTAAACAAAACCACAAACATCATAAATGAAATATATGATGGCAGGACGTGAGATTAAGTTTTAAATTGCCATCTTATTGGGATAACTACAATGTGAACCTGTCACTAACTCCTCTGTCTCTTGTGCGTCATACAGTACTCTCAATATCATGGCAATACAAACAGATTAGCATCACTTCTGTGGCATAATTTGTGCCACACCTATATGCCACATATAGGTAGTGTTGCTGTTAAATGTAACTATATTGTTTGTTTATCTACACAGAATCTTTATCCAATGGAACTCTGTAGTACTTCAACACACACTGAAGAAATAGGTATTTTTGCAAAGTTGGGAATAATGACAAAAAACTACCAGTAAACAAGATACTTCACAGATAATCAACCAATAATTTAGCATCATATTTCTCAGCAAAATCTATAATTTCAGCAAATACATGATTGAATCCTGCAAGGTTTACTCATACAATCTTTAGTTACATGAGCAGCACCACTGACTTAACAGTTGCAGGAGGAGCCAAAATGATGGTGCAGTTCAGGACTGAATGAATAAGAAATGAAGTATTTACTCAGGCATAACTTTCTATTGGACTTCAGATGATAGTTATCAGAATATGTGTAGATATTCTTAGTTTTTAGTTACAGAAGTGACTGCCCAGATTGCGTATTTGAGGAATCTTCATAAAATTGTATCTACTGCGTAAGGTCTTGGTTTTTTGGTTTTAAATGAAGTTACACATGTAAGTTATGATCGTAATATATATGGCAGCTAGCCCTGTCTTTTAGCATACGTTCTGTTTTAGGGGGAAAAAGTCATCACTGTTTCATCCTGTAAGAAGCATTCTTATTACTTTCATATGATCTGTGGCTAGAGAAGGTGCAAAGATCCTGTGCCAAATTCCCAGATGGCATATAACATGAGCCTTACTGTGAAAACCTTGGAAATATGGGCATATCAGCTTAATAAAAGTGGAGGGGAAAAGCAAGGGGTCTCAAAGCCTAGGCAGGAAACCAGCCAGATTATAAAAAAAAATTATCTTCTAATTCTGGAGCAGCAATCATGGATGAAGCCTTGCCATTAAAAATGTAACCTCAGGTTAAAAGCAATGACAGGCATTACCAAAATTAAGATGGACAAATCTGAGTTTAAAGCTACACAGGTAGAGCACCCCTTCATGTGCAGATTCTCAGGGTAGTATTTTTTTTCTGATGCTTCAGTATTGTGTTATTTAACGCTATCAAATGCAAATAACACTTGTTTGAGAGTACTTTCTGATAAGTACAATGATTAGGAATGACGGCAACAGTACTGTTGCTCTTTTTGTTCAATATGATCATTATTTTTAAAACCAAAAACTGAAGACCTTTAAGATCAGATAAAAATTCACTTGATAACATACAAAAACAAACCAGAAAAATCAAAAAAGGGATTTATTCAGTGTGTTTAGCAGAAGACTCATTTTATGGGTTTGTTTGTATTTTACTGGATTTCATTTATTATCTTGAGGTATTGCTTATAACAAAGAACACTAGAAAATACATTTTCCAATATTTAATCTCATGTTTATAAGCATGCCAGAGCTTAATGATCTACCATTTAAAAGAAAAATAGCTGCATATCTGAGGCTGGCAGACCTGTAAACAACAACAGCAGAGTGCTTTACCTTCTTGTGATTCTTGTAAACATTTCTGTGGGCAAATCCCTTTCCACAAAGCTTGCATTTATAAGGTTTATCTTCACTGTGTATTATTTTGTGTGCAGTCACTTGATCAAGTCGTTTGAAGGACTTATTGCAAACCTCGCAGGTGTAGGGGCGTTTTTCTGCAGAAAATGAGTGGGGGACATTTAATCTCCTGTTTATACAGGGGGAGAAGATGAAAGGCAGAGACAGTCATCTCCTCAGAGAGATTTTTGCAATTAAGTCAACCCAATTAAGATTAAACCAATTAGAAAGACATCTAATGCCCTTTATGTTAGACAGTTAAGTCACTTCATAAAAGATGAGCGATGGTGTATCTCAAGAAATTGGCACATTCTTTGCAATAATCATTGCTAAAACTAAATTCTGATTAATTAGCTTAAATCAAAAGAGAATGACTTCAAAGAGGAAAAGCCTGTTTCCAGATTACAAATGTGAAAAAGGGCATGACAGTTTAAATGTTTTAAAAGTTAATTAACAATACACATATCATATTAGTTTCCAAAACCAATAGTTGCTATGCAAAAGCCTTTATGCTTGAACTGGTGACTCGAACCCAAGCCCTGTAGTCTCATCCAAAAGTGTCAAAGATAAGCTAAAAGCCTCCAAGATAAAGCTTATTTTAAAATAAATGTGATTGCAATGTGCTGAAACCAAGAAAGTAGATATAGTAAAAGGCTCTGCTGTTGCAAAAAAACTGTATTTTTAAAAATCAATGTATTTGACAGAACAAAGTTTGTGCCTCCATTGTGTTGGCTGATCTTTCTAATTCCTGGATGAAAGACCTAGAAACACCGGGTTCCAATAATCAAAAATGTTGGCAGTGTCAATTCATGTAATCCTGTGTCTGCAGGTCTGGCAGTATATAGACAGGCATAGTGACCTGGACTCCAGGCAGGTGGATGTGTTAATCTGCAAATTGTGGAATTACTTTATGCTGACCAGGAACTCTGTGCTGATAACTCAAGTCCATTAGAGAATATGAATTTATCTCTCTCCTTTTACCACAGCCCTGCCTGGGGCACATCCCAGTTCCACACCCCTTCCATTCAACCACTAAACACCTAAGCCCCTACACAAACCAAGCAGCAACCTTATTTTTTGTCCCAGTCCCCACAGAGTTTAATTCTCCCATTCCCACTAGCATGAAGAAGTAGCTTGCAGAAGTTGCCAGGAGCAAGAGATTACACCATTAAATCTGGACCATCCAGTTGTGTAGAGTGTTTAGCTGGCAGACCCAACACTGCATAATCCCCAAACCGCTATAGAAAATGACAGAAGGCAATACACCTTGGGGACCAATTCCAATATACATGAAAAAACCACAGTTTTTGTTTGTTTTTGTTTTTGTTTTTTTACCTGAGTGAGTTATCATATGGCGTTTTAGCTGGTTAGCTGAAATAAATTTCTTGTCACATTCCTGACACTCAAAGATCTCATGAACCTGCAAAATGAGTGTTTAATGATAATTAAATATGTGTCTCAAACAAGATCACACATCTTAGATAGACAGAACATCTCTAACAGACTAATTATTTCTTAGCTAGTAGCTATGTTAGTAGTCATGGATATATTGTGAATTCTTCCTTAATTATCTCATGCTGAACAAAAGTAAACTCAAATGTTTATACTTCTGAACAACCATTTATCATGAAGGCAACAACACAAGAATGAAGATTATGTATATATGTAATATCAGACTCATTATAAATCCCATCAACATGAAAATATGAAGCAAAAAACAAATAAATGAGGAATACCTAGCAAAAATATATTTCAGTTCATTTACTTCCAGTAAGCGTGGTCTTATGAATAACGAGTAGATCTCTGTGTAAGTGTGAAAGTTTTTCTCTCTCACTAACAGAAGTTGGGTCAATAAAGGTATATTACCTCACCCAACTTGCCCCTCTAAGAACAAAATAACACACATTAATAATTTTCAAAAAAGTGTAACAAATATGATATATTATTGGAGTCTACTGAAAATAAGATATTTTGACACAAACTATCAAGAATATCAGATTACTAACATTGTTTTTATTTTTTTAATCAATGGCAATCTAGACAAGGACAAGATGATTTCATACAGAAATAAGGAGCTTGTATGGAGTAGCCTTCAACTTACATTAGATCCAAATATCAACACTGGTCCTCTTCTCCCTAAATTAGATTAATAAATGCATTCCCTGCTGTGCACCTAATCCAAATGGAAAAGCTTTCTTGAGGACTCTAGCAAGTGTCAAGTATACACCAAACAGGATGGATCTGTTCAAGCACTCATCTAGGGCCTGGACCTGATGCTGCACAAATGACTGAATTTTAAGCAAATTACATATTTTAATTATGCAAAGACCAGTAATACTCCTCAAGACTTCCACGTGCGGCCATGCCCTTCTATTTACATCCTACAAAATGTAAACAGGGCAAAACTATTATTTATCAAAAAAAAACCCTAGTTATGCCCCGTCAGTGGGCATCATTTGTTTTGAAAAATTCTGTTTTTCAAAATAAATTCCATATTTTCTACTCCCTATTGAAAAAATATGGTTTTACAATATTCTTTTTTAGTTTCATTGACTTTTCTTCTTGGATTGAAGTTCAGATTTGTATAGGTTCCATAGACCTGCCACCTCACAAAATAGGAATCTCTTCCCAAATATTCAAGACACCTTATTTCAGGAGATGGGTGTTTGTTTTTCTTTAGACTACTATTTAGTATAGCAGAGTCTAAAGAGCAGAGTATTGCTCGCTAATTCCATATGGCCTCCTGATTTCAATTTATGAACTTCTGTTATACATAATAACCATTTGCTTTTCTCCTAAAAAAAGGAAGTGGTGGAGTAATGGCTAATTAAACATGGGAAAATATTTCTATGCATAGAAAAAAAAAGCTTTTTTGCCATCTTCCTACATCAAGAATTATATCCAGCAGGGACAGCTTCATTTAATTATTTGTTTGCACTCTCAGCTCTAAGAGGATGGATCTAGAATGATTTTAAAAAACATTCACAATTCTAAAAATTTGTCTAGCTGACCAAAGTGTATGTACCCTCAACAAATCATATTTCTTCATTTAAAAAAGTAAATCTCAGAAATTTTCATTTGACCTTTTAAAAAGGACAAAAATTCTTGGAATAACTTTGCAGAAGTGAACCTAAAGTAGAGTAAGTTCACAGGTTACAGTTTGAAAAAGGCTATCTTCTAATATATTTACCTATGTTTAGCTCTTACCTTATTCCAGTCCAATAGAGTCACTAGGACCATATGTGACATAAGGGTACTACTCACTGTGACTTAAGGGGACTAATGAATAATACCCTGCATGGATTTTCCATTTTAAAGATAAGTATTTTGTTTGACTTTCCCCAGTCCCATGGGATTTCTTCAAGATAATGGCTAATGGTTCCAAGATTGTTTCAGTTAATTTCTTAAGTACCCTCAGATCAATTTCAAGACCTGAGAACTTGAATATTTCTAACTTACATAAATATTCTTTACCCTAGTCTTTCCTTATATGGCAAGCATTCCTTCTTCCTTGTTGGTAATATTGTGTTAAGTACCCGGTCACCATTATTATTTTTTTTAAGAGAAGATTGAAGCAAAGTAGGCCTTAAAGACCTCAGCCTTCTTGATGTCATCTTGTATCGGCTTTCCTTCGCTTCTAGCTAGTGGACCTACACCTTCCTTCATCTTCATCTTGCTCGTACTGCAGTCATAAAACCTCTCATTGCCTTTTATGTCTCATGAGTTTCCTTGCACCTTAGTCTTTTTTTCCACTGTGTCCCTACATGTTTGTACCACTCCTTAGCATTAGGACAGTTTGCTGTCCTCTCTTTAATATTGTCTCTTTAAGAAACTGCCAGGTCTCCTGAACTCTTGTTGTCTTATATTTTCTTCCTAAAGTACTTTATCTACCAGTTCTCTGAGTTTGTTAAAGTCTTTCTTTTTGAAGTCCATTGTCCTTAATCTGCTGCTCTCATTCCTTCTTTTCCTTAGGGTCGTGAATTTATCATTTCATAATCACTTTCACCCAAAATGCCCTCCACATTCACATTCACAGACAATTCCTAACTGTTAGTCAGAATCAAGCCTGAAATGGCTGTCTCCTTGTTTACTTCCTGCATTTTCTGAAAGAAGCAGTTGCCCCTGATATATTCCAAAAACTTATTGGACATTTTAGGTTTTGGGATATTACTTTTCCAACAGACAGGGGTGTCGCTGCCCTGGGGAAGCACCCAGGGCACCGGCCCAGGCCACGCCCACCAAGAGGCCACGCCTCAGCCACAGGCCATGCCCCCTGGCCAGGGATGGGGCCAGGAGTGGCCTCGGTGGCTGCGAGTGGCCAAGGCCTAGGTCCCCAGCCAGGGACAGGGCTGCCACAGCCGCAGACGGCTGGGCCTCGGATCCCCAGCCAGGGACGGGTCCAGGAGTGGCCTACGGGGCTGCCACAGCTGTGGGCGGCTGAGCCCCAGATCCCCAGCCAGGGATGGGGCTGCCACAGACGGCCGGACCCCAGATCTCCGGCCCGATTGGGCCGGAGACCAGGAAAGGCGGGCCCCTGCCAGACCCGGGGTACTGGCGCCGGGATTTGGGACACGTGCCCTGTGTGCCCGGTGGCAGCGACACACCTGCCAACAGATATCTAGCTAATTATAATCTCCTATTGCTACTAGATCTCGAGTTTGAGATATTTCTGTTAGTAGTTCTAGAAATGAGTCTTCTGCCTCCTTCTACTGACTTGGTGGTCTACAAAGGACCTCTGCCATGACATTGCCCCTGTAACTCTCCCCTTTAATCTTCACCAAGAGACTTTCAACATATCTGCTTCGTGCCTTCTTCTGATGCAGACATTATTGATGCATAATGCAACTCCACTTCTCTTTTTATTCCCTGTCCTGCCTTCTTAAACAAGCTATACCCCTCTATACGAATAGTTCAGTCCTGAGATTTATCGCACCCAGTCTCAGTGATGCCAATTCTGTCACAATTTATCTTATGGTCTAATACTTTGTGTTCTTCTTTCTAATCAATACTTCCTGCATTTGTGCTTAGACATCTAAGACATTAAGCAGATACCCCCCCACTGTTTTCCATCTTGTTGCTCCTACTACCCCATTGTAATTTTTTTATATGTAACAAGTTTGATTTGTTTCTAGTGATGAAGAGGCATTCCATTAATCTGCCATTAGTGTCGCTGTCAATGCATATCTATGAGAGTCCTGTGGCACCTTAAAGACTAACAGATTTCTCTGGGCATAATCTTTCATAGGGTCCAACTCACTTCATCAGATGCATCTGATGAAGTGGGTTGGACCCCACAAAAAGCTTATGCCTGAAGAAATATGTTAATCTTTAAGGTGCTACAGGACTCTTGTTGTTTTTACTGTACACAGACTAACATGGCTACCCCTCTGGAAATTTTCAGCATGTCATTTGCTGCTTTGGCTGGCAAAGTCTGTGGGGATTTTAATGACTGGGACAAAGCAATAACCTTATCTATAAAATTAACAGGGATTTGTCTATAAAAGTAGCTTCCTGGCTTGCAAGGACACATGACCATCTTAATGTGAAACAATTTGGAGGTACCATGCTAAAATAAAATAGGATACAGTTTGATCAGATTTAAGAAGGTCTGGTAGAATTTGTAAATCTTGTTCATAAAAAAGCACAGGATAACTTTAAACCAGCAAGGAAAGTAAAAAAAGCACAAAACACCAATGCAAGGGATAACCATTCCCTTTGCAACATCTTATTTTAATTGATACCATCTCAATCTTCACTTTAGAGTATAAACAGGACACTATTAAAAACTTACAGTTAATCTGATAAACATTACAACAGATTTTTTGAAAAACAGAATCTTTAGGTTTGTAATGATTTATAAAATTAATCTTGCAGGGTCTTCCTTTCAGTATAATGGATTCAGAGTCTCATATTCATAACCCATCTGTATTTCTATACCAGGATATTAATGATTTCTCTATTGATTATTAAAAGTTACACTATTTCAATTTATGCACAAAAATTATTGTTTGGTAAGTGGCATTCTTTATGCTAACCAAGTAATTAAAAAAGACTCCATACAATATTTGAAGACTGGAATGTTATTTTCACAAAGAAAGGGTGGTAAGAAAAAGCTTGTTTGCATTTTGTGCATAGTAAGAGAATGTCACAAATTTTCTTTGACGGCAAAAATACATTCAGAATCACTTCCCTCATGAAATGCAGATAAAAAAAGAGCAAGCAATATTTCTTTAGCTGGGGAATTTGAAAATGACACACACATGGAATTTTATATTTGGTAAAAGATACATTAGAATGAAACCAGGATTTTTGGTTTAATCTACTGTGGATACAAAAATAAATTCTCATAACCAAAGAAAAAGCACTGCTTTTGTAACCACGAAAAAGACTACCCAATAATTTGTATTACAGCAGCTCTCAAGTGACTCATGCTCCATGGCCTTACATCTTGGAGAAGTCAAAGCCTGCTGTGGGTCAGCTTTCATCTTACTGACCTTTCGATGCTCTTGAAGATTTGTTGCTGAAGAACACTTCTTATTGCACACAGAGCACATCAATTTCTTCCTAGAATTTCCTAGAGCAGAAACAAAATACATCTTAACAAGAAACATCTTAAAAAGGAAGTGCAAAAAAAGAAGCCAAATGTTTTCACTGTGTGTGAGATTCTTCACAGGTCATTTGACTGACAGAAAATTTTTGCATTTGTAACCCATCTTCATGGTATTGGGTTACAAAGTTCTCCGTAGGTGTCCTATATGCTGTTTTTTTTCCAATGGAATGTAAATCAAGAAAGGTTTCACTTTTGTTTGTTTTTAGGAAAAGAATGTGATAAAACTGAAGTATCATCTAATATCAGTCTTCATGTTACTATTAAATACCTAGTTTCAAAGCAGTTGCCGTGTTAGTCTAGTCCAGCAAAATAAACAAGAAGTCTGGTGGCACTCTTAAAGACTAACAAAATTATTTATCAGATGAGCTTTCATGGGAGAGAATCCCACTTCATCTGATGCTTGAAGATGGGGAACTTAGATGGGAAGATCTTCAAGCATCTGACGATGTGGGATTCTCTGCCATGAAAGCTCATGCAATAAATAAACTTGTTAGTTTTAAAAGTACCACCAGACTCCTTGTTTGTTTTACTAAATACCTGTTATTGAGGAGCCAAAACAATTAGCATCCACAAAAACTTCAAGTTACAGGTAAGCAGCCTAAAGAACATTTAGAATCAATGCAACAATGAGAAATAAAATCCTTATTGAAGTCAATACCAATCTTCATTTTCTGTAACGAGAGTAGGGCCTAAACACTGTATTCTACCTACCCTGCTAGGTATGCAGTAAAAACCAAATCCCATTAACTTTTTCTTAACTGAATAAGATAGGGCATTTGTAATAGAACTACACCATGAATACAAATCTAATCTATCATGTAAAATTAGAAACCCAGTTAAAGGTCAGCTACCAGATGTATTTTCCTTCCTTTTTCACAGTTGGTTTAAAAAGTGACAGCATTTAATTAGGTTTGTCTATTAATTACCATGGTTCGAAGTTCATTTGAGTACTGCACAAAACTGTTTTAACACAAGGCACAATTACTACTACCTTAGTTCTTTGTTTAAAACCAAAGGCCCCTGTGACGTATCATCTGACATATATCCAGAAATTTTCACATTAAACTAAAAAGAAAAGGCACGACACTTAAACAGGAGTCAAAATGGTGCCTCCTGGAAAAGAAACGAAGCATAGTTCAGAAATTAACACATCAAATGGTTTCCAGCTGAAGATTTTTCCAGGCTACAAGAGTCTTATCTTCTTTGCTCTTGTTCTTCTGAAGATTGTACATTCACCTTTCTTTTGATTATTTATTTTTCCAATTTCTTTCTGCACACTACTGTACAAATAAATAATTAAATCAGATTTTGAATTAGATCTGATCTTTGTCCTCCCTAAAAATTGTTAAAACAAGTCAGTTTATCAAGAATAATAGAGACTCTCCTCGTCCACTTATTTATTCATTCAAATATTTTAAATATGAGTGTTCTTGGCACCTATCCTAATAGCTTAAAAATTACAGCATAAAAATAAGCAAAACGACTGCCCATAAATATACTCCACCTCAACCCCCAGCCTCTTGGGCAGCCTTATTGATGAGGGAATAACACTGGGATTTATTGTGCTCAGAAGATTAACAAATCTGAACTCACATCCCCCAAAAAACCCAAGGTCACTTTACAGGGAATGCCTGGCCAGCAGCTCTGCCTTACTCTTACTGAGGGACCTTTAGTTTTAGCACCACTGCTGTTCTCAAGTATGGTAGCATATCACAGGGAGGGCCAATCTCTCAGGAAAGCAGGTGCCATACCATTTAGGGCTTGATAAGTTAAAAATCAATATCTTGAATTCCCCCAGCAATCTTACTGGAAACTAGCATAAGATCAAGGGGCACTGGTCTCATAAGGCAACATAATCGTAAGGTGACAAAGGCTTGGATACTTTTGTTAAATCCTCACTCTTGTCTTGCCACTGTTCTTGGATAAAATCTAACCCCCACTACAATTCAGGTCTCTATCAGTCACTCAACACAAGGAACTGGTGGATGAAATAAATAGCCCTGATTCACTGATACTGATTTCAGACATAAATGGCATTCTGTGAACCAAATTATCACTTACAGAGGATGGCACTGAAAAGCTAATTAACCAGTAGTGAAGTTATTACTGGCTCTCGAGGCACACTATTCTCTTCTAAGAGCTGTGCCATGATATCCTGGTAAGTTACCATAGTAATCTTTTTGGTGACTTCCATTACCTGTCTAACAAGACTACAGACAGAAGGCTCCATCAAAAGCAAGGGCAATTTGTTTGGGTTATAGCCAAGTGGGTTCAAATTCCTTGACTTTATATACTCAGTGTAGGCTATCAGGCTGTTACTGAAGACAGTTAGGGATTCTGAGTTGTAACATGCTGGCTACAGAATGAGCCCTTCTCTCAGTTTTACAAGCCGATTTGCAGAGTGGATTCATGTTTACAACCATTTTGTCTTATTGACATTTTGTCCCATCCTTCTCCCTTCCACCTCCTTCCTATGCTCCCATAACCCACTCTTCACTGTATACCAGGCATGGCCAAACTGCGGCTCGGAAGCCACACGTGGCTCTTGAATGAAAAATTGTGACTTCCGGAAGAATGTCAGACAATCGATTTAGGAAAGCAGCCCCAGCCTAGGAGTTTGGGGGGGTCGGGGGGGGTAAGGATGGTGGGGAGAAGCGCAGCATGGTTGGGGATGGCAGAGAGAAGTATGGCATTGTCAGGATTTTAAAAAATTCGCCACTAGCCTGCAGTCTTCTACATCAAGCAGCAGCGAAGTTTTTACTGTATAGGCCTAATTTTCATGGTAACCTTAAGTAATTATTAGAATCTGACATTAGTAGGATCAATATTTGTCTTCTTTTTATGATCAAATTAAAGTGTGCAATGAATTTCAATCTTAGTAAATTTGGAGTAGGTAAAAGTCTATGGCTATGTGCCTTAGTGTGGCTCCCGAAGGTTTAATAATCAACTTGTGTGGCTCTTGAGTTCCACTAGTTTGGCCACCCCTGGTGTATACCTTTTACTCTTTTTCCTTCATTATCATCCTCTTTTTATATATTTTACTTCTCTTCCTGCTTCTTCTCACTCCAAGTCCTCCCTTATTTCTTATTTTTTTTGTGTTTTATGTATTTCATGGTCATCCTTCTTTCATTTTCTCTCTTCTTCCCTCACTTCTAGGCCTGTCTTATGCTTTTTCCCCAGCTGCAAATATCTTTTCATACTTTTCCTCTTCACACAAGCTTCTTGTCAATCTCTTCCCACTCCTGTGTCAGTGCTTGGACAAAAGTTAAGATCTTTTTTCCTGACAGGAATTGCTTTCAAACCTGTTGCAGCTGCAGACTGCTAGCTTCTTAGCTCTAACTAGGAACAAAGACAGCTTCCATCTTTAAAGCTCTCCTTTCTCATGAAGCCTACAAAACAGCTGACAACAGTTAGGTTACTGGTGTGCCAAGACCATAGCCTATCATGCTGAACAATACTATCTCACTGTTTCAGTATCCATCTGTTTGTCTCTTGTCTTATACTCACATTGCAAGCTCCATAGGGCACTTGCCATGTATTTGTACAGCAACTACTTCAATGTTGTTGTGATCCATGACTATAGCACCAATTGCTGCTGCTGCTGCTGCTGCTGCTGCTGCTGCTGCTACTACTACTACTACAACAACAACAACAACAACAACAATAATTAATATTTTTTCCTTGGGGATCAGTTGAAGTGACTGGCAAGTAAAAGAGCTGAGAGCTGGCTGCTATACATGTTGCTATGGCAGACAAACAAAGTAAAGCTAATGAGAAGGCAAGGGTGGTTTGTGAGACAATCGACCATCACAGAAAAAGAAGACAAAATAATAAAATCACTACAGACACCCAGATTGTCTCCCAAAATAATCCACACAAACATGAGTATCTGGTCGCCAAATGCATCTTATTTTGAGATGATTGCTAAATCACAATATACTCTTATTCTCTCTGCTTTCTGATGCAAGAAAGGCAGTGGTGAACTTGGCCTACTTTCAATGAAATATTATCACTACTGTATTTCAGTTTCAATTGACAATATAAAATACTGAGTGGTAAACCTGACAAGACAATTATTATTTAAATACATTATTTATCTGGCTGAAATAGATATCATTGAAGCGCTGTATGAAAATATATAACTGTATTCAGCTAACACATGCTGAAAAGATTTCTAATCTCAAATGAACCACAGCCACAGGTAACTGGAAACTGGAGCATCCCATAGCCTCTGGGGGGGACTACATTTAAAAAAACATGTCTTAATCCTCAATATTCAGTCTGCCGAAGATTGATCAGGATAAAACTAAAGAAATTTACCTAGAAAATAGTCTGCATGTATCACAGCCATATAACAAACCTGTAGGTATGAAGGAAAGATTAGAATGTACTATTATTTTCCAGATCATCTTTCTTACTCTACAGTTTTATTTTAAAGTTAACAGTCATATTGCCAGTAAACATTTTGCATAATGAGCTATATGCAGAAATGAATGCAGTTAACAGCACACTGTAAATATTAATGCATAAAATTTTAAATACTTTGAATACTCAGTTTAACCATTTTTTTTTTTTAAAAAGTCATCCTAGTCTCGACTCTCAAATGTATTTGGACACCTAAATATCTCTGAGGATCTCAGGCTCTGCCACAATGGCTAGCAAAAATGAAAGTGAAATAATCTTTAGAAAAGCTAGCCACATACACAGAGCAGATTGCCCTTTATTACATCTTGTACATACTTACTTCCATACACTCATTAATCAGTAACCCTTATGTTGAATTTGTAACCAGTAGAGAGTTGTTTCATTTCACTTTTGTACTGTTATGAACAATTCCTTCAAAATATTTTCATGTAAACATTACTGAGAGATACCAAATTACTTATATGAGGGGATTAGTGTGATTCTTTGGGGGGGAGTAAGGGAAATTGAGTTACATTGTTTTTCTCTGAGAGCTATACTGTGTCATATATGGAGAACACATATATCCATGTACGCAGAGTAAATTGTGTGTGGAGGAAAAGCCCAGGAACACCCCTCTTCAAAGCATCTGATGAACTGGGATTTTGTCCCACGAAAGTTCATGTGATAAATAAATCTGTTAGTCTTTAAGTGCCACAAGACTCCTTGCTTTTTTTGCTTTACTAGACTAACACGGCTGCCCCTTTGGAACTTGTTCCTCACCAGTAGCAGATTACTTTTCCTCTACCACTTTTATCACTTATGCTTTCCAGCATCATGGAGGGACATACTCAAGACTCTACTGGATCTCCACCCATCTAAGCAGGCAGAAAAATAGCAGCTTCTTGGTGACTGTTCCCTACCATGCCTAAAGCGGTAATGCACAGACACTATGGGAAAGAATTTTGGTGAAGTCTTATATGTCTGCATGACTGTGTAAAGCTGGCCCTAAACATGCAATGCCAACAGAAAATGGGTGGCTCGGCTTTCCCTGAGCAGCTGCTGTCTGCTTACCCTCTTTCCCCTTTAAGCAACTGGGAATTTAACTATTTAGTGTTCTTCTGATGTCAGTCTCTGGCCCTTCTGGCAAAAAGTAAGAAGGTATTTTTCACTGGCTATCTCAATCCTTGTTTTTCTTAAGGCCCCTGTATATTCTCTCTGTACATATCTCATCTGTCACTGTTTCCTTTCCTGCTTGCTCCTCACTAACAATCTCCCTTGATTTAACTACACTGAGATGGAATAATATCAAACAGGTAAACTGAGTACTTATAACATGCACACAGAATAAATAACACAGTTATCTCCCTAGTTTGCCAACATCCAAGGATCTCATTAGCCTCTTTTCCTACATCTTTACACTGGGAGGTCACATTGAGATGATTTTTCATTATGATCCCTAATCTTTTTGAGAGTCATTGCCTTCTGGGACATTGTCCCATACCCTATAGGCATTGTATGCATTCTTTGTTCCTAGATGTACAATCTTATATTTTACCGTATTACAACAAATTTTGTTTGAGTGCACACTGCTTGCCAAATCATCTAGATTGCTCTGAACAACTGTCCTGTTCCCATCGTTATTTACCACTTTGCCAAATCTTTGTCATCTGCAAGTTCTGTCATAAATTATTTTTATGTATTTCTGGATCACTGATGAACACATTCAACAGTGTTGAACCTACACTAACCTCTGGAGATCCCCAGAGAAAAAATCCCATTCAAAGATAGCTCCTTAGCCACCCTTTTTAGGAAGTAACATGGGTCTACTAATTTTAAAACATCTATCCTAGTAAATGCTGTCTAACATATTCCTGAGTAAACACTGTCTAACATAATCCTGAATGGACATGAAAGTAGTTCCTCATCCTGTTTCTTTTCAAATACAGAACAGACATATTACTGAACAATTCTGCCTTTTGTCCTCATTTTTAACAATTTTGCCATCTCCATCTAGTAATGGCCTTTTATCACTGTTAGGATTTCTTCATCATACATTTAGTTATATTCCACAGCCACAGGAAGAAGTGGAAAGCTTACATTAATGCTACTCAAATTGACTCCTTACAGAAACAGGATGTACAACCAAATGAAAATACAATAATAATACCATTTAATACAGGGGTCAGCAACCCCCTGCACCCATGCCATGAGCAGTATGCGGTGTCACTCAGGCTCCCCCCACTGGCCCCACTCCTCCCAGCGCTGTGCGGCCAGGTGGCAAGAACTGCGTGCCATGGCAGTGCTTCCCCGGTGGGCACGTTTCCCCGCTGGTGCCAGCAGGGACAAAGACGCCATGGCACGTGGCTCTCTTGGCCCGTCCTGACCCCACCCCCTGCTGGGCAGGGCTGGAGAGGAGCAGAGCAAGTCAACCTCTCTGCTTCCGGCTCCGACCCTGGAGCCAGAAGCCACCCACCGGCTGGGTCGAGAGATGGTCCTGGCTGGGACCATGCCCCAAACCGGAGACCTGAACCTGCCCCTGGCATCAGCTGAGGGTATGATGGGCAGGGCTGGCATAGGGGCTGGCAAAGCTTGCTGATCCCTGATTTAATACATACAAAAAAGAAAGATGGTTCTTGCTTTGGTTTGTGAACAAAAATATTTTAGGCAACAAATCAGCAATCCTGTTAAAATGTCACATACAATCATATACTTACCAGTATGAACATTTTCCTTGTGCTTTTTCAGAGCATCTTTACTTTTGAACCTCTTCCCACAGCTATCAGCCTTGCATATGAATCTAGCATCTCCTCTGCATGCCTCTTTGTGCTGCTCATAACTGTATTGGATAACCAGCAAAAGAAAAACAATATATGAAGACACAGTTACAGAATTCAGACTCATAGAAAGCACTGTGAGCTTAACACATGCCAAAGCAGAGTTCCAAGACCACCTCATGCATTACTTACAGCTGATAGGAATGAAAGCGTTTCACTTCTTTCATAGTTAGGATTCACATAAACTAACATGCTTGAAAGCAAACATGCAAAGGGAAGCCAGCAATGATATAACAGCAGTCCAGTAACTCAGACACAAAACCTCGACTCGGAGCTGAAAGATGTATTGCAAACAGAACACTGAAAACTTCTCAAAGTGTCTCCTGGATTGACATTCTCTGTGCACTGAAGAACACTAGGGGGAAAGAAAAAAATATATATTTTATATAAGGCAAACATCTCAAAACAAAGATATGAATGTAACGTTAGAAAAGATAGGCCCAATCTTCAAAACACACAATTAACTTTACAATCTTTAAGACCAGTGGGACAACTCGCATGCATAAATATTAGGGAGACAAGGTGAATGAAGCAATATCTTTGGCTATGTCTACAGTACAGGGCTCAGTTAAGCCGGCCTAATAAAGTCTGCTTAAAGTAGACCTTATTAAGCCAGCTTAGCACGTCCACATTCAAAATGCCAGGAGACTGCGCACGTCCGCACTGGCAGATGCTAGGTTGCCCTAGGAGTGGTGCATTGTGGGTACCTGGTCCACAGTGCACCACAGCAGAGATGCCCCTCTCTTCTGGCCACTCCTTTACTACAGGAAGTGAGTGACCGCACCACCCTCCATACTGTGTGTGGCAACAGGGAGCCCAAGGAGGTCAGGGAGCCTGATGTAGCCCAGCAATGTGCCAGCACAGCACTCCACACCTTCCCTGTGTTGTGCAGATCCCTCTGGCTCTGGAACAGGTGCTACAGGGCAACTGCCAGTGCAGGGGCAGGGTGCAGCAGTAGTTAAGACTTAAGCACCAGGAAACAGCACATAGAGGAAGGTGAAGTCAAATCACCTGTTATAGTGGGGGAAAAAAATACATAGTCATGATTTAATCCTGCTTTCACACAATCTAATCTAAAGAAACAGCAACTTTCTTTCTTTCTTTCCATGTGCTATTTCCCAGTGTTTGAATCTTAACAACTGCTTTGATTTGCTGTTAGACTGTGACCTGATCCTATGTCTTACACTCCCGTGCATTTACTTCCTACTATTCTGTACATTCCCCCATCTTCAAACTGTCTGATGAAGTGGGATTTTTCTCCCATGAAAGCTCATCCAATAAATAAATTTGTTAGTCTTAAACAGTGCCTCTGGACTCCTTGTTTGTTTTACAACAATATCAGGAGGGTCCTTTGAGAAGGGGAGACACACAGGGTTGGTCGGAGAGGGGGAGAGACAGGCAGGATCAGGCTGAAAAGGGCAAGGAGGAGACAGGGGTTTGGGCAGAGAAGGGGGAGACACCAAGGATTGGGCTGAGAAGGGCAAGGGGAGACACACAGGTTGGGTAGAGAAGGGGGAAACACCCAGGGTCGGGCAGAGAAGGGCGGGAGGGGAGACACACAGGCTTGGGCAGAGAATGGGGAGACACATGGGATTGGGCAGAGAATGAGCGAGACAGGCAGGGTTGGGCTGAGAATGGGGGAGACATACGGGTTTGGGCTAAGAACAGGGGAGACATGCAGGGTCAGGCAAAGAATGGCTGAGACATGCGGGGCGGGCTGAAAATGGGGGAGACATGCAGAGTGGGCAAAGAACAGGGGAGACGTGTGCAAGCTGAGAATGGGGGAAATGCCAGGTTGGGCTGTGATGCCCAGTCCAGCTTAGAACAGGGGAGATCAGTCAGGGAACATGGGAAGTTTGGCTGTGGTCCACACAGCCGGGAATGTTCCCAACTGTGTAGTGCCTTCTAGCCAGTCTCCATCCCTATGTTTTCTGTGGTTGGGAGGCCAATTAAGTTGACTTAAGTCGACTTAATAAAGTCGACTTAAGTGTAAAGTTGACTTTATAAGCGGAAGTAATGAAGTTGACTTTACCTGATGCTAAAGTTGACTTTATTGCCTTGCAATGTAGACAGGGCTTTGTTTAAGTCAACTTAAGGGCCCTTAAGTTGACTTAAGTAGACATACCCTTTTATTGGACCAACTTCTATTAGTGAGGCCTGGTCAAACAGTGTTGGGAGTGGCAACAGGAGATATGCAAGCTACATACTGAAACATGTCTCTCCTCTGTCAACTTACTAACTTTCACATACTGCAGCTTCTTCACTGCACTGCATTGACAGGAAACGCCCTCCAATCAACACAGCATTATTCTTTTCAGGAGGGTGGATTTACTGCATCAGCTGGAGAGTACTTCAAAGACTGATTGTGTAGCTCTCCATTGCCTACTCAATCCTGCTGCATCAATCCATGAGCCTGATGCAGGGGAATCAGTGTAGACATATCCTCAGAGAAACAAGCTTTAGAGCTTACCTGGAGCTTTTCCTCAGGTCTGTGGAGAACATATTCAGAGTGTCACAGCTGAATACAATGCAACAGATTTTTAGCATAAGTAATTAATAGATATTTCAAGGGACCATTCAGGGTGAAGTGGCCCACTGGCATCCCCCCAATCATAGGAAGGAAAGAAAGGTGGGGAGAAGGCACCTTGGGAGTATATTGGGGTTGTTATTGGGTCATAGATTGTTGTAATAAGCCGTACATCTAGTATATATTCAGACCCTGGTAGTTAGTGACTAGCAAAGTCATGAATTTAAAGCGCCTGTGCTCATCTTTTGTAGCTTCAACCTTGTAGTTAGCTGAGACACTCTGATTACCTTTTCTACACCTTTAGAAGAACTCCATGTAAACTCAAAAGTTTGTCTCTCTCATCAACATAAGTCTATCCAATAAAAGGTATTACCTCACACTCCCTCTTTCTCTAATATCCTAAAACTGACACAGCTACAGTGCCTCTATATGCCTACATATTTACAGTTTGAGATTACTATACAATATTGGAAGTTATTCTCAATTACCAATGCACTTTTCTTTTTCTCCCCAAAATGCTGTTAATCTATATACTAAGACTCCACAGTTGTCACTCTGAAGCCTAAAATGTGTGTTTAATCAATATTAAGCAATGGAAGGAGTTACAAGCATGGTTGAGTGCTCATTTTATTTAGAAAAGATGTTCAGTCAGGTTTACCAGGTTCAGTAACACTGAGATTCACAGTTTGTTACCACCCAATTATTAAGGTTTCAGCCTTTTTTAGCTTTGTTGTTTTTAAACTTTACAAATTACACCATATGACAGCATAGACTTCCACATAGTTCTTCATACATTTGATTAGTTACAAATCAAATACCAGATTATAGATTAGAAGGACAAGAGTTTATTTTTGCTTGACAACATTTTATTCCCTCTAGAAATACTACTCCAGAAAATCACATTACTCAGAAGAGCACAGAGGGCATTTGCTTATAAGTAAGAGATATATCATTTAGGGGATGATTACGATGCTATCTACATGAAAACAACAGATCATTTTAATACAAAAAGAGTTTAATGCAATCATGTAATATTATTTTACTCTTTTCCAGTATTAAGGAGTTAGATTAAATAGGGTACCCACCACTAAAACGAAATCTATTGTAAAAAATGGTACACTGATTTCATCTACAATTTGATTTACTACAAGCATAGGTTATTAGATGAAAAACACAGGATAATATCAATTAGACCAGGTAAGTTCTCATGCAAAGTACGTACACATGACTTTAAAAGTTAAAATGCTACGATAATGGGCTGAACTCAAAATGATTTGCTTTTAAATCTTGTCCTTTTTCATGTTTCAATTTAATTTTTGTTCTGACCACAAAGGTTTGATTAAATCAACACAGAGTGGTTTTTATGCCTCTCTCTTTGTCCTTTTACATCTTCAACTCCCTACTTCAAAGTTTGGTTCTAAGTCCACAATGGCAAGCATTAGAAAGATCTGAAATGCTATCTGTTTCCATGAGTCTTCTTGATACAATAGTCCACTGACATAGGCCAAGTTCCTGTTTTGCACCATAGCTCTGATACACTATTCAATGCATAAATTACACAGCTTATTTTTCCATACCAGCCTTGCTAAATGTATAAATTACTTAAACATTAATGGCACTATAGAGATTTAAACGAAAGTCTTTAAGAAATACAGCAAGTCAACATATTCAGAAATTAATGTACTAGGCAAGGTATGAAAAACTAATTCAATTACTAAAGGCAATGAACTTTAGTGCAACCCCAGCCTCTTAAATCACAGAACTACTGGAAAAGAGACATGAAGCTGTAGGCAACAGAAACTGTAGTTAATGATGTGATTAAGCTTACTGATCAGTTTAAAGGGTTATAGAAAGCATTCTTGTTCATACGCACTGTCTTTGTAAGGCTTGTTTAACTGGAAATTTCTTTCCACAGTTTCTGCATTTAAACTCCTTTTCCTCACTAGGTTTTTGGTGCAACGTCTGAAGGTGTTCAGCTAGGATCTCTTGACTGGCAAAACTGGATTCACAATTTGGACATGTGTGGTCCTCTTTGCAACTGAGAGACTCTGCAAAATTGGAGAGGGGGAGGAAAACAAGTCACATGTTAATAAAGGTATCATTTGTAGGCTTTTATATTTCTGATTACTTTAAAAGTGAGGTCCTAATTTGAAAAGAGACTATGAAAAATGTCATAATGGAATTCATCAAGCTGAGAGGGTTCATTTTTATCCTTTAATGAAGTATCAACACCAAATCTGAGGACAAGTAAAGAGTTATTTTTTTTCTAAATGCTAACACTGCAATCAAACTGGATTTTTTCCTTCTTGGTGCATCATCATATCAATCAATCTTTTGCAGGCCAAATTCTGCCTTCAATTATGCCTATGCAACCTTATTCCCTTCCATTTGAATGTACGGATTATAGAAATTTGTTGATAATCAACAATGAAGAACAGAATCCAGCTTACTCTCCCACTGCTGTGTTGCCTTTACTAACATGAGGAAAAAGTAATATAAATGTCGACCTCCAGTTTATCTGTTCACTACAGTGTACACTTCTGGCATTTCAGCAGTATGCCATTCTGATCTAGGAGGTTTACAATCATTTTGCACCCTCTTTCAATGGAGGCAATACACAGGCACAAGAGAGCAGAGAACTGGGCTCCGAGTTTTGTCATTACAAATGAGTAACATATATGTATAGACATCTTCAGTGTCTTACTAGTTAGTCCCCCCCCCCTTGTTTTTAAACACAAAAGCTACTTTTATTATCATGCATTTCCCAGCTGTACCTTTCACACCAGCTTGCTGTAGTTCTTTATTGTTGTTGCTACTATTATTATTATTGTTAATATTATTATCTTCATCTTCTTGGTTAAGGGTCACTTCTTCCTCCTCTTCCTCTTCTTCTTCCATGTCACTGTCAAGGTAGCCGATCAGCAGCTCTGTATCCGTTTCAATATCCTCAACCGCCAGATAGAAAATGTTTTCCCCTTCCTATTGCAATGAGTAAGTACATGCAATGAATCACCATGACAGAAAAATAAAACCCTAAAGCCAGATCCTGGATCCTACAGCAAAGCTGTCTTTTCTAGCTGCTGGAGGATTCAGGTTTCAAAGTCGATTTCCCAGGTGGCAGTGACCTGGCATGACCCTCCTCAGCCCTCTCTCCTGGTTCAGGGTGTGTGGATGAAGTGCCGTTGTGCTTGGGTGAGGCTTGGATGGTGGAATGTTTTCTGGAAAGGATCTAACCTGTGTTAAGTGATAGATTTAGAATAGGGGTTCCCTCTTTCCCATCATCCTCTGCATGCCTAGAACTTTAGAGTTGAAAAGGGAAGCACTCAGAATTCAGGAAGTGCCAAAATGGAAGTAGCTCATGAATGTATGTCTATTCGCATTACAATACAACCTTCAGCTACATAGTGCATTTTTCCACAGCCTTCTTTTTGAATAGATTTTGTAGCCTGATCATAAGCTTAACTACAGAATTATACTCATACGCTCAACAGGCACACTCATAATACAGTTTCATACAATGAGAAAGGTCAAATCCTCAACCAGTATAAATTATTGTAGCTATCCAGATTCATACTCGCTAAATTGCTAACACAGGTATTGTACAAAAATATACCAAGTATATTTATAAATGGATCAGGTGATATAAAAAGCCCTAAAATCATCTCCAGAAACACCCAGAATGAACAAGTAAGCTTTTAAATAGATACATGAGCTAACTACTTTATGTCTCACAACAAAGCTAAAAAAAAGGATAACCCATTTAACAAAAACAGCTGTCTCCTCATAAGGGTGATGTACTAGGCTTCCTTTTCTGCTATACTTAAACCAAGTGCTTTGGGAACTACCCACAGCAACTAAAGAAGAATCAGATTTACCTAATGAAGATTTCCAAGTGCTGTCATAAATCTTAATGCTTATCTGATTAACATCCTGAAAAGTTAATTGAATCTTCTTTACTACATATCTAGACATCTATATTGTAGAAAACATCATAAAAGAAGGAAAAGATAATGATTTTTAGCTTTGCAATATGCAAAGATTAATTTAAACTGTCAGGAGGGATAAAGTATTTAGAATACTTCAGGTCTATAACATATTTAAAAAGTAATTTTCATATACCAGTGAAAACTATTTAATTCAATAAACTTGATGGAAGCACTAGTCTGCAGGGAGCAACCTCATTTTTTGTCCTTTTGTCAGCGAAGGTATTTGAAAATAAATCTAATTACATTTTTCCCCAAGATCTGTATTTAAAAGTGTAATCTAGACAGCAATTCAGTTACCATCCTAGGTCTTGCCTACATCTAAGAGGTGCTGGGTTTTATATGACATTGTTGTGTGCTGCAGGGAACTTTAAAAACATCATCTGTAACTCTGATTTGAAGGAAGAACACAGACAGGATGCAAACACTGGTAGACATCACCTTTATGTCATTGTTCATCTTAGCCAGCAGACAGAACCTTTATACCATTGTCCAGCACAGCGCAACTCATTCTAAAAGCAACGCAATTCTATAAATGTCTATGGAATGTAACAACTGTTTCTAATATGGCAAAGATCATTTGATTTGAAGTGCTAGACAGATAATTATTAGTATGAGTTATGATTCACAATACATGGACTTTTTCTGCAGCTGACCCACATGACGAATTTCTAGAGAAGACAAGGAGAATTCCTTGATCAAGGCAAATGGAAGAACAAGCCCATTATTACAAAAACTTATGTAATGATATAAATTTACACATAAAAATAGAGGAATTGCTATAATGGATCAGACTAAAGGCCCATCTAATTCAGGGTCCTCTCTCCAATAGCAGCTAGTAGCAGCAGTTTCAAAGGAATTTGAAAAAAATCCTGCAGGAGTACATTAGACAATAATGGTCCCCAAAGAAAGCTTGTTCCTAATGCCCTTTAGTTAAAGTTTGTCTTATGACCTGAGAGTTTATATCCCTTCCATCAACAAATAAGGTTCAGAAAGAAATTACCCCTGTTAGAATGTCATGGATAGTGATTCTTGCATCTGGCACTGATTACTGTCTGAAGCATGATACTGGACTACAGGGAATATTTGTTTGAGCCAATATGGTAACTGTTATGTTACACCTACACTTTCAATGCTGTATGTCACTGTAGTTTTTAGAGCTAGCCTCTGTGACTATATGAATTGAGAATGATTCTCTTGCTGTATGATCTGTATTATAGAAGATCTCTCCTTCAGTTTAATCTTTTCGGTTGACATTTGGGCATTTGATGAGAGGTAGTTATGTCGTCACTCGTCAGTAGTTCAGTGTACTTTTCTACAGGACAGATGCTCTAATTCCTGAGTATAACCAAGCTTAGCAGTTGACTCAATGGGTGTTTGAACTTCATAAGGAATGCTGGGTCAGACCAACTGGCTAGAGCTGGGTTGTCCCCCTCTCCCCCAACACAACATGGCTTTTTCTGTACATGGAAATTTTGAAATGTTCTCATTTTTTCAAACAAAAGGAAAAGAATTTGGTTGTTCCCTCTCATCTTCACTTTTTTTTTTAACTACTAGAAAAAGGAAAACTCTGCCTAAAATAAATAAATAAATAAATAAAAACCCATGAGCTTTTTAAAAAAACTGTTTTCTTTTTACCAATATTTTTCATGAATAATATTTGCCTTTATAAAAACAGCATCCTCTCTATGACAGACATCAAACTTTGCTTGTTGTTTTTATATTACATCTAGTTTTTTCATAATATAAAGAACCTGAAGTGGGAGAGGTACAAAGAAGGGGGTTCCAGAATCTTAATGAAAATAAAGGTGGGGATGAAAATGAATTCCAGATAAAAGAGCAGTTACAAATTTTGAACGTGGCAATTCAGATAATCAGATAAAATATACTTGTTCACTGTCTTTCCTTTGTGCCAAATTATTTTATAAATCAGTTATACATGAGTGAAGCATATTTATTATGTACTTTATAATAGCTGTTTTCCATCTCTCAGATGATTTTTTATTCATAGTCCCCTACATTTAAAAATGAACAGCTCTTTTGGACTTGTCTTCTCACATATTTAAATATGTTACTATGTGACTGTCATGATGCATGGTCTCCTCTAACCAAAAGGAGAAACTGTGGTGCATCTGGGAGCATAGTCCAACCAGGGAGCCTGGCCCATAGAGAAGAATTAAAAGCATAGGGAACCCCAATTCCCAGAAAGCACCACAATGCAATTTCTGAATCAAACATTCAGTTTTTTGGCCAAAATATTTTGGATTTTGATTTATTACCGAGAACTCTAAATTTTCCCTGTCATTTTTTTCCAACCTGCTCTATAGATCACCACCTCCTCTCTGAAGTAGGTTCTCTCCAGTAGCCTTCTAACAGGATGGCTACCTAATCCCTGCTCAGTTTAGTACTCTGTCCCCGTCTAGTGATGGCTCTGACACCTGTAGGGATTGATGGACTTTCTACAGCCATGACTACCTGAGATCTTTTATTCAGGCAGCAGAGGTCCATGCTTTAAGACCCAGAAGTTCCAGGGTCCATCTGCATTTCTGATGACCAAGCAAGGTGTCATGCTTTAACTTCTCAGATACTCTAGTTGCCTGTAGATTTCCAGGAGACTGGTTTGAGTTCCTTCTTCTCTACCTATCTTTGGACACCCTCACTTAAAGACTGCATGGACTTTTTAAAGTCATATCCATGTTCACATCAGGTATACCATGCTTTCCTAAGAAGGATTTACTCAAATTATGCTGCTTTTTGCAGGCATATATTTCAAAGTATGTTGAACAACATTCTAATAATAAAGCAAATATTAATACTCATGCCAATTGCTATTCCCCTGGCTTGCAAGGGGTGACCTATCTGCTTTCTTCTCCTACTAAGAAGACAGAATGTAATATTTACTTTTCATCATTTGAAACAAAAATGAGGATGAGCCAAAGCCATGAAGGTTAGCTCTGACTAAATACAACCCCACTTTAAAAGTTTATTGGTGTTTGGATTTGGTGCTACAGTTTGAATTCATCTCTGATTAAAACATTATTTTATTTAATTTGAGAAATGCTGAGCTATACAAAGTACAAGGATCTTTCCAGAGGGGTAGCCATATTAGTCTGTGTACAGCAAAAACGACGAGTGTCCTGTGGCACCTTATAGACTAACAGATTTATTTGGGGCATAAGCTTTCGTGGGCTCTAACCCACTTTGTGTTGCAACACATATATGAAGTTCAAACCTATAACATTTACTGCCACAGAAAACCATTGAGGATCAGCAATTTAATAAGCCTTAAACAGCACTGGATCTTCATGAGCTCAGTCCTGTAATGTGCTAAGCATCTCCTAGAGGCACTAAAATGCTCCCCCTTGCTCCCACAATTCTAGTTCCTACTGAAGTCAATGGAAATTATGAAAGCTCAGCACAATGGTGAATGGGAATCTAGCTCCTCCAGGATATATTCAGGACCTTGCAGGATTGAGCCTTTTAGGTTGGAACCAGTCCCTGTTGAAATCAATGGAATGACTACCACTGGCAAAAGTGGCAGTTAGATCAAACCTTAAATGAACAGAAACTTTACATTTGAAGCTATAGTAGGGAGGATCCAGTCACCCTGATGCTTTGGATGACAAAACATGTCACAGTCTCTCAAGAACATGACTCCCAGACCGCAAGGATAATATGATAACCTAAATGGCTTGGGCTCTAATCTAGCAAAGAACTTCAACATATGCCTATCTTTAAGCAGAATAATAGTCCCATTTACTGCATTAAGACTGCACATGTTCTTACTTTAGATATATACTTATGCAACAGGGCTTTAATTCCAAAGGGTAAATGTAGGTCTTCCCCCCACTTCCACTTCAAAATTACTCCCATAACTAACCACTGTGTCACTATTAAAAAGTCAGCATTTATCATAAAGTACAACCTAGCTGGTACCTGAGATAGGACAGTTTTTACAAATACTTGAGAAGAAATTACTGTGGCAACTGTTTTGATTAATTAATTTCTACCTTTGTAACACTGTACCTCAGCAAGCAAAACTATTAATCAGCAATTAGACAGTTGGCATAAGTTATATTGGCACTTACCTTGAAACTTCTATAATAGCCACAGTTGCTTCAGTGTTTTCAGGCTCACACTCTAAGTTTAATTCAAATGCCTATTGTGATCATAGTAAATGGATTATACAACTATAGTTTGAAAACCCCGCTGGCGAAAATAGCTATTTCACTCTTCCAACACTGCCTATTTTGTGTCTTTGCTTTGTCAGTAACACAATATCTGAAAATCACTAATATACTGTATGCTCAACAACTAATAAATGTGTATGACCTTGGAATTAAATAATTCAGTCTTTTTTCCCTAAAATAATAATAAAAAACACATAAACCGCCATACTAAATTCTGTCCTCTGAGTATCCAGGATGTAAAGAACTGTGTTCATTTTACTACTTATGTTGCATGACATGTTAATCTTGCCTTTGTAGTTACTAAGACACTAGTAGATTTCAGATTTTCACAAAACTCTCCTGTAATATGTAAATTTATTAAGCAGCTTATCTATTTGTCCTTGCTTTCCTTGTGTTCTCCCAACCACCCATAATTTCAGTCTTGCCTGTTAGGCAGAGATAGACCCGTTGTACTATATTTATTGTAGTGTTGAATGATTTCCAAATACTAATGTTCCAGTATTACAATTGTTAAGTATGGCTTTAACCATTCTACTGCTTCATAGTAAATACCTCCTTTCACATTAACCTTTGCCATTTAATTATTCTAACTCAGAGTTTGGTGAGTTAGTCCGGACCACCACAGTGTGTGGTTGTTAATGAACAAAGTACCTGAATTTAAAGTTCTGGTTGGCTAGGATTCTATTTATAAAATAGTTTTAACATTAACGATAAAGTGGCTTTAACTCCACGTTAGTATACAGCTGAGATTGTTTACCAACTGTCATTTTTAAAAGTGATAAATGTACATACATAATATTAAGAATACTGCAAATATAATACTCTTCCAGACCAATTTTTTTTTTAAAAAAGCACAGCTCCTATAAGATATTTAATAGAAGTCCTTTGCTTTTGATGACAAATACAATGGACAGTTTGGATTTTACAAGTCATGGTTGTGTTACTTGCTCGACATGGACTAAAGCAAAGATAGCAAACAGATTCCAGTTCACATCATCATCTGTGCCCTGAAGAAGATTTGCCCACATAAATGCAATCCAGAAATAATGACTCCATGGTTGTCTACTAACAGAGGATACAAGTTGTAACTCAATTGTCAGTTGAGATTTTTGTGCATTGAATTTTTTCTTCTCCTGAGTTCAGGGTAACAGAACAGACCACTTCCTCTATCACAAGCTCCTCTACATCAGTGGCTTTCAAACTTTTGTTCTCGAAACCTAGTTGAAAAAAAACATGCATGCCCATAACCCAACAATTACATCTTTGAGCAATGCATTCCAGTCTTTGCGCGATGGCAGCAGAGGGTGCTGCGAAGCAGTGCCTGAAGTACTGGGTCCCAACCCTAAGTCTGAAAACCACTGCTCTACATTGTAAGTGAATTCAAGTCAATATGGATTTGTGAAGTATACAGAAATGAAAATTGGTATATCATATGTACACTCCAACCTGTCAGTATGCTACCAATGTTTACATGCTAGTATTATTCAGGAAACAACTGTTAAAAATATTTTCTGATTGTTGGACTAAAAAGGAACATCTAAGCACCCTATTTTGTTACAAAATCCTAACCTCAAGCACTATCAAAAGCAGTTTTTTAGCTGAGCTATCAAATTAAGTACATGCGACAACTGGCTTTAAAAAAAAAAAAAAAAAAGAGTATCTTTAGCCAAGCAAGTTCTCTTTGTGGTCCCAAATGGAAGCACGTGTACAAATCTTAGAACCTAGTGCTCTTAAATGTGATTCTTGAGCAATCATCTCAGGAGTTTTTCTTTTGTATGTATTCTAGTCCACTTGGCAACATGGCTTATTTGTGTGTGTGGCACATGTACACAGTTAATCCCCTTTTAAATCTGAGACCATGAACTATTCAACAAATATGCAATCAGCTTCATTCTGCCATTCTTATGTTGAGTACTACATTTTACACTCTGCAAAAATTATGGTGGCAAAATCTGGTTCTATAGCATTCCACAATCTAGATGAATGTTTTTCAACCTTCAGTGGACAGGGAAACATGTAAAGGTATTAATCTTTTTATGTAGAATACCAGATGAAAACATTCTCAAAAAAGCTGGTAACAGTGGTGGGAGATTTAAAATGCCCCCATCGCAGCAAAGCTTCCAGGCGTGCATCGGCATCTGCCACCACGTGCCTGGAAGCTTTACTGCGTCTGGAGCATTAAATTGCTCCTTCCCCCTTCCTACTCAGCTCCTGCTCCAACTCTCACCCCTTCTTCCCAACATGGAAGGCACAGTGTTGGTCATGAACACCCACAGTACGTCTGGGAAGCACCAGTATTCCAGCTGAAAAACATTTGTCTAGATCAGTGTTTCCCAACAAGTGTGCCACAGCACACTGGTGTGCCGTCAGTTCCGAGAAGGTGTGCCAAAAATTTTTTTGAAAAACCTACTCAAAGAGCTCTGGACTGGTTCACTGGCTCATGAGTATTCATGAGTTCATTTGGAAACTATATAGTGGTGTGCCTCAAATTAATTATGGGTAGCAAGGTGTGCCATGGCAGAGAAAATGTTGGGAACCACTGGTCTAGATCAAAAAGTTCCACCTGGACTCTAAAAACTGAAGAGACAAACTCTGCCAATGAAAGGAGATGGAATTTAGACTCTGTTTGGGTTTCTATTAATTCCTGGGCAGAATTTGTAGTGGACTTCAAAAATGCTATTATACCCTTTACAGGTAATGTTAGGAAAGGCTCGTAGCAGTCATGATATGAGGGAGCATTCAGTCCTAAGACATCTTTGCTCTCTAATTAACAATATTCTTATATTGTGTAGTTCATTGTAAGTACTAGTAACAAATCTTTATTTCTAACTATACTGTTTGAGCAGATGAAAATCATTATTAGAACATTTATCCACAGCACAATCTGAAAACTGAACAATGGGTTAGAAAGATAAAATTAAAATTCAATAGTAATTTTATAATCCCAAACTCCACAAGAACGCCTCCTTTTCATACACTAAAAATGTCTTGAAGTTAACATTATGAGAATTTCTGCATTTCACAAGGGTAATTACAATGTGCCAAAGAGCACAAGGGGTCTGGAACCCCCTCTGAATTTAAATATTCTATTTTCTCCTGTTAATTAGAGAATTAGCCCTCTACTCTATGTAATTATCCTGACATTCCATTTTAATCAATTGAACTCTAAAGATTAGGATTCTCTTGTCTTTGATCTAGATAATCTGTATTATGAATAATTTTAATGTTTTAATTGTTCTAGTGCTTTTTCAGCAACACAACTGAATTAGCAGCAGTAGCAGCAGCAACTAAATAACTAGAGTTAATTATATACAAATTGAAATCACTTTGCTGATATAAATTAAGAAGCTTACTGTTGGAATGCTTGCAAAACATGGTCTAACAGAGTAACCTTGTATTGCCTTTATGAAGGCTGTCTCAGTTCAGAACAACTTCATCCATCTTTCCCTTCAATGGTTTCTTCAAGGTTACCTGCTCTCTGGTTTCCAGCACCCCACCCATTGCTGTTCTGAGTGGAGACCCATGTCTGCTTCCCTTTTGAGAGGAATATTTCAAGGCTGCACAGTTCAATGGATAACAGGAATGACTGCTCTAAGTTACCATGCAGAATTCCTAAGAAAGCGTATTTTATTCTTAAGGTTAGAGTCATAACAGAGAAAATACTTTAATACAATAAAGTAACATACAAGCATACCACTAAGGTTACCAGAATTAACCCCAAAGACTGGGACCTCTGTGAACCAGCCTTTCCTATTTACTGGCTCAGGAGGAAGGCCTTAAGTCAGTCAAACACACTATTTAACCAAAAAAACTCTTTTTGCTTGTCAGCCCCTGGAGAAAGACAGACAGACACACACATACACACACACACCTTTCTGTGGAGTGGCTTCCCTGGGGAGGTAACACCACGAGTGCATTTGCCTAATGACCCCTGCTGCTGTCCAATTTGGTTATATATACAATTCCAGAATAACACATACAAATTTGCAGTTTTAGTACAATGAATTTAAAAGACTAATTCAATAAAGTTTAACTTAATTCTGTAAAGTTCACTCTGGGTATTGGAGGAAATTGCCAATCTATCACAAAGGCAATACAGGGACATTTTATTTAGCTTTAATCATAAATAAGGGTTCCATTACAGGAGCCATAGCACAAACAGAACTCCCATTGATCCAGCGCCTTGAATAAAAACAACAGAAAGGGGCCTTAAATTTGCATTTCAGACTACCAAATATTTTTACATTAAAGTAGTATGGTGGTGGGCGGGGGAGGGGGGGTGTATTACACTGAATGTCAGAGATCTGGCATCTGCCTCCTATACATTAAGGAAGACTCCAATGTTGCAAAGACTTCCATATGCATTTAACTTTAGGCACTGTGAATAGTCCCTCTGACTACTAACATTGTGCAAAGTCATGCACACATATGAAGTGTAATGTTGGGGCTTTAGCATGCAACAAATAAGTTAAAACATTTGGGATTTCTGGTATACCATTACTGATGCCCAAAGATCAATAAGGCAGTCTGAAAACGGGGGCAACTAATCTGCCTTTCATTATTTCATATTATGCCCACTCAGTCTACTCTTTAAATGGAATATTCCTAGTCTTTTCAGTATCTTCTAATGTGGAACTCTTCCCAGGCCTCCAGTCATTCTTGTTACCCATCTTTCCGTTGCTTCCATTTCTGCCACTTTTTAGCACAGAGGGACCAAAATGAAATCCATTATTCAAGGTGAAGGTATGCTGTTCATAAATGGCATCATATTTTCAATATTATTTTCTATTCAGTTATTTATACAACTTAACATTTTCTTGTTTTGATTGGTTGGGTGTTTTGTTTTAAAGATTGTTGAATATTGCAGTCAGGCTCTCTGCTCTGTGATGGTCATGGTTTTTTTACTGAGCAACTCGAGTTAATTTATGATCTCGTGAAGGGTATGAGTCATTCAAACTATTCTTTCTAAGGTACTGGCTTTCAAACTGTGGGGCAGATCATGACAAGATTATCAAAGGGACATGAGGCTGGCTGAGTGTCTGGAGCAGGGCAGGGCAGCAGTGGGCACAGTGGGTAGGGAGTCATAACAGTTAGCACTAGGGCAGAGAAAAGCAGCCCCTTGCTACTTCACTCAGCCTTGCCCCAACTTGGTAGCAGTCTGCTGTTCTCCCTCTCCTTCCTTCCCTGACTACTGAGGATTCTGGCCAGGACACTCCACTGGTTGCAATCACATTATTTAAATCTTGCAGAAACAAGAGGTTCTGGGCAGGGGGGAGAGAGGGCAAGGTGCCCCAAATTATTATGTGCTGCACTGCCATGGGCTTTTCCAGGGATGTAGCCCCCGGAGTCCTGCTGCTGCCCCACCTATGAGCTGCCCATTCCTCTCAGCAAGTGGATTTCTGGCCCAGATTAGTAGAAGGGGTTTTTTGGGGGATGAAGTACAGTGTAGTTATGTGACTTCACTGGAAGGGGGGAGGGTGCAAGGCAACAAGAATTGGGAACCTCTGTTCTAATCCACATTACCTTGCATTAGTTGACAGTATTCTCCATTGCCACCATGTTGCTAATTCAACTACCTGATTCTAATAACAGTAGTTAATTTTAATAATATTGCATAGTTTCAGGTGTAGCTCAATCAGTTTCTTCCTCATTTGTTTCAGAACTCTTGTATTAAGCCATCTGTACCTGGTGACTTTTTAGTCAGCTCTGTAACACACAGCACACAGGCAGACTGATGAACCCACACTCAGCCCCACTCATGCCATTTGAACAATATCATTAAGCAGCATCTTCTCATTTGACTCCTCAATTTTTGGCAATGCCTCATTTTTACTGTCAGAAAAGAGGAGGTCTCTAAACACATTTAGATTTTCTGCAATGACTAATCAATTACTGACTTCTGGTAATCTAGTAAACCCACTAAGTCTCTTCAAGGCTTCCACTGAAACATTTCAAGCATCTTCTATTTGCTTTAAAATTATTTTCAGATTCTGCTTTCCCAGAACATGCCAAAAGACTTTAATGGGAGTCTGGGTGTGCAAGAACAAGATAACCCCTAAATAATTAGCTCTGATTCAGCTAGATATATAATCATGTGCTTATCTTCAAGCATATGAGTAGAACCACTGAAGTTAGACAGAGGCTTAATTACTTTGCTGAAACAGGACTGCAAAGAGAAACTAACTGTAGCAGTATTGCAAACTATTGTGGAAATATGAATTCAAACTGTTTTTAATATAAACAGTGCTAGAAATGGAAGCAAAAGTAGATTTTAGATGATTACAAATTCTGTGCAGCAAACTTCAATCAGCATGATCTTAATTAAGACTTTCAAAGACTATTCTAGACTCTTTAAAATGCCTGCAGTCCTTGACCTTGTTAGTGTTTGAGATGTTTACTTCTGGTACATCTTTGAAGACAAACATTTAATTCTAAAAAGTGGGACCGAGAAAGAAAGGTATTGAAGTTGTGTTTCTTATAGTCTGCTATTTTGCTGCAAGAGATAAAGACTAAACAAGAGAGCAAAACATATGCAGATTAAGAACATGAAGTTAAAGTAAGAATTCTACAAATTTACCTGGATAGCAGCCAGGTTCTTTTGTTCCTGTGATGGTGCTTCATGGACAAAACGCAGCCAGTTAGAATATCTTGGATTGCTGGCATCCAGAACGTAAAGGACCTCACCTTTACTCCCACGAACCTGAAATATTAAAAACCATTGAACAAAATGAAAGCCAGAAACAGTATGTCACAGAAGGGGGAAAGATTAAATCTTATATGTAAAGGGAAAAAAATGAAGTTCTGGATTAATTTTTGTTTTATGTTTTAGATATGAGCACAAAGACTTTGAAGGTGTCCAGTCCTACTGGCATTTGTCAGATGAATCCTGCTTTCAGCACGTATGTTCAGATTTTGGTGAAGATTCTTTTCTTATTTTTTTGCGCTTCAAATACATGATGCATTATTTCCTTATGATGCCTCACAGTAGGTGTACATCAGAACTCCTACAACTATGTCAACTTCTTCCACTCTGTTAATTCTCTTTTCCTCAAACTCTTACTGAATCTATTTCTTTTTCTTGACTGACTCCATCACCCCCCTCCAACTCCCTGCAAACACTCTTCCTTATACTCCTCTTTTGTTTTGAGGATCTTACCAAATTTTCCAAAAACTTATATAAGCTAGACGGCACTTTCATCTTCCTCCCTTACCACTCCATCCTCTTCCTCTCCCACTCCTCTTCACTCACCTCCCTTACATATCTCAGGATTTCACTCCTACTGTCTGCCTGGTTTTTTGGTCTCCCCTCCTGTCTCTCTACCCACCCATTTCATCCCTACCAATTTATTTTATGTCTGTTTGCTTCCCTCTGGCTCCTTCCCGTCTGCTTAGATGTTGTCCATCCTGAATTTTTCCACCCAGTCTAATCTACCTATCTCCCTCCTCTCTTTATTCTCCAAGACATCTGAGCAGAATGCCTCCTCCTCCACTCCCTTCTTTCATTTCCCCAGTCTAGCTTCCAACTTAATTCCACTGACATGTAACTCACCAAGGCCACTAACGTCATCATTTTTAGAGAAACTAAAGGACACTTTTTCTGTTTGTAAGTCCCTTCATTCGTGAGCTTCTTCAGCCCTCCTCACCTTATTCTCCTCTTCCCTTAGCTTTTGCTCCTTTGTAGTTTCCCATTTCTCCTTTTACCATATTGTTTCCTCCTTTGGTAACTCTTCTTCCTCCCCTCTTCTGGCAAGCTGCCATACTCCTAGGTTCCCTTGCTGTTCTCCCATAACACTCTCTCTCTAAGTGATCCATCTGTACTCATAGTGTTCCACATCCACCTCTCTCTGGCAAGTTTTGCACATCCAAATACTTCCTACCTTTTACCTGCAGCCATCTCAAATTCCATGTCTAACTATGGATTCATATTTCCTACTAATCCCTTGTTTCTAATCTTGGTTTTATTTATCTGCAATGATATCTCTCTTTGTTTTCCAGTTTCCCACCTCCCACCACCGGGTATCAACTTCTCTCTCTTCCTTGCCACACTCATATTGAGCCTTTCACTAAATTCCATTTCTTCTCTATCTCACCAAACGTATACTTTACTCCTTTATCCCTGCCACTAAAATCTGTGATTGCTATTACCTCCTTCTTCTTCTGCACCCCTGAATCTCATCTCTCCCACCAGTTTATCCAAATGCCTTTCGTAAGAATCATATTCTTCTTGTAATAGGTTCCTCATTGAATCATCCAATTGTAGTTTTGTCTTCTGTCACTTTAAAGGCCTTTTCCTCAGTCGAGGGGTGCATTCAAACTTACTGTGCATCTCCTCTTAGTCCTCTAAACTTCCTTAAGCTTCATTTCTTACAAGATGAATATAAACATGTGGCCCCAATGGTCACCAACCAATCTTAAATTGCAGTTGACTGAACTTTCACCTGAGCAGTGGAGAATTTGATAAAAATCAGATTAATATAATATGCAGGGGGGGAAGGATTGCAAGTTATTTAATTAGCTTGTGAAGGAAATGTGTCTTTCATTAAGTGAAGGGGCTACTTCAAAAGGCGGCCCTGTTTCAAGAAAGGCACATTTTACATGTCCAAGTGCAGCTGATGAATGAATGATCATCACACTTATTCCACCTTAAAAGGCTAGTGATAGGAAAAATCAACCTCTCTATCAACGTTTACCGGCCCATAACCCTGACATCTTGTCTGTGATATTGTCTGATTTTTCTCAGGTCAGGTCTGGTCAGTATTTGGATGGAAGAACCACATAGGAGGTTGCACCGTATGAAGTGTTCTTGTCCCACAAAATCAAGTGCTGCTGGAAATCATTAATGATTCCACAGCATTTTTCCTTTAAAAACCCTGTTGTTCTGTCCACATTCAAACTCAGGCTGGCAGAATGCAAATATCTATGTTTCCACCTGTAGTTTCAATTGGCTAAATTATTCTTCTCCCCCCATTCTAAAAACACATCTAGGGGAGTGGTAGCAATATGTTTGCAGCTTCCCATCCCAGAAAAGGCTACCTTCCAGTTGTGAAATGCAAATGTATATATTTATATTGTAATATTCCATGCATCATTGAAATGCAGTTTCTTGTGATGTGGAGGATTCAGGCGTATGAAGATCATGCTGTCACAGTATTATTCTATATGGTTTATTTATATATGAAGCACATTTTTCCATCTCAAATTCTCATCATGCCTTTATATTTAAATTGCTGACATTCTTCCTGTATTTTTTCTAAAAGATTTAATATCAAGTGTTTTCTGCATGACTGTTTAAACTACAGGATCTAAGATATTTTAGAAAGAAAAATTGAAGCAATCAATGTTGATCTTAGATTAAAAAGCCAACACCCAAAAAGCTACTTTTGCAACTACACAAACAAACATACAAATCTTCAGAATATGTTACTCCCCTCCCAAACAGCAATTTGTTTCTTCTTAGGAGAGACACTTCATAAAAGGCTGTCCATATTTCAAATTTAAAGGCCAAATTCTGCCTCATAAATGTAAACAGATCCAACTGTTGAAGTAAAAAGGTCATGTGCGTACATCTAAAAATAGATTTTGACCTAGAAATAACAATACAGTACATTACTTCATTTGGAAAGATAGACCAGTATATTAACTGCTGCTTGAACTAGGAATATAGGTGGACTTCACATAATCACACTTTACGTTAAAGCTCTGTATTTCCACAATAGCACAAGTGTATGTTATACTCACAGTGTAAAAACATCTGAAAGCCAAAAGTGAGCACAAAAGTTACACTACGATGCCCACAATGTTCTAAACATGAAACCTACAGAATGCAATCCTTGTATGAAAATGGTTAGCAACACAGAATTACATCTTTGAGCAATTAAAGACAAGCTAATGGTTTTGGGACTTGGCTCTAGCTACCGAGAGTGTGGGTGAAGGAGGCCCACCAAGCTGGTCCTAGAAAGGTTTTCATCAGATCTTGACTTAGGTTGCAGAAGAGAAGCAATCAAAGTTCCCATTATAAAAGCCATATGTTCTACCTTTCTTTTAATCTATTTTTTCATTTGCTTAATCCTCAAATTATATTGGAAGAATTTATATTCATCTCAGTTTTACAGTCATCTCAGTTGGGTGCTCTCAATCCCTGCCAACCCATGAAGAAATGTCAAATGTACATCAAGGACTTAACACATAAGGAAACTATTGACCAAAATAATCCCATAAAACCTTGAAGACATGTGTTAGATTTTCTATTGCTTTTTTCACCTCATAAAGACATAATGTTGCATTAAATATACAGATGTGAAACAGAGGAAAAGTCAAGGAAAATATATTCAAAACACTGTAAGTTACACTGAACTGGATTAGTGACATTTACTGTGTCCTGTTCCCACTGATGAGCCAGCAGGGGTTCCTATGAGCCCTTTCCTAACAGAGCAAGCCTCTCAGTCCCATGAAAAAAAAATCTCAACTTTTATTTATAAAAGAATGCCTCCAGCCCTTATCCTTACAAAGGCAGCCATAAAACTGTAAACTAATGCAAGCCAATCACAAGGGTGCAAAGGAACAAACAGCTGGGCTCCATTCTACAGCATGAGGCACAGGGACCCTAAATGCAGGCATTGAACTACAGTAATCAGGTTTGGAATATATCCCCAGGAATCATCTCACTAAAATCTTTCAGCTGGTCCTCAGGCCCAGTGGTGTGACCATGGAACACAGGAATGAGTTAAGCTTGGAGGCATAGCAATCAGTCAAAAAATGTTTCACAAATGCATACTAAAATGTTGTGCCCAGATGTGCTAGAAACTGTTCAGCCATCCAATGGGATAGAACTAAGATAGCTGTCACTCAAACAGATGATGTATTGCAGGTGTGTTCATGGCTGCCATAACTACAGCCACTGTAGGAAAGGGATTTCCTCTCCTGCATGCCCTACGAGTGCCAGTAGGAAAATATAAGAAATGTATTGTAGACCCTCAAAGATACGAACACTTTGGGTATGGACACTGTTTGTAATTCTGAACAAAACATTATGGTACTGTTACCAACTATGCCCATCAGCTTGGGGATATGCTCTTTTATTAGGGTTACTTTCTCTTTGGGGAAGATGGTAATTCTATCAGTGTGCTGCTTGTGTCACTTGTGTTTCTATATAGGTGCATCTGTGCGGACTGGTTCTATCAGCACTCTCAGCTGACCCCTTATGTGTCCCTGAACTCAGTAGGCTGGGTCACACAAAACTTCTCTGCTGCTACCCTTATATGCCCCTGTACCACACCAAACTAGGCTTGATTATGGATCTTGAGCAGGCTGGGTCACACAGCACTTCTCAGCTGCTACCCTTATATGCCCCTGGACTCAGGCAGGCTGGGTCAAAACAGCACTTTTCAGCTGTCACCCTTATATGCCCCTGGAGTCAATCAGGCTACTATCCCCATCAATGAGCAAACCTTACAGGGTTGTGGGCATCACAGGGATCTTTGGCTAGGTAATAGAAGCGTTGCTGCAAAGCGATATAGAGAAACCAAGACCAGAAAGGAGAGGGAATGATGTCTGGAAACTGGCTTGATAACACAAGGCATTTTATTGCTAGGTATCTAAAACTTGCACTAATAATTACAGAAGGAGAGAAGAATATCCCCAAAATACCCAGTTATAGCATTGATAAACATACAAGGAAAGAAAAACACCCAGCTACAATATTACCTAGATTCTACTGTATCAGGCCTAGAGAGAGTCATAATTAACAAAACGGGAGTGAGGTTGGGGGGGGGGGGGGAATCTCACCACTCTGTGTAGCAGAAAGGTTTCCAGGTTGTGCAGATCAGGGTCAGAGGCTGGATGGAAACAAAGCTCCCACAGCAATCAGCAAAAAAAAGCCAGATCCCAGTGGAAATGATACAGCTTTAGATCCAAGCATCAGGATGCAGGACTCAATCCAGACTCACACAGGATTCAGACAGGATCCAATCAGGACTTGCACAGGACACACACTACTGTGTGTTGGATGTGGGTAAAGGTTTTTTATAAGGACTTGTTTACGTGGCCAATACACATTCCTGGCTGGGTGTAATGGTTCAGAGAAGCTCACAATACAGTCAGGCAGACTCAGTATTTTGGGGATCAATTATCATGTCTGTGACTAGAATGGTCTGATAATTGCTGAGTTTGTTCCTGTTGGTGTGAGATCTCCCATTATGCAATGCTTCCCTGCTTCTTCAATCCCAGAGTTCAGTGCAGCTCCTGCTTCTTCAAGCCCAGGGTTCAGTGCAGCTCCTGCTTTCGAGCCTGGCTTTCCATAGTCAATGCAAATGAAGCTCCATTAACTGTGCTGCTGGCTTTTGGATTTGGGTAGATAAGGATGTCTCCCACTTTCTACTGTTTTTGGTTTTCAGTTCAAGCAGAGGTTGGGGAATGTGTGGGGGGGAGGCACAGGCTGGATACTATGCTCTGATTCCTCATGAACAGAGCTAACACGTAACAGTACTACCATAGTCAGTGTCCTCCAGCTGAAGATGGCAGAGCGCTCTTCAGAGGTGGCACCTGGGCACACTGCCTGGTTTGCAGGCAGCTACTTGCCCTATTCCTGTTTCTTGTCATTGGGCTGAACTGAGGGAGGTGGGCTGCCCTGCACCCCTGGCACTACAAGCCCCAGCCCCTCAGCCACCTCTCCCCAGGGCTCACCCTGCTCAGTGCACTGTTTACCACACTCCAAAGGCTGCATGTGGCAGGGGCTGGTACCAGCCAGATGCCAACACTACTCCCTCCCCTACCTCTTGCACTCCCAGAGGTACTGGCAGGATCCCGCAATGCACACATGGGCAAAGCTGGGGAGCATCCATGCACCACCTGTGGCTCTTTAAAATTCCTCTAGAATGCAGCTGAGTTCCACTCCAGCTTCAGGCCAGGCTTTGGCTGCAACCTTCAGTTTCCTGCAACCAGCAGCATCAGCAGGGAGCTTTCTTTCCTAGGAAACAGATTCAGGTGTGAGGTGTGAAAACAGCTTCCCCCTCCTTATGAAGTGAGGTGGGTGGGGGCCAAACAGTGCCCAGCACAGACCCTGGACTCCTTCTACTCTGCATGCCAACCTTGCAGCACAGGCATAGAATTAGGGGAAATTCTATGTCCACAATGATCTGGCCTGGCCTGGACTATATGAATTCATGGTTCTAAGGGCCCCACTCTCCAGCCAAACCTGCAGCACTCTATCAGAAGGGATTCACTTCCTAAATATTAAACAACCCTACATCAAGAGGCTGCAGGAAAGTCTGCATGCCACTACTGTTGCCAAGAGGGAAAAAATGCTTTGCAAGTGTTTTGGAGGATAGTATCACAATTCAAAAAGATTTGGACAAACTGGTGATGGTCTAAGGTAAACAGAATGAAATTCAATAAAGACAAGTGCAAAGTACTCTCCTTAGGAAAGAACAATCCATTGAACATACACAAAATGGGCAATGACTGCCAAGCAAGGAGTACTGCAGAAAGCGATTTGGGTGTCATAATAGAGCAGAAGCTAAATATGAGTCAACAGTGTAACACTGTTGCAATAAAAGCAACCACCATTTTGGGATGTATTAACAGGAATTTTGTAAGACATGAGAAATAATGCTTCCACTCTACTCTGCCCTGACTAGGCCTACACTGGTGTATTGTGTCCAGTTTTGGGTGCCTCATTTCAGGAAAGATGTGGACAAATTTGAGAAAGTCAGGAGAAGCGCAACAGGAATAATTAGAGATCTGGAAAACTTATGATGGAAGATTGAAAGAGCTGGGTTTGTTTAGTCTGGAAAAGAGGAGACTGAGAGGGGACATGATAACAGTTTTCAAGTACCTAAAAGTTTGTCACAAGGAGAAAAACTGTTCTCCTTAACTGTTGGTGACAGGACAAGACGCAATGGGCTAAAATTGCAGCAAAGGAGGTTTAGGCTGGACATAGGAAAGAATTCCTAACTGTCAGGGTGATTAACCACTGGAATGAGTTGCCTAGGCAGGTTGTAAAATCTCCATCATTGGAAGCTTTTAAGAGCAGGTTAGACAAGCACCTGTCAGAGTTGGTTTAAGAGGGTACTTGGTCCTGCCATAAGCACAGGAGACCAGACTCAATGAACTCCCATGGTCCTTCCAGTTTCTATGATTCTATGAATACAGAATCAATGGATTTATTTTATTTATTTTGGGGCAGGGGATACTTAACCAGGGAAATACACACCTATCATAGACTCAGGCTAAAAGCATTTGAGGGGACCTTTTGTAAACTATTCTCCACATCCCCAAATATATGTCTGATTATGGCTATTCATAAAAGATTGCAAAAAAAAAACTGTTTAAAAGAAGACAAAGTTTATATTGCTAGACGCTAATTATCATGTCTCCAACCTGAAGTTGGTGAAAATTGTAGCTTGTCAGTAAAGAGGGTCGTTACACCTGTCTGCATGAATTACATATATCTGAAACCAAGACATTTCCTACCTTGGTAACACTAGATCTAGGCTTTGCCCAGTAAAAGGATATAGCCAATTTAAGAGACAATTGCTGAAAATCGGCAAGTGATGTTTGGCCTTGTAGTTCATCAGGAAAGGATTTAAAAAACAGTGTACCCTGGACACAGACCTGGACTCAACCTTCCCTCTAAGCTGCGCAGCCACCCCTGCTGCTGCCTGGCACAGGGAATGCTGCCGGCCGTGCAAGGCCAGCAGCTTCGGTCCCTGCCTGGCCGAAAGACAAAGTCTTCTAGCTGGCTGAGAGGTGCTCCAGGCTGGGAGTTTTTAAAATTCCCACTCAGAGTAAGCTCTCACTGAGCATGAGCAGAGGCGCCGTGGATGCTCAGTGAGCACTCCTACAGCCCGAGGAGCAGCCAGGGGCCAGGCTGTGCTGCTCTGGCAGCCAAGTAAGGGGGTGGGGCAGGGGCAGCTGGCCGTGAAAAGGGGTACAGGGTTGGAGGGAACATGGGGTCAGGCCAGCTAGGGGGCAGGGGTCATGCCTACGGAGCAGGTGACTGGGAGAGCGGTAGGATCAGGCTACCAGGAGGGGCAGAATTGGGTCTGGGCGAGGGGTGCAGTGAGCAACAGATGTTCCTCAGCTGCCTTTGGGACTTAGAGGGGTTGGTTTTAAGAAAAAAATGACTTTTAAAATGGTATTTTGACTAGGCCAAATGTAAAGGGCTTAAATGTCTCACAGACTGCACTGAGGAAATAAGTATTCAGGAATCCCCACTGTTACCAATAAAATGAAAAGTTAAATGATGTGCCTGAGACCACACTGAAAGTCAGTGTCAGAGCAGGAGCCAGAACTCGATATTTGGCCAAATAATATGTGCTTTCACTACTACTTTGTAACCAAATCAGCTTTGTAAAATCAGTCCTTAGATTGAAAGTCTTTCCACGAATGAGCAGAATAGATTTAATTAAACTGATAGAACCTGATCCTCAGCCTCTCCTCAACACTTACTCCCTTTCCCCTCCCATTAAACAAAAGGACAAGTCTAGAAATAGGTAAAGCCTACTGATGCAAGAACATCTGAACATCCTCGTAGAATAGCCTGTAGAGGGTGATAATTAAATTAGGCATCTAAAATACATAAAGATATCCACAGTACACAGTGAATGACAGAACGTTTCCTACATTGAGTAAAAAACTTGGAAAATATCTACATAAAATTTAACACACTCATGGTGTCAAATACATTACTGAATGAATTCAGTCAAATTTCTTTGATTAGAAAAATGAAATAACTGAGACTTATGAGAACCCCATACAGGAGAGGAGATTTTGCCTTTTCTGCCTTAGGTGGAGATCACTGAAATGTGCAACAATGTTTCACTCACAAAACTACTACAAAAAGTACTAGAAAACACACAGTTCCAGCAGCTATACAAGCTATAAGATGCAAGATTCTTCAAAGAGCTAAATAACAATGCTCAAGCTGTGTTTAATACCTTTCCACAGCAGGGCCCATGCCATTTGATGGATGGCATTCTTAAGATTGCAATGTAATTACCTCCAGGTTTTCAAAATTTATTTGATTTGTCATCATTCTGCTGCATTATTTAAATGTGCACATGATCTCAAATGTAAATACAGTGTTGTGTACACCTGGCGGGGGGAAGAAAACACTTGAGATAAGAAGCAGACAGTCCTCTGAGTTGCATACAGTAAACACGTTCATTGGGATATGGAAAACATTTCCTGAGTTTTTATTAAGTGAGAAATTTGAAGATCTGTATTTCAATATAAACAGCAAGGTGAAGAAAAACACTAGTTTACTGCACTGTTTAAAAAAAAGACAACTGCTATTGATGATAGTATTAAAGCAGCTAGAGCAAGACACTTTGCACACTAGGGATTTCACTGTGTTTCGGAAGCTCATGTCCCCGATAGAACTCATTGCAGAAGCAGGACTTAGTCTTTTATCTCATAGCAATACTGAAAACCCTATCAATTGAGAGCAAACTTGGGCACAATTGATCCAGTGATTCTTGGTTTGCTTGCCATTTCAGAAGATTTCCCTCATCATTCATTTTCCTCCTCACAATTCAGGATATAGTCTGTGCCTCACTGCTTGTCATTCATCAGATTTCAGCTTTTATTATCAATAAAGTTTTTACAATAGGTAAACTATGCACATATTAGACCCTATTCATGGATTCTATTCCAGACCACACAGATACTAGATCCTATTCCTATCAGACCATTCCTATTATTGCTGTTAGACCCTATTCCTATTATTAGATCCTATTTGAAGAGCTTGTTTCAAAGATCACTGGTCAATATCATAGGGCTAATGTGAGTAAGAATGATAAAATTCAAGCTTAACCTATAAGAATTAATAAAATACATGAACACTATATTAAATAACTGTGGTAAGAAAAATTATCACTGGTCAAATTAGGATGACCATAAACCCCCCTCCTGAAAAGTATTTTTTTTTACATTTAAAATGTATACCAAAATTTAAATAAAAATCAGGGTTGCGGAAAAGCACTCAAAACCTTATTTCCAGTGTTTGAGCTTGGATGTGGTAGAGTCATTTTTAATACAGGCATACATGTGTATATGCATGACTGTGAGAGTAAGAGGGAAAAAGCTGGATTAAAAAAATAATTTTGGAAAGAAAAGTAAACAAAGTTGTCTACAGAGCCATTAAATCAAACCATTTTAGAAAATGATTAAATCTAAAAATTCTCTAAAGAATAAAAGGATCAGAAGAATAGTCCATCATGCCATAGAACTGCACACTATATTGCTGAATCTCATTTCATTGACACTGCAAGCATTAATCTTCTGAGCAAAAATAAATAAATAAATAAGTTCAGTTCAATATTCCTCTCCTTTATGAAATCTCAGAAATATTGTGTGTTGTTGCATTGTGTATAAAAAGTACTCCCCCCATTCTAGCTAACATTTCTCACTAGCAGGAGAGATGATATAAATTTACCAAACATTAATTAAAAACTATCAACTTCTCATACCTTGAGCAAAAAGAAAATTATGTGCCTGATCCAAAATCCCCTGAACTGAATGGAAGTCAGGTCTTTTAACTGTAACCAATTTGTCACTGCAATGGTGTTGAGAGTAAGTAGCAGAAACAAAAGCTCATTTCATTGTCTAATATGAACTAACAGTACACAGTAGCTCCCATAAAAAGACTGAGTTCTAGTATGCATCTATTTTTCTCATATTTAATTTACAATATTATCTTGGCAGATAGACAGAAGCCAAATCTAAAATATATAATATTCATGTTGTAAGTGGAGTATGTGCCAGCTTCTCCCAACCAACATTTCTTCATGATTTGTCAGGAAATTTGGAAAGGACTTTTTAAGTCTTTCCAGTCCTCTCTGCATTAATATCTGCCAAAAATCAATACTAAACCAACGTTTGCAATATTCCAACACTACTCAAAATGAAAAGTCACTTCCTTGGTTTTAGAAATATGAGAAAAATGTATCTGAAAGAACACCTTCCCCACCCTACCACCTATAGCCTGTATAAAATAATAAATATTTGGCATAACATTGAAGTAACTCCAGAGGTAAAAAGTGATGTAAAATAATATGATGCCCTATGAGAATTGTGTTCTGCCTTTATTTTCCCTTTGAGACAATAAAGGAAAGTTTAAAATCACCATGCTTTGGATTATATTATAAATAAAAAAGATGGATTTCAACAAATGAATAGGTGGCCCCAAAATGATGAGAACGAAGTTCTTTGAATAAAAAAAATTAGTTGCATCTAAATAAAGACATGCAATTAGCCCAAGAGACTAGTGACCTTAGAGAAAAATATCTGAGTTGTATTTTTTTAAAATGATTTCTAACTTCTTGGTTAGCTAGCCTACATTTTTATTTACACCCATAATTCTTCAATAATAAATTGCAAGCTGTAGCTCTTACTGAGCTGAACTTGACAACTGAATGCAGGATTACCTTGTTATCAATCCTCTAGAGTCTCTTAAATGAGCAAGTGCAAATATTTGACTTCTTCAGAAGTGTACAAGTTGCACAGAAAGCGCAGGCAGAATACAATATATAGAAGACTTACAATATTGATATTCTCAGACCACTATTTAACAAAATTATTGTGGATCACTGGAACAGACAGGAATGCTTTTAAATACTACATTTTGAAAAGACCAAAGAAAAACATGAATGTATAGTTCTGTCTCAGTGTGTCTTTAAAGCGCCTCTTTAAAAAGCCCATTCAGAATGTTGTTCTCATCCCAGCTCAAGCAGACATCACACTGCAGAGCACTAGATATGTGCACAACCCGAAATGTATGTGGTAATATTTTTTTCAGGACAGGCCAGCAGAAAAGCTACATTTCCACTGACTCTTTTAAAATATGGTCCCACTAAATTGATGGTAAGATCATATATGACACAATGAGAAAACATATTCTCCATGCTTACCTGACCTATTAAAAAGTATTTTCCTTCTTATCTTCATACAAAAAGGTGTCCCCTCCAAAAATGGATTGTCATATTTATACTTTGAGGTACTTTTCCCTTAATAATCACTAAAATATGTATTACATTTTATCCAAGCAAATGTCTATTAACTTAACAAGCTATTATAACCATATAACTGGACTGCTCAGCTGCTTTTTACTTTCTATATCCTGGCCCCAATTTTCAACTCAAGGCTACTCAGCGGCATTAAAATTAAATGGCAGAACTTGTTTACTGAAGCTGATCTGAATACAAGAAGTGCCTTGGGTTCAAACATTCTGGAAGTCATAAAATTTGGTATGCAGGAATCTTTTCAGACCTCCCAAAAATAGCTTAGCATAAGACTTATGCAATGGGTTTAGAACAGCCCATAAAAGGTCATTTTCTGGTTTGCTATCAGTGAGGGTCATATTAATAATCTCACTAAATATGTGTTTGACTTATTTTTTTGGCTTACAAAGAAAGGATAGATTTAAACTAAACATCAGCAACAAGGTATTTGAAAAGCAACCTTAGTTAGCCCTCATCTTGGTCCTGATCCTACCCAACATGTGCTAATCTAGTCGACCGCCACCTAGAATATCTTATTGATTGAAGGTAACCTGTAGAAATGTAGTGAAAAAGTGATGTAGCTGTATGATAATGGAATATAGAGCATTCAGTAAGTAATTAACATCAAATTTACACTTTCTTTAATTGATGAAGGCCAATGAAATTAAGACAGTTCCTATGACACCACAACTACCAGTTGCTTTCCTGGAATATGGAACCAACTCACTCACAGAAGGAGCATACGTGTACTTCCCTAGTAGGAGTACTAGCACCAGAGGTGTCGCTGGCACCAGGCACACGGGGCCCATGCCCCAAATCGGGGCCCCACCTCTCCCCGTCTCCGGCCTGATCAGGCCATAGATCCAGGGCCCAGCTGCCTGCAGCCACTCCTGTCCCCATGAGGGCGTGGTCTGTGGTCAGGGGGCGTGGCCTCCAGGTAGGAGGTGGGTCCTTTCCCAGGGCAGCGATGCTCCTGACTTGCACTGTGTATATTCTCTCATAACCAGTCAAAATGAGAACAATCAGAGTTTATGGCCTTCAGTTGCTTGAATAAACCATCCAACTGTGAACTTGTTGCTGTTCTCACCTTACCTTTATAATAATTTGATATATATTGAGACTGGTTTTTAGCATTCTTTCACATATTGTTTAGGTGCACAGAATCTGATTTATCATGTGTTTTTGCAGACACCCTGGTCTTAACACAACCAGGCTACGTTGTATATTCAGGCTGGGGGAGGTGCCTTTTTTTAAGAAAAAAGAAAATAATTATTTTCCTTGTAGTAAGTGCACAAAATAATTCTTTAAATATACAGTGGGGAGCAGGATGTCTATCAGCTACCAAACAATAAACAAGTGATGGAAACCTTTATGCCTCCAACCTCATAAGGTGCAAGCTGATAGAGGAAAAAAATAATTAGCCTCTCTATGTTGTTCTACCCCTCCCTGTCTTTAGATCACAAGTCAGTCATAATTCTCAAGCATGACAGTGTAAGATCACGTTTTCTATTAGAATTCTGCAAGCTATTCTGAGCAAAATAACATAGGGAATCTAGGAGCATTAAAAATTCTGAATAACATGAAATTTTCTTTAAAACTCATGTGAAAAAAATTAGTGACAACTTTACTTTACATTTCACAGAAACTTTTTTGCTTGCTTCAACCAGGCCTAATTTTTTTTAACTCTAAATGTATTATGACTCTAAATTCCATAAAAGGAGAACTTTAATGGAACAAAAAAGTCAAGCTTCCAAACCCTGGATCTAGCATGTAATGGGACTTAAAAATCACTGAATTTTTAAAGAATTATGTCCATTTAAATGTTTGGCAAGGAAATATACATTCAAAAAGCAGCCATATTGTCACCTTGAGGGGAGCTAACAAGGAATAAAATCAAAACTGCAGACTAATAAGCACTGAACAGCAGGAATTCTCTCTCATGCAAGCTGTTTTTGTTCTGGCCAAATTTTCTTTGTAAAACATTTAGTCCTATGATTGGATCTGTACCAGCGGAATTTAACTCCCTTTTGATTCCCATGGAGCCCTACTGACCTTTTTTACTTCAGTAGGACTGCATATCATTCAAGACTCTGCCTGCATGGATTTGATTACAAGATCAGGGTTTAACTATATACTACTTACATTTGTGAAATAGCACCAGGGAGCACAGAGTGAACCTGAAAACTGCTGTGCTTTTGTGTCTGCCTGCAGCTAGACTATCATAAAGTTATATATTGTGTTGCAATCATCATTTAAAAATATTGGTAGCCAGATATAACACAGTACCCAATTCATATCAATAAAGACTTTGAAATACTTCGAGATTTAGTAATTACTACTTTCAAAAATCTTTGCTTAAAACACCTTTAAAATGGAAAATGATACATAAAAGTATTGTAGTTTTTCTATTGCAAACTGTGGGATCTTGAGGTGAGCATGCCAAGATAGCTGCTCCATGGCTCTTGCCTATCATCAGTCCCACATAGTTATACCCACTTCAACCTTGAGGAAAGTGAACAGTGGTCACTGCTCCTTCCCTTGTTCAGTTTTAACACTCTTTTGCAAGTTCCACTCTTTATCCTCCACAACACTTGCAAAATGGAGAGAAGAGTGAGGCTAAGTCCCAGCTAAGCTACAGCACAATTCTACAACATAACTGGAACAGCTTGAAAGCAGCATGAGGCTAGGGCCCCAAAAAGCCTTACAATCATGGCAGAAGACTGTAAAGGAAAAGTTTTCAGACCACTAGAATGTACAGGACTTGGTCCTATGTATCTCAAACCCGGTCACATTGCTGTTGCCTAACATAACTTTTGTTAATCTCTTCCACTGCAATCTGTTCAATTTTTAAAGTGGCACAATTAGCCAAAACTTGAAAGAAAGAAAGAAAGATTATTTTTTCTTCAATCTATTACCAAGTTAATTTTTTTAACAAAAAGGCCTCAGTGTTAACAGCCATCTTTTCACTTTGCTTGTTCACTTTTTTCCATTTTCCTTAGTATGGATGGTAATCAGTCCCATTCTTAGGTTCTCATAAATTAGCAAGATTTGTGTTCTAGTCTTTATTCCCTTAAAAGGAAATGTTTTTCTTTAAAATAAATTTTTAAAAAAATGATAGAAATATTTATACTGATGTGAGGCTTTGTAAAAACTTCTACCTGGGGTCAAAATATATTAGGAAAACCTTTCTCACTGAGAAGATGGTGAAGCATTGGAGCAGATTATGTAGGGAGGTGGTGGAATCTCCATCTTAGGAAACATTTAAGGCCCGGTTAAACAAAACCCTGGCTGGGATGATTTAGGAGAGATTCTCAAGAATTGTCCAGCCCTCTGACTACTGTCCCATGCTACTCATCCATATGGGCACTAATGATGCTGTGAGGTGTGACCCTCAAAAGATCAAAAGTGACTACAGGGCTCTGGGAGCATGAGTGAAGGAGTTTGGTGCGCAGGTGATATTCTCTTCAATTCTTCTGGTCAAGGGTAGGGGCCTGAGCAGAGACAGATGTATCCTAGAGATGAATGCCCAGCTACAAAGATTGTGTTACCAGGAGGGCTTTGGCTTTGTCAACCATGGGGTGCTGTTCCAGGAAGAAGGACTGACAGGCAGGGATGGACTCCACTATATTTGGATGTAGACTGGCTAACCTAGTGAGGAGGGCTTTAAACTAGGTTTGAAGGGAGAAGGTGACCAAAGCCCACAGGTAAGTCACAATGAGGGAGACCTGGAGGAAGGGATGGAAACTTGTGGGGAGCCAAGCCGTAACAGCAGCGATAAAAGAGAGTCTAGTCATAACTGTGGGGGAGGTTATCAAATCAGTGTCTTAGGTGTCCTAATGAAACCCTAATACCTGAGGTGAGCAGGGAAGGAGGACACCAAGAGAAAATGCAAGGAAGAAGTCATGCAACAGGAGAGACAATTGGCAGGGGAAAATAGGGCAATTGGCCCAGTAACTCAAGTGCCTGTACACAAATGCAAGGAACCTGGGAAACAAGCAGGAAGAGTTGGTAGTACTAGAACAGACAAGGAGCTATGATATAATTGGAGTAACAGAGACGGGGTGGGATAGCTTGCATGACTGGAGCACTGCAATGGATAGGTATAAATTGTTCATGAAGGACAGGCAGGAAAGAAGAGGTGGAGGAGCAGCATTATGTAAAAGAGCTTTATGACTGCTCAGAACACGACTATGAAAGTGGAGACAAGCCTGTTGAAAGTCTTTAGGTTAAGTTTACAAGAGACTGCAACAAGGGTGATGTTGTGGTGGGTGTCTGCTATAGACTACCAGGCAAGAAGGAGGTGGAAGAGGCTTTCTATGAACAACTAGCAGAACCTTCCAGATCACAGGCCTTGGTTTTCATGGGGGACTTCAATTACCCTGACATCAGCTGGGAGGGCAATGCAGCAGTGCACGGACAATCCAGCGAGTTTTTGGAGAGCACTAAGGACAACTTCCTGGTACAAATGCTAAAGGAATCAACTAAGGGCCTTGCACCTCTTGAACTGTTGCTCATAAATAGAGAAGAAATGATTGTGAAGGTAGAAGTGAATGGCAATCTGGACAGCAGGGACCATGAGGTGGTAGAGTTCAGGATCCTGATCAAAGGAAGAAAGGAAAGAAGCAGAACAGAGACACTGGACTTCAAAAAAGAAGATTTTGGCTCCTTCAGGGAACTGATGGGTAGGACCCCTTGGGAGGCTAATCTGAAGGAGAAAGCAGTCCAAGACAGCTGGCTGTATTTGAAAGAAACCTTATTAAAGGCACAGGAAGATACCATTCCAATGTGCAGAAAGAACAAGGTACCCAGAGTAGCTTAGCACTCTATGGTGAGCTGAAACACAAAAGGGAAGCTTAGAAGAAGTGGAAGCTTGGACAGATGACTTAGGGAGGCATATAAAGATATTGCTCGGACCTGCAGGGATAAAATCAGAAAGACCAAAGGGCAATTGGAGTTGCAGCTAGCAAGGAATGTGTAGTATAACAGAAAGGGGTTCTACAAGTATGTCAGTAACAAGAAGAGGATCAGGGATGATGTAGGTCCCTTACTGAATGTGGCAGATACCTCATGGCGAATGATGCGGAAAAGACTGAAGTACTCAATGCTTTTTTTACATCAGTCTTCAAAGACAGGGTCAGCTCCCAGGCTACTACACTGGGTAACACAGAATAGAGAGAAGGAGAGTGGCTCTTGGTGATGGAAAGTTAGTAGTTAGGGACTACTTAGAGAAGTTGGATATGCACAGTTCTGTGGGGCCAGATGAATTGCATCCAAAGGTGCTGAAGCAGTTGGCCAATGTGATTGCAGAGCCGCTAGCCATTATTTTTGCAAACTCATGGGAAACAGGGGAAGTCCCAGATGACTGGGAAAAGGCAGATACAGTGCCTATCTTTAAGAAAAGGAAAAAGGAGGACCTGGGGAACTACAGACCAATCAGCCTCATCTCAATCCCTGGAAAATCATGGAACAGGTCCTCAAAGAATCTATTCTGAAACATTTGGAGGAAAATAGAGTGACCAGGAACAGTCAGCATGGATTCATCAAGGGCAAATCGTGCCTGACCAACCTGATTACCTTCTATGATGAAATAACTGGATATGTGAATGCACGGATAGTTGTCAATGTGATATATCTCAATTTTAGCAAAGCTTTTGATATGGTTTCCTATAGCATTCTTGTTAGCAAATTAAGTAAGTATGGTTTGGAACTGGCCAGATCATTATGCTCAGTGGGTAGGGATCAATGGCTCAATGTCTAGTTGGCAATCAATAACTAGTGGATTGCCTCAGGGGTTGGTCCTGGGGCTGGTTCCGTTCAACATCTTCATTAGTGATCTGGATGAGAGCATAGATTGCACACTCTGTAAATTGGCAGATGACACCAAGCTGGGGGCAATGGTAAACATGCTAGATGGAAGGGAAATGATTCAGGGGGACCTAGACAAATTGGAGCATTGAACCAGACAAAATCTCATGAGGTTTAACAAGTAAAAGTGCAAAGTCCTGCACTTAGGATGGAAAAATCCCATGTACTGCTACAGGCTGGGGACCAATAAGCTAAGTAGCATCACTGTAGAAAAGGAGCTGGGGGTTATGATGGATGGAAAGCTGGATATGAGTCAACAATGTGCTTTTGTTGCCAAAGAGGCCAATGGCATATTGGGCTGCATCAGTAGGAGTGCTGCCAGCTGACTGAGGGATGTGATTATTCCCCTCTATTTGGTGCTGGTGAGGCCGCATCTGGAATACTGTGTCCTGTTTTGGGCTCCACACCACTGAAAGGATGTTGACAAATTAGAAAGAGTCCAGTGGAGAGCAACAAAAATGATTAGGGGATTGGGGCACATGACTTACAAGGAGCAACTGAAGGAACTACACTTATTTAGCCTGCAGAAGAGAAGAATGAGGGAGGATTTAATAGCAGCCTTCCACCACTTGAAGGGTGCTTTAGAAAGGAGGGAGCTAGACTGTTCTCAACAGTAACAGAGGACAGAACAAGGAGCAGTGGTTGCAAGGTGCAACTGGGGCAGTCAAGGTTGGATACTAAGAAGAATCTTCTCACTAGAGTGGTGAAGCACTGGAATGGGTGACCTAGGGAGGGTGGTGGACTCTCCACCTTTGGAAACATTTAAGGCCCAGTTAGACAAAACCCTGGCTGGTATGATTTAGTGAGTGCAGTCCTGCTTTTTAGCAGGGGGTTGGACTAGATGACCTCATGAGCTCCCTTCCACCCCTAGGGCTGTGTACACACAGAGGGGGTTATTTCGATACAGTTGTTTCGAAACAACTTGTATCGAAATAACACCTTATTTCGAAACAACTTAATTCGAATTAACAGTTTGTTAATTCGAATTAAGGAAAAAAGCTCAAAGCGAAATAGCAGGTTCAGGCAACAGTTATTTCGAAACAAGTCACTGTTGTTTTAAAACAACGTGTTTGCACGGCGTTGTTTCGTCCCCGCATGGGGTTTAACTTGTTTCGAAACAACGCCGTTGTTTCGAAACAACCATGCATCGTGTGAACAGCCTAAATCTTATTTCGAAACAACCTCTGTTGTTTCGAAATAAGAGGGCTGTGTGAACACAGCCTAGGATTCTAAGATTCTTTGAAAATAGTCCTTCTGAATTAACAAAAAAGTTATTTAATATAGTAATTAAGAGCCTAATTCTGCAAATGCTTTTTGCTAGGTGTAATACCATGTAGGTAGCAAATGCTACATGTGATAGAGTTTGCAGGATTAGTCCTATACATCTCACCTCCCACATCAGTCTGCAGTCTGTGTTTTCATCCAGTTCTTGAGGCATTCGCTTCTCTCCTGCAAATGGGCCAAATTTTTCACCCTAAATAATAATTACACAAAAAAATGCATGAGTTACCAAATGACAATCTTTTGAATGATCTTTAGCTTCAGAAGAAAAGAACAATTCTGTTTTCTTTGCCTCCCAGCTTCCTAAGGAAGAAACAATAAACACAGTTGCAGCTGAAAGGTGGATGGCTAAAACTTCATGTTCATATAATATTTTGCAAATTTAAGGCTAAGTATCTATCATGTAGAATAACAGACATTATACAATAAGCTAATAGATAGAGCTTTTGTTTTCACATTTTTGTGAAATTCTAAAATAACAGTTTACCCCATCACATATATCCCTCCATTTTGCAAATAATATTTTTCTGCATTTTGAATGAGGCTGAAATTCACAGAACAGATTTGTTTAATAAAGAACAACAAAACTTCACCACCAATATTTTCTCAGAACAAGAGTATAAAAAAGTGTTTTGCAATGGGCATCATTATAAACCATAAACTACTTGGCAGCTACAGAGTTTACATTTGATATATTTGCATGGTTACAAAATTGGTTTTTGAAGATTCACAAATCAAAACACTCAACTATAAAGTTTTTTAATATATAGAGAAATCTGTTTCAATAGCAGTGAGCATATACATTTCTACAAATTAATTCAAACTGATGTAAGCAAAATAAAAATAGTAAAATGTTACACCACCTGTTATTCACCATGCATGCCATGGAACTATGAATTGATATATTCCCCAAACAGGTTTGTCTCAAACACACTGCATTAGCAGGATGGTCAATCATTTAACTAGGACTTTATTCCTCTAATAGTGTTGTCTTCAGTTTGCAGCAACAGAATTTCTATATTGTTGAGCCAGAAAACACTTTTCTAGACATCATCCTAACTGAAAAGCTTTATGTCCCCCTCTCTGTGGCAAAATTTTCTGTAGTTCGGTTAAAAAAATATCTTTTTATGTAATATAAATTCACATTTTTAATATATATCTACCATGCCCCTTTTCTTTCTCCTTACACTCTGTGGCTGTGTTCAGACAACAGTTTTATTTCAAAACAACACCCGCTGTTCGAAATAAAAATTCTTATGTCCCCATGACGTACTGTTATTTCGAAACAACGGGTCCCATTGTTTCGAAATAACAGCCGTTATTCTGAAACAATAAAACCTAGCAGGAAATCGAAATAGCTGTTGTTTCGAAATGGTTGTTTCGCAACAACGGCGTTCGGACACGTTGTTTCGAAACAACACCATTGTTTCAAAACAACAGTTGCAAAACAACAAGTCTGAACAGCCTTATTTCGAAATAACCATTTTGAAATAACAGCCGTTTCAATAGCAGGCTTTCCCTTAATTCGAATTAACATTTTCTTAATTTGAGTTAACTTATTTTGAAATAAGGACTTTATTTCGAAATAACTCATTTTGAAATAACTTATTTTGAAATAACAGTTTACATATGAACACAGCCAGTCAGATTAGGTGGCTTTTCCAGCTCACATGCTCTGTAACTTCCTCAGATTAACTCACAAAAGGCCAACTGTGGGGAAAATAACACAGTTTCGGGAACAAGGTTTGCTGGAAACAGCAAGAAGTGATAGGTCACCCATATAAAATAATAGAATCGGGGACAGTTTGAACAGATACAGTAGAACGTCTTTTAAGATTTGTATTTCATGATAGAACGTCCTCATTTTACCAAATACCGGTTACATTTCCACATTACATAACATCCAGCATCTTAAAATCATTCCAGATAGCCATAGTTCTGATGGGATGGAATTCCCACACGAAAAGTTAAGTAGTCCTGTCTTTGTATAGGTTAATTGAAATGGCTATTCAATCCTGTAGCATTATAAAGTTATACAAGTTAATTGTGACTTAGCAGTGTTCAAAGACTGGATTTATAGACTGAGAAGAGTTTTAACAAAAGTAAGAAAAAAATACAAACAAATGTGAAACAATTCAAAATATTCTGCAAGTCACTCTAGTTAAACTGATATAAACTAGACTTAAATTGACATGATACTATCCCGACATAAAATCGTACTGTTCTAATTAAAGGTGTGGTGTTAAACCAGTGCAATTTCTAAATGTTTTATACAGGATCAAGGCCCAAATTCATAAGCTGCAGCTGTTTTTGGCTCCGTCTCTCCCATCTTTCCAAAGAGGCAACACCAGCATGCACTCCAGCAGTCAAGACCTCCTGCTAAAGAACTGAGAGCATTCCCAGGGTCTCTTTCTTTTGCAGATGGACATACTTGTCCCTGACACCAACATCTTCAGTTCCCTTACTCACTCTATAGAAGGGAGAGTAAACAGACACCACCCAAGTTGCAAAGGTTATCTATTGCTCCTTCCTACCAAGTCATGAAAGATACTTGCACAGGGCTCTTTGCTACTTCATTACATGGAACTAAGAGAGGAAGAGTTATGGCAAGGCTCATCCTTCTAGGAGGGAAGAGGAAGTATTTATGGTAGCAGCTCTGGGGAAGCATGATTGGAACAGGCTGAAGTCTAGAGGTTCAGTTAGGTGAATGTTAGCAGAAATGAGATAGGAAGGAGACTCAGTGTCAGTGGAGTGAGGGAAGGTAGAACAGGATGACTACTGAAATCCAATAGCTGCAGCTGACCACATGAGAAAGCTCTGAGTTGCTAAGCTCAGCCAAACTACTCATAATAAATTCAAGTATACTTAAGTACAGGAGTTAGAGTAAGCTGGAATGCCCTGTATTTTTAGGGGAGACAGCTTTCCAGGCCCCCCTAAAAACAGAGGAACGCACCAGAACACTGTGTTCCAGGGCCACCTAAAACTAGAGGAATGCACTGGAATGCAGCATTCTAGTGTGTTACCCCAGGGCTGGCTCAAGAGCCACGTGCAAGTGTGGCCAGAAGACAGACAGAGAGTCTTCCAGCCCACAAGGAACTGCCCCAGGCTGGGCCTGGGAGGTTTTAAAACTCTTGCCCTGAGCGTGCTCTGACTGAGCATGCTCAGAGTCTCAGCCTGTGCCAGGGTCGCTTCACATGCTGACCAGGTAAGGGGGATCTGAGTGCGGGGGGTCCAGGGACAGGCAAGCCAGCCTGGCAGGGAAAAGGCACAGGGGAGGGGGAAGCTGGTGGCAGGGCGGGGGGGTAGGGAAGGGCTTGGGGGACTGCAGGGTCAGCAGTGGGACCTGGGGGGTTAGGGAGGGTCTTGTGGTGTTTGGGTGAGCAGAAGAATGTGGTGGGGAGGCTTGGGGTGTCTGGGGGAGCAGAAGAAGCTGGTGGGGGGGCTTGGGGAAGCAGCACAGCAGGCACCCCCACTCTGCACACAGAGCCACTGTGCCCCAGAGCGCTCCCTTGGGATTGGGGATGGCCTTCACCATTGGGCTTTCAGGGTGTAGGGGGGTCACTGGTCTCTGGGATCAGAGGGGCATGGAGTTGCTGGGGGACAGGGAGGGAATGCCGTTGGGGGGGTTGTGTGGGGCAGGGTAGGTAGATGTAGTTGAGGCAGATGGAGGGGTGTGGGGGGATATAGCTGGAGGGTATGGGGGTGTAGTGAAGCAATAACCAATGCACTTGGTACCGAGAAGTGGTTGCAAACATCTACATGGGCTGAGGCCCGGACATGCGTGAAGGGGGCCCGGACGATATGGGAAGGGGGCCCGGACATGGGTGAAGGGGGCCTGGAAATTTAGGAGGGTTCCAGGCCCTGCCAAATTATACTTTAATCCTTGCTTAGGTATAAAGACAACAAATAAGGGCTCCCGCTTTTAATTAAATAGAATCATCTAATCCCTTACTTTTCTACATGTGAACCACATCAAATTAACAACTGTTTATACCAGACGGTGTATAGTATTTCTCTAAAGCAGTGGATTTCAACATTTTTTGGGTCATGACACACTTGGTGGTGGGATGAGACTCTACAGAACGCACCCGCCCACTTTCCCCAGGATGAATCCAGCTATCTCCCTGGCTCTCCGCAACACACTTCCTGGTGTGTGGCAACACAATAATGTGTCCCAACACAGTGGTTGAGAACCACTAACCTAAAGGTTTAGCTGAAAAATGCTAAAATTAAAATAAAAGTTAACTCCTATTTTTCAGATCATTCTCAGTGTGTGTTTTAATATTCCACCATCTTTAAACTTTTGTCATATACTAAAGAAGTAAGGATAGCACTACTGAAAGAACTTTAGTAAGTTTTTCTAGTTTTTTTTATACCTTTTTTTTTTTTTTTTTTTTTTTACTGTTTACAGAAAGAAAACATCTCTATCACTGCATTCCTAATACAACATTTATTCTTGGAATAGGATAAAACAACTAAAAAAAATCTGAAACAAATATAATCAGAGATAAAAAATATATCAACACAACCCAATTAAATATCTAAGTATTCTATGTATGAGTACATTGTAAATAGGACCTGTCTGTCAAGGTAATATTAACAGCTAAGAAGTCATTTTTATAATTTAGTTCCTCTAGGCAAAGAGAACATAATGCCAGTTTGTCCTTTACATACAAAACAGTACTACAGTTCTAGAAAACATATTGTTAAACCTTAACAACAACAAGCACAATATTACATAAACTTGAGCCTTGTCATCACAATGGAAAATAGTGTGGTATTCTTAATATGCCAGTAATCATGTTAAAATTCTAGTGTAGGCAAGGCAATTGTACCTTTAACATGTGTTTGCTGGCTGAGGTATGAGTTTATATTGCCAGCCAAATCATGGTAAAAGCTAGCATTGCTTTGTATACACTTATGGTTTGCTAACCAATGTTGAAAGTACACTTCCATCCTGTAGATATCCATATTATTTGATTATTGCTGATAAAAATTTGTGTAGCTCCACAACTTTGGAGCATCCTAAACAGAGATCTTTCAAAGCTCACTACTAAAAGAATTTATTACAGATGGGATTGTAATTTTGCATTGAGCTCAAGTAAAAGGATGTACTTAATAAAAAGTAAATAATAATAGCACCATGCTCTAATGCTGCACACGTGCACTGTCCCAGGAGCAGGCTAGGCTGTAAACTGTGACTGTCACAATCAGTACCCTCGTTTCACTCTTCATCCAGAGACAAAGTAGTCTGTAACAGCCCTTCTCCAGTAGCAGATTACTTCCCCTTCTTTGATAGCTTAGTTCTGCTAGCTAGAGTTGTTAGGGAAGAGAACCACAGTTCTGTCTGATAGAGCATATGGCACTGAAGAGAGAACTCCAGTGAGTGGAGGCATAGGACTCATATAGTAGACCCCATTTGATGGGATTAATGCAAGGACAAAGAGGAGCTACACCAGCTAAGGGGTATGATTTTTTCACACTCTCAGAAGGCATATGCTAACAAAACTTTTTAGTGTAGATTAAAGCCTGTGACACTGACTATATCTGTTCCTGGATCAGTTAGCTCTACTACTTTACATTTGTACAAAGTCTCATCCCAAATAATCACCAGGCATCTCACAAAATACCTACAGGAATCATTTCACCTATCATCAAAACACAGACTTTTCTGGGATAAGGCATACAAATAGTTTAATACTGAATAATGTTGAAGGACAAGACGTCAGGAATACCACATCTGATTCCTACATCAGTCATACAAAACCAATAAACCTCTACTTCACTCTTTAGGCTACATCTATACTTGGAACAGGCCGGGGGGGGGGGGGGGGGGATATTTCTTGCTCAAGTAGACATACTCATTGTGACAGAATATATGTCTATGTTCAAACCCTGCACACTAATATAGCATATTTTGTACAAGGCATGTTTTGTGAGATACCATTTAAAAACTTTTAAATTGGTGATAAGCAGTATCATTGCAAAATGCATGTAACAGGCTTATCTGTGGTATTTAAGAACATAGGCTGAGATCAAAACTAAAAGTAGGTTTTCCTGATAAATCTGAGGAGTAACTAACCCTATTCCTCAGAGACAAAGATAAAAATGATGCCTCAGCAAGGAGTTAACAAGATGGACAATTACCAGCTAACTGGCCATCTTTTGGCAGGGAAGAGGATGCAAGGAATCCTTGGCACGCGGGCCTATGCACAGTGGCGCACAGCGTTTCTGGACCAGTGGCACCATAACTGTTTCCTCCTCTGCCCCACCCACCAGGTCCTGTCCTCTGTCGGCCCCACCCCCAGCACCTGCTGATGGTTCAGGGGGTAAGGCTGGCACAGCGCCAACAAATGTTGCCAACCCCCGATATACATCTTAGCAAGGCAGTAGCATGGAGTTAAGTTTCCACAGAAACTGCTTGTGCCCTTGTTATCTGCAAGAAATGCTTCTTTAAGTAGGGACAGTACTATAAAAAGAAGTAGCAAAACCAAAAGACACTCTTTCCCTGTCCACTGCATTCCCTGCACCTGAAGAGACAGAGGAAGTAGCCATTGGACTCTGGGGAAAGGGTCCTAACCTAACAAGTGTCATCAGTAGTGCTGCAAACATAGGGCAAGAAAACTTTGATTTGAATTATATGTAACTTGTTGAACTAAGCACCAGTAACTTTTGTCTTTATTTTTCTTGTCACCACTTCTGAATTTTGGTACTCACTTAAAATCTCTCTTTGTAATTAATGAACTTGTTTTATTGTTTTATCTAATCCAGTATAGTCAAGTTGAAGGGCCCATGTGACTCCATTTGAGGTAACGAGTTGTGTGCACATTCCATTGTGTGTACATGTTGTGTGCATATTCCCTTAAATCAGAGGTGGGCAAACTTTTAGGCCTGAGAACCATATTCATTGTGTGGTGGGCTATATGTGATGGGAGAGGCATGGGGCAAGGGGAAGAGCTGGGAAGGGAAAGCAGTCATTGCTCGGCCCCCATAATGGAAGAAGACCAGAGGGAGAGGCAGGGCTGGGAGGAGGTGTGGCCACCATGCTAGGCCAGACCACTGCTGGGCCCACCTGGAGGAGAGAGTGGGGCAGCTGCTATGCTCTGGATAGGGCACCACTGGGCTAGTGTGCTGGGGAAGGGGTGGAAGTCATCATGTTCCTGCCAGAAGCGCGCCACTGGGCCCACATGGTGGGATAGGAGTGGGAAAGCAAAGCCAGGATGGGGGTGTGGGCCACTGCTGTGCTCAAGCCAGGCCCAGCTGGAGAGCCTGACGAAAGGCTCCTGCAGCCATAGTTTGCCCACCTCTGCCTTAAAGAAATAGCAGACAATGTATCTGTATTCTCCAGGAGAGAGCAAGCATTTCTGGGAGAGAACCTGGACTAGGAGTGTGTTAGCATCACTCACTGGCAATATTTAAAGTTGTTAAGAGCCAAAGTGAGGCAGGCTGGCTGGCTGTGGGATATACAAAGATGTTTCTGGGAGTGACTTACCCGGTGGAGGCTGTTGTAAGCAGTGCAGGCTGGATGCTATAGCAGCAAAGCATTATAAAGGGCACCCTGGGTTACAGGGTAGGCGCGACAAAGGTTCTCATTAGTGTGGATTGTACCCTGGTATGTTACACATGTTGGCGGTCATCAAGCTAGTATATAAAAAATAATTGTGCAGCCACAGTGGCATGGGAGTACCATTAAAATTGCCACCTTTCATTGTTGGACCTGCAGCTAGAGCTCTGGTGACGGCCTGAAGAATAGACCGGTGTGGGCCTCGTCCTAGGGACTCTAATCCTTTCTCTGTCCCTACACCTGTAGGGGTCTGGGAGGAGAACTCCTGTTGTTGCTTCTGCTGGTGGATTTAAAGGTGGAACTAGCACCTTGAAAACTGCAGAGTTTATAGATCCAAGGAGCAAGTGTTGCCTTGAAGGCCTCAAGGCCATGCAGCTTCCCCTCAGAGTGCTCAGAGAACAGCATGGAGTCTTTGAACAGGAGGTCCTGTATAGACTGTTGGACTTGCTGCGTTAATCCCAAGGCCTGGAGCCAAGAAACTTGCCTCATGCTGACAGTAGAGGCAATTGCCCTATCCACTGAATCAGCAGCATCCTACATTGCTTGGAGGGTCACCCTGTACCCTGCTCTAGCAGGGTATTGAAATCCGATGCTTGTTCTGAAGGGAAGGACTCATCAAATCACTTTAGGGAGTGCCACAAGTTAAAGTTCTTTCTCCCCAGGAGGGCCTGGTGATTCGCAATTCTAAATTGCATTCTGGCTGCAGCAAAAAGTTTTCTGCCAAAAAGAACCAGGTTTTTGGCATCTCTATTCTTTGGTGTTGGGGCGGGTCGACCCTGCTTCTCCTTTTGGTTAACTGCATCTACCACAATGGAATCTGGGGCAGGGTGGGCGTACAGGTATTAAAAGGCCCTTGGCAAATAAATAAAACTTTTTTCTCTGCCTCTTTTGACATGGGGTTACTGATGAGGGGTTTGCAACAACGAATTAATGAGCTATAAAACCTCCTCGTGGCCAGGTAATGCTGCCCTGGTGGGGTAGCTGCTACTAGCACTTTAAAAAGAGAATCTAAGGATTCCTTTAACTCCTGCACCTCTAGGCCCAAATTAGAGGCCATTCTTTTTAACAACTCCTGATAGGCCTTGCAATCATCTAAGGGAGAGAAAAATCCCCTGTACTGGCGCTTCACTTGGAGGAGATGATGAATAAGGGTAGGGTACTGACATCAGGCCAGATGAAGGACCTTGACCTGGGTCTGAGTCTTCCTCAGAACCAGAGAGTCTGATAGTAAAGCTCCTATACTGCCATTAGGGTCCCTGAAATGAGGAAGGGGGCCCAGTCCCCAAGGGAAAAGCCCTTTGTGCCTGTAAGCAGGCACTGTGGCCTCCCTCAGAGCCGGAGCGGGAGGGATGCCCCAAATGCCGTCTCTGGCCAGGCTGGGGAACTGCAGGACCTAGGCCCTGGAAGCAGAGGGGTGTGGGGAAGTATACAAGGCCAGGCTGAGAGCTCAGTTGGGGCTGAGCTCCCAAAGGTGAAAGACATGCCTGCCTGGAGGGAGAGGCCAGGTCCAGCCCCAGCCCCACTGGCAGGCCCCTGCCTCTCTGGGCACCCAGCTCTATGGCCTGCCCAGCATCCCTGGGCTAAGTGACTAGGTTGATAACCCTGAGGCAGCCAACTGGGGAGGGCACCCCAACATCTGCCAACCCATGGGGCAGCCACCCCACCTGGAGGCAGATCAGGACCCAGGGGAACCTGAAGACACTGTGACCTGCTGGCCCTGTGATCTAGAGGAGCTACCCTCAGCGGAGGAAGAGATGCTGGCAGCCTATGGGCCCCAGAACCTGGAGGAGTTGCCCCTCATCGAGGAGCAGGAGGAATACCCTGACCTGCCGCCTATGGACACAGACGGGTTTGCTGGGATCCCACAGGCCTTCTAAAGGGGAGACCCCAAGGATGGCTACCCTCTCTGGACTTAGGTATTCAGGGCTGGGGAAGGGTAGGAGCTGGAGGAAGTAGCCCAGGGAAGGTGGAATTCCGGGCCATGTCACAGGGCAGTGTGTTTCGATGGGTGCCCCACTGACCCAATGATGAACTGCTTGACCACTGCCTAGGACCCTGGGCTGAGACGCAGTGGAGTTGGTGGGCTTGTGTCTCCCTCCTTGACCCCCCTCGCTTGGTTAAAACTCCAAATAGTTCCTGACCACCCAAGCTCGTAGACTTCGTAGTTGCCTGTCCTGCCTGGGGGCCGGGGCCAGAGACAAATTTCTGGCTACCGCAAGGGGCTCCCCTTCCAGCTAATTCCCCTGTGCCACCAGCAGGAGGCGCCCTCCCGACCCACCAGAGATGCCAGTTTCTTACAGTGCCCATTATGGCCATTGGGCTGGCCAGCCATGAGACTGCTGGGCTGGTAACACAGGACCTGCCTTAGCTCCACAGCCCTTGATTATGGATTGACCCTCTTGTGAGGTTGTAGCAACCCACTGCTGGATGAGGTGGCCAAGAAGGATCTCAGTGCCTTGTTGGAATAGCGCTTAGACATCTTAGCAGGGCATCCTCCTTCGGAGGCTGAAGAGGAGCTACGGTACAGAGTCCAGTGCCAGGTCATCAGGGACTGATCTGACGATGCGTGGATAGCTGGGTAGATTTACAATATTGTTGGGTGGGTCATGGGTATCACACGTGTGGTCCCTTGTGGCGTATAGGAGCTTACATAGTTTAATGTCTTTTTTTTCCTCTGTAGAGAAGCAAAGTGTGTGGTGTAAGTTTGTGTGGAAGTTTGGCTTTCCATGAGGGTCTCCAATACTGAGAAGTCTTTCTTGATTTTCTCCTGTTTGCAGTACAGGATGCTGATCAGATGGTTTCATAGTTGTTTTGAGTCTGTGTGACACAATCTCTCACCATAGTCTGCGTAGTATGTTGACCATAATGGATTTTTAATTTTCAGTCCATTTGGTATGATGTCCATTTGTTTGCATTTAGGGAGGAAGATGATATCTGTCTGTATCTGTGCAAGTTTCTTCATGACGTTTGTAGATTTCCATTTCATATGGCTAAACTCAGTGCCTTCCATGGTAGAAATTTCCAGAAGGGTAGCAAAAGCAGCAGCAGTCCTGTGGCACCTTATAAACTAACATTTCTTTGAGCATCTGAAAAAGTGGGTTGAAGGCCACAAAAGCTTATGCTCAAAGAAATCTGTTAGTCTAGGTGCCACAGGACTCTTACTGCTTTTGCTATACACAGACTAACACGGCTACCCTCTGGAAATTTCTTCTTTGATTTCAGGAATCTTCAGCAGAAATCTATGTAGGCTTCTTTTCTCCTGCTGCTGGAACCTGCACCATCCAAGCAGCTCACTGATTAACCAGCATTCAATCACATATACATGTCAAACTCTCCTGCAAAATGTTCCACAGTAGGGAAAAAACATCTTGCTGTTTGCTCTGGCTCAGCTACTCCCCATTACACAGTGGCTATGTCCACACATACGTTGTTATTTCAAAATAAAGTCCTTATTTCAAATTAAGTTAATTCAAATTAAGAAAATGTTAATTCAAATTAAGGGAAAAGCTCAAAGTAAAATAGCATGTCCAGACACAGGACTTACTATCTCGCTTTAGGAGAGGGACATCATGGGAGGTGTGGCAACATGGCCCCCTCCCTGGGCCATGCCCCCACCCTATATAGCATAAAAGGAAGGCATCCTGGGAAGGAAAGGGCAAAAGTGTTATTTCAAAATAACCATTATTTCAAAATAACATGTCCAAACGGCATTTCAAAATAAATGTTTTGAAATAACAGCCATTTTGATTTAAAGAAGGTTTCAGCTATTTCAAAATGACAGCTCTTATTTCAAAATGACGGAGCCTGTCATTTCGAAATAAGAATACGTTGTGCGGACCTAATCTCTTTTATTTCAAAATAATCAGTGTTATTTTGAAATAAACATGTGGACATACCCAGTGACCACACAGGCTCTTCTCAATGCAACTCCTACTGCTTTCACGGCATCTGACCACCACAACACAAGAAAATCTTGTGGACCATGTTCACAGCTTCCACACCCAACTTCCAGAAACTTCTGGCTCTGAGCAGCTAAATCCACCTAGCAACAGCAACCCAGCCCCAAAAGATCTCTTAAAGAGTCACTCTTAGGACACGAGTTACATCTTCATTAAACCCCTACAGTGGTGCAGCTGCCGAGTTCTAAATGTAGATTAGCCCAGAGACATCCTCCTCCATTTTAAAGTGATTTTAAAATAAGATGCTGACATTTTTAATTATAAAAATAACCTTTTCAGATTTGAAGAGGAAACAGAACTTGTAGGCAAGTTCCAAAGGGGTAGCCATGTTAGTCTAGTTCAGCAAAACAAACAAGGAGCCTAGTGACATCTTTAAAGACTAACAACACATTTATTTATTGATTGATTTATGTTAGTCTTTAAAAGTGCCATTAGACTCCTCAGCAGTTGTATACAGTAAACCAATGTCCTGGTTTTGATCCCAAAGGCAAGTAATATAGCCAGTTTTCATGACTATAAGTTCATTTCCCTCAGACTTTCATACATTTTTAGCAATACTAACAAATAAGTATTCCATTATATGACAATATATTAACTAATACCAGATTCTTAGACTTCACTTTCTCTCAAGTCCATAAAAAATGAATGAAACTACACACTTTAACATCTATCATAACAATAACTAAAAGGAAACACAAACTGTAATATCATTAACATGGCAGAAAATACATTAGGCATCAACTTTTTAAAAAGTCAGGCAGCAACAATTTAACTCTTTCCATTTCGAGCAAAGCTCTGACAGTGTTGCCAATGCTCATAACTGTATCAGTGGTCTTGTGACACTGGGTATTTTAGTTAAAAGTCCAGCTGCTGAAGAGAAGTGAGCACATGAGAATCTCAGCTTTCATTTTAAAAAATAAATAGAACAGGAAATTTCTAGCCCTCACTGTAACACAGAAAATCTTGAAAACATGATGAGTGCAACTGAAAGGCTCACACCTGAAGGCATATAAAAAAATGCAAAATGGATTTTTTTTTAAATCTTGATTTTTTTTAAGGGCCTGCCTCATTATTTTTGCACATTTTGTGTTAGCAATACTAGTAACACAAGGACATCTGAAAGGAGCCACAGCAAAGAAAGATGCATTTAACATGTCTAACAACAGAAAAGAAGCTACAGAATTGACTACTCAGGCATAAATGTCTAATTTCACATTCACCTCCTCCTCCGCAACACAGACTATAATGAAACTGCTAATGGGATTACTTTCATGGCCATTACAATAGATAGCAATAATATACTGCGATGATTCCCAATCTTTATTCTCCATGGCACCCCTTGATGGCTTTAATTATTTTGAGGCACACCAACATATAGAATCAAAATGAACTCATGAATACTCATGGATTTATCGAGAACTCGAGTAGTTTATCAAAAAATTCTGTGACACACCTGCTCTGGCCTGATGGCACACCAGTTTGCCAAAACACTGATAAAGTGTGATTAATATTGTTTCCCCTTTGCTAAGCTAGGCTTGACATCTGCTGGAAGGCCAATACAGCAGTGCACAGGCAATCCAGGAAGTTTCTGGAGAGTGTTGAGGACAACTTCCTGGTACAAATGCTGGAGCAACCAACGAGGGGCCTTGCGCCTCTCGATCTGCTGCTCACAAATAGAGAAGAATTTATCAGGGAAGTAGAAGTGAATGGAAGCCTGGGTAGCAGTGACCATGAAATGATTGACTTCAAGTTGATGATTAAAGGAAAGAAGGAAAGAAGCAAAACACAGACCCTGGACTTCAGAAAAGCAGATTTTGTCTCCCTCAGGGAACTGATGGGCAGGATCCCTTGGGAGGCTGATCTGAAGGGGAAAGGTGTCCAAGAGAGTTGGGTGCATTTTAAAGAAACCCTGCTAAGGGCACAGGAAGATACAATTCCAATAAGGAGAAAGCACAGCAAATGTGGAAGGCGCCCACTGTGGCTTAACAGAGAGCTCTGCACTGAGCTGAAGCATAAAAAGGACGCTTACAGGAAGTGGAAGCTAGGACAGATGACTAAGGAGGCATATAAAGACATTGCTCGGGACTGCAGGGATAAAATCAGAAAGGCCAAAGGACAAATGGAGTTGCGACTAGCAAGGGATGTGAAGGATAACAGGAAGGGGTTCTACAAGTATATCAATAACAAGAAGAGGATCAGGGATGGTGTAGGTCCCTTACTGAATGGGGCAGGCATCCTCGTGACAGAGGATGAGGAAAAAGCTGAAGTGCTCAATGCTTTTTTTACTTCTGTTTTCACAAGCAGGGTCAGCTCCCAGCCCACTACACTAGGTACGGGGGACTGGGGAGAAGAAGAGAGGCCCTTGGTGACAGAAGGTCAGGTTAGGGACTGCTTAAAGAAACTAGATGTGCACAAGTCCATGGGGCCGGATGAACTGCATCCGAGGGTGCTGAGGGAGCTGGCTGATGAGATAGCAGTACCGTTGGCCATTATCTTTGAAAACTCGTGGCGAACGGGGGAGGTGCCAGAGGACTGGAAAAAAGCAAATATAGTACCTATCTTCAAGAAAGGCAAAAAGGACGATCCAGGGAATTACAGACCTGTCAGCCTCACCTCAATCCCTGGAAAAATCATGGAGCAGCTTCTCAAAGAATCCATCCTGAAACACTTGGAGGAAAATAGAGTGATCAGGAATAGTCAGCATGGATTTACCAAGGGTAAATCATGCCTGACCAACCTCATCGCCTTCTATGATGAGATGACTGGATTTGTGGATGCGGGAAGAGCCGTTGATGTGATATACCTTGACTTTAGCAAGGCTTTTGATACGGTTTCCCACAGCATTCTCATTGGCAAATTAAGGAAGTATGGGTTAGATGCATGGACTGTAAGGTGGATAGAAAACTGGCTAAAACAACGGTTTCAGCGCGTAGGAATCAATGGCTCCATGTCAAGTTGGCAGGCAGTAACAAGTGGTGTGCCCCAGGGGTCGGTCCTGGGGCCAGTTCTGTTCAATGTTTTCATTAATGATCTGGATGATGGGATTGATTGCACACTTAGTAAGTTTGCAGATGATACCAAACTGGGGGGAACGGTAGACACCCTAGAGGGCAGGGACAGGATTCAGGGAGACCTAGACAAACTGCAGCAGTGGGCCAAGAGGAATCTCATGAGGTTCAACAAGGATAAGTGTAAAATCCTGCACTTGGGACGAAAAAACCCCATGTACTGCTACAGGCTGGGGAGTGATCAGCTAAATAGCAGCACTGGAGAAAAGGACCTGGGAGTCATGGTGGATGGGAAGCTGGATATGAGTCAGCAGTGTGCTCTTGCTGCCAAAAAGGCCAATGGCATACTGGGCTGCATCAGAAGAAGTGTTGCCAGCAGATCAAGGGATGTGATCATTCCCCTCTATTCTGCACTAGTGAGGCCACATCTGGAATACTGTGTCCAGTTTTGGGCTCCCCACTACAAAAAGGACATGGACAAATTAGAGAGAGTCCAGAGGAGGGCAACCAAAATGATCAAAGGGCTGGAGCACAAGCCCTATGAAGAAAGACTGAAGGAACTAGGCTTATTTAGCCTGCAGAAGAGAAGACTGAGGGGGGATTTGATAGCAACCTTCAACTACTTGAAGGGTTGCTCCAAGGAGGAGGGAGCTCGACTGTTCTCGGTAGTAACAGAGGGCAGAACGAGAAGCAATGGCTTCAAGTTACAGCTGGGGCGGTCCAGGCTGGATATTAGGAAAAACTTCCTTACTAGGCGAGTGGTGAAGCATTGGAATAAGCTGCCTAGGGAGGTGGTGGAATCTCCATCTCTGGAGGTGTTCAAGTCCCAGCTGGACAAAACCCTGAGTGGGATGATCTAATGGGAGTGGTCCTGCTTTTTTTGGCAGGGGGTTGGACTAGATGACCTCGTGGGGTCCCTTCCAACCCTATGATTCTATGATTCTCAATGGAGTCTGGTTACACCTTATGAACATCTTATTTTATTTACATATGTACACCAGTCCTGGAACAAAGGTGGTCACAAACAGCATGCACACCAATTCCCTCTTTCAGAAATCTCATTCAGGCACCAATGCTTGGTTCCTAGAAAATAACACTACCTTGTGAGTGGCCTCCAGAGATCAAGGAAGAAAGGATAGCCTATTGCTCACAAAGCTACCTCTGCTAAGAGCCTTGAATAACAAAATAAACAAATTCATTTAGCAAGCCTTCCAAAGACTGAACATTTGCTGCCACACTGAAAAAAAATTTGGAAGACTACATGTAATAATGTCATCTGGTGACAGCTGCCAAAATAATATGGAGGAACTCCAGCACTGAGTATAGAAAAGTTCCCATTTCCTTTTTGACCAGTTTCACAATTTATACTTGTTTAAGAAAAAATGGAACCAGTCCCACAATGTATTGACTATGACAACAGGTAATAATTTTTATGATTTTCACTGTATTCTGTGGAGTCAGGTGAACTGCACACATCATAAGATAGGCTATACGACATGTCACTGAAATCAATAAGGTCCAAAAATGGGACAGAAGCCCAGAACAGAAGATCCAGGAAAAGCAAAAGACAGAAGTTTAAATTAATGTGGGACTGATTATTTTAATTCTGTGCCACTTCAATTATCTAAATATGATGATGGACACTTGATAATTGGGATTCTAGATAATCAAAAGAATGTTCAATTTAATTGACAGATGCCAGGAGAGGTGACCTGTTTTGGATAAGCAAGATTTGCAGATAATTGAGGTTGCAGTTGCATCACCTCTTTCACAGCCTGTTTCATTATTTTGCCAGTCAAATAATGTATTCTGTTAAAGTGAGAAAATAGCAGGAGTTTTGTGTGGACAGAGACCAGAAGTATCTTTAGATCTAAAGTGAGAAGGAGCTAGGTCAGGAAAAGGGCACCGCTTGGGTTTCTAAAACTTTTTAAAAAAGAAATCAAAAACAAAAAAACCCCAACATACCAAAATAAAAACGTCATGCCAGTTCCTTCCTCTACACATCAACCTACACTTTGCATATGCAAACACAAGTGAGGAGAAAAAAACAATGATGACATTTGCTTAGCTGGGATAACCATTTTAAACCACTTCCCAAAAAAAGGAAGCTCTCTAGGGAAGGGGCTGTTTTTTTTTGTTTTTTTTCTCTTTTTCTTCAAATGTTTGATCACTGTTGCTGTCCTTTGCATGCCATCAACTCTGTAAAGCAGGGATGGTACACCAGCCCCAGGCTGCAGTCACCTTGCTGCCAAATCCAAGTGCCAGCTGACTCACCACCCCCACTACCAGCACCAACCCAGGTGCTGAGCCCGAGCCACCACTGGCCCCTGTCCTGAGCACGGACCCCAGCCCATGGCATAGGCAAAGGGGTGGGGGGAGCCAGTGGGGATGTGGGAGGAGAGCTGGCCCTGGGAAGCACAGAGCTGCCTAGGGGAGAGAAAGGGGTAAGGGAAAGCAGACCCCAGCAGTGGGGAGGCAGAGCAGTAGAGCTGGAGGCAAGGACTGGGTGGGGCAAAGGCAGTGCCATAGCAAGGGTTTCTGGTCCCTGGAGGCCAAGCCCACATTTGTCCATCTCCCTCAGAGCCCCATGCCTCACAACCCATCCCCCATGCAGGGCTGGAGGAGTTCCAGCATAGCAGGGTGGAGAGGGGGGCTGGAGATAGCCAGGTGCTTCTCTGTTCTCTCTTCCCTGCAGCACAGCAGTGGCCTTACTGACTCAGCTTCTGTTTGGGGGCAAAGGCAGCTTTTGGGGTAGCTGAAGCAGGTATCCACCTAGGACCTGAGGAGTAAGGGGCCCCATCCCCAACTCAGTGAACAGCAGGGGCACATCGCTTGCTTTGCCTACCAGCCAAGGATCACCAACCTGAAAGCTAAGAGCCATTTTTAAAAATTCCTTCAATAACCAAGTATTCTTCTTTGAGTGCTGCTCAGATACATTCAGAAATAGGTGTCTCCATGCTAGAGCGCCTGATTGGTCGGAACTTCTTGCCCTAGCCTGTCAGAAGAGGGAAGGCAGCCACCACCCCCCACGCCAGCCCGTGGCTATATGTGTGGCTGCCACCCAGCCCCTCCTCAGTTTCATTTCTTCCGCCTTTGTGTCAGTTGTGGAACTGCCCGCTCCTTGCGCTTCGCAAGCAGCCTGTTCTTCATTCGCTTTATGAGCTTTTTGCCCAACTGGGAGCACCTATTTGTCGACTTAATTCCACCGAAGAAGGGCTCCCCTCTCAGGCCGGAACATCGCACTACTCCAACATCGGCCATGCCGGGGTTCAAACCCTGTGCCGAATGCGGCAAGTCCTTCCTGCAGGACAATCCCCACTACAAGTACCTCCCGTGCCTGGTCGAAAGCCACAAGGTCACCACATGCTCCATCTGTCTATTCTTCAAGTCAAGGACAGGCAGCAAAGACACTGTGCCCTTGCCTCCGAGCAGGCTTGGCACTTTTCTCTTGAGGCTTCGTGATCTCCTCCCGTACCGCATGCCAGTTCAGCACCGGAACCCACCCAGCACTGTGCCAACAGGGGCCTCAGGACAAGCTCGGTACCAACCTTGGTACCGTGGCACTGACACAGCCCCACGTCTCCCACATGGGCCTCCTTCCGGGACTGGTTGCATTCAACCCCGGTACCATGGTACTGACATAGCCCCATGTCTTCGACACGGGGCTCTCCCCAGGACCAGTCAGGGTTGGTGCCAATCTCAACAATCCCAGAGGCAGTGGAGGCTGCCAGGGCACTCCTCCTACTCCCTATACTTCCCCAGCACCGGTTAGAAGAGGCAAGCGGGCCTTCATGTTGAGGGCCTGGGCCCAACACGAGCGGCACCGCTCTCCTTTCCCACCACCAGCCCCAAACTCCGAAGCTCCAGAGGTCGTCACTCCATTGGATCCCAGTACTGTGGAGCCATCCCCTCGGCAGCATATCACCCTGCCATCTCTGGTACCACCCTGTGGATCCTGAGATGCTTCCCCCTGTTCCAGCCCAGGGGAAGGGGCTTCTGAGGGCTCTAAACAGCCTTGGCACCGGCTGTCAGTGCCATTGCCCTTCCGGTACCGCCCTCATGAATGGTCACCACAAGAGGCCTCTGCGACCAAGCCGGTACCACCGCCAGCACCAGGGAGAACCTTAAACCCGGTACCATCCTCTTACATGGGCGATTTGTTGGCGCATTTTGATCTCCTGCACTGTGTCTCAGCCCACATGGGGATGGAGGTCCAATCCTCTGAGGTGCCCTTCAGTGCTCTATTCAGCCTGGTGTTCTCCTCAGTGGAACCAGTCACGGTTCCCCTCCACCTTAGTGTCTGGGACCTGATCTCCTCCAGCTGGCAAAACCCAGGCTCCATCTCCCCAGTCTCAGATACAGCGGGTCTCAAGTACAGGGTCCTGGGGTCACAGTTCCCCTCACTCACCCACCACCCAGTCCCACCTCTTGCTGTGGTAGAGGCGGCCTTAGGGCCGGGACAGACTCCCCACAATCCCCTTCTGACATCGAGGGATGCAAGGGAGTTAAAGCTACTGAGATGGAAAGTATACTCTTCCTCAGGCTTCCAGTTGCAGGTTGCAAACAATCAGGCCCTAACAAGCAGATACATGTTGGACGTGTGGGAGTCGATACACGAATTTAGACATCTACTCCCACCAGACGCTAGGGAAGAGTATGATGCCTTCTTGGAGGAAGGTAAAATAGTCTCCCAGGACCTCCTTTTGTCAGCCTGGGACGTGGTGGATACGGTCACAGCGGTAACCCTGCGCCACGCAGCTTGGCTTCGGGAAGCCAAAGTGCCCCTGGCCTCTCACCAGGTGGCCCTCAATCTCCCCTTTGGGGGTGATTCCCTCTTCCCACAAGAGACCTCAGCCATCTTGGGGACCGCTCATGACCCCCATAGGGCCCCATAATAGACTGACCCCCACACACACCCTCTTCTCATTAGTTACTGGTGAGGACTTAATCCTCACCACCACAACTTCAGTTTGAAACCCACATGGGGGACCTTGCCAGCAAGGTCCTTCCCCATGCAACTGCAGGGAGGGACAGTGACCAGTCAGTCAGCACTACTGTCTATGTTCACATCCATGCTGTCTACCATCCAAAATCTGTCGTGGAGTGCCTCTGCCTCGGTACTATTTTGCCAAGTTGGCTGACAGCCTTCTCCTCCCTGTCTCCCTCTCCCTCTGGGTGAGGACTGACAGTTCAGAGGTTAAGTAGCCTCTCTTCCTTCGAGTAGGACTAAGGTTGGACACGTATCCATACTCCCGTTGTTTACCCAAATACATCAACACCTGAGGGGACTTTACCCCCCCATCACCCTCCTTGACTGCCATAGCGATCACAATGGGGATCTGCAGTCAAAATCCTGTGGGCATCCCTTAGAGGACGGTTTTTGCCCACAAAGCGCTATCACAGCCTGTACACAACGCCCCCTTGGGCAGCAGTTCCTTCACCTTTCTGGAGACGTAAGGGTTCAAAGAGCACACTCCAAACATCAAAGACTGTATGGCCCTGTCAATCCCATATCCGAACTACTCCCCCCGGTTTGCTGCAACTATTTCCATACTGGGGAGCATCACTCCCACACGCTTCGCTGTGGACAAAGTCCTACCATTCCACCTTCCCAACCAGGTGGTCAGAGGCCCCCTTGTTGACTCTTGTTTCTTCCCTGTCTGCTCCTCTGCCCCGAAAGTGGGGGTTGGAGGGAACCCTCCCTACCCTTCTTATGTGCCACCCTAACCAAACCCCTCTGATCATCACTAATGGGATTAGATTAAACATAGCTCGCTTCTAATGGGATTAGATTAAACATAGCTCGCATCTGATCGACCCCCACCTAAGGTCCTAAGGTATGTGCCTCCAGCTTGGGATATGGCAGCCCCTTCCTGAACCCATAGAGCAGGCATATCACTTCTGCCTGTCAAGTACCGGACATGCAAGCCAAAGCCTGTCTAGGGACACAGGCCTTGAGAACTCATTCACGGGCCCCATGCCAGCAATGAAACCCCTACACTAGTTACTGCTAGCTGGTTCACAGCATGGTGAATGACATGCTGAGGGTCGCACCAGCTGGGCCCCTGCCTTGTTTCTGCCTACCCTAACAAACAATGGCTCCTTTTTCCCTCTCTGGGCCTCTCGTTCACCACTACCCGGAATGCACGGAGGAGACCGAACATCCGTACACAGGCTCTTTTGACAAGGTGGACCGATATTACTTTATCCTCCTCTTTCTCCCCAACTCTAAAGTGCCCATTCCCTCCCACTCAAATCGGGGGGCTCTCGGGTCACAGCCACCTCTCGGGTCACAGCCATCAGAGGAGATGAGGTAATAATACCAATGTTCCTCTCCCACCCCTTTCTCGCTGGATCAGAGTTGAACACACTCATCCCTCTGCCTTCCTCAACGTATTCGCAGTCAAAGCTGCCTTGGTCAGTTCAGCAGGCAGGCAAGATGTCTTTATCCTCAGAGTCAAGGGTCCAAGGCCAGTGAAGGACACCCCCGGCTGGGCTCTACAGGTACGGTCCACAGACCACTCCCGAAGGCGGGGTACTAGTCTGGTCCCAGTCATCGCCTTATCTAACCCGGGGCGTTCCTCTCATAGTTCCTCCCCTAGGGATGGCCATAGCGCTGTGGTCATCCTGGTCTAGCTCCAGGACAACCCTGTTTGGGTGTCCCACGGGCACAACTTCCTCTTCCTCATCATGCTCCGGGCATTCTCTAGCCCTACTGTTTGCTTCTTGGTTTTATGCTTCCATCCTGGGCGATTTCTAGGGGTCTTTCTCACTAGATAGACCTCATATGACGCTCGTCCTGAGATTCCAACCAGCCACCGGGAATTTGGGAGCTAGCCGTCCCCTGATAGAACTCACTCTCAGGGTAAGATCTAATCACAACAGTAGCACTCTCATAGTAGATGCTTCAGATAAATCAGAAGTCTCTTTGAGGAGATGGCAGGATGTGGGGTGGTGGACCTGCGCTCTGTTCCTGCAGAGGACGCTGCTCCCTCCTCCCATATATCCCGTTTTCTCCCTAGGGGCCCTTCCTTTGTGAGCCCCAATCCTGACTCATACCTTTGTCTGTCGCCAGACCGAAGGCCGGCGCCATACCGGTTGGGCTCTTCCCAGTGGTATGAGGTCATGTAAGCCAATGTGAGCCTAATCCCCATAGGCCGCAGAGATCCGGCACCCAGGATTACCGTACTTATGAGCCTACTCTTGAGCGTCACTTCATTGCAATTAGCCTCTCGCCCCTATACTCCTTCGGCTGTTCGCCACTGCTGAACTTGGGAAGTAAAAGGGGGGAAATAAAATAATATCACTTCCTTGTGCCTTCACAAGGTTATCAACACTGACAGCCCTCTTCAACGGGGACCGCCAGTGTCATCGGTATGCTCATGTAGGTCTGCAATATGTTCATCAGGCTCACGGGAGGTTCCTTTCCTGGTCTGCCTTGAATAGGGCCATTTGGTGGGTTAGGCACCCTCCTTTCCCCATGCCAATCTGGGTGCTTCATTCCCAAATGTGCTGTATCAGGTCATCAGCTACCGCCACCAGCTGTCTGCACTTTCCCCTTCCTATCTAGGATAAAATAACTCTCCTAATTCCTACCCACCTCTGGTAGTCCGTCCCTTCTTCGGATGCCAAGCATGCCAGATCCACGTTCTCATCTGGCTCATGGGCCACAAGTGCTTTACACTGCCTGACTGAGGGAAACATGGTCTACCTTCCCTTCACTGCTTATTGCAGTGTCGGTACCCACCACTTCCAGCCCTACAATCCTACAGCCTTCTGAAATTCCCTATAGGAGGTACGTTAACTAGTGTTGCTGCCAGAACACTAATCCCTCTGGCTCTTTCATGTCTCTGCCAATATGTTCTTAGACAGAGCAGTTAGAGTTGCATTTCTTGACTATAGCCATGATGCATTGGTATTATGCTTATGCGTACGGTGACCTCAGGCTCTCCTGCACAAGCATGACAATTGGTGCTTGGACAAACTGGGCCTACTTCTTTCCGGTGGGCTACATCCTGCAATCCCAGGTTACCCTTGCCTGGATGACAGTCCTTAGGTTGATTCCTTAAACCCCTCGAGGACCTTGCTCGTTGGACAGCTACCCAAGTCAGAAACATGGTGTGCTGAAGCCAGAAGAGCCAAATCCACCCGCCATCCATCAGCATTGTTAACAGTCACCTATTTCTGAATGTATCCGAGCAGCGCTCGAAGAAGAATGGTGGGTTACGTACCAGTAACCATCCTTCTTTGAGATGGGCTGCTCGGATTCATTCAGATCCCTCCCCCCATCCCCGCATCTGGAGTTGGCGACTCCTAAGAACTGGGGAGGGGCCGGGCGGCAGCACACATATAGCCACAGGGTGGTGTGGGGGGAGGTGGCTGCCTGCCCTCTTCTGACAGGCTAGGGCAAAAAGTTTCAACCAATCAGGTGCTCTGGCACAGAGATACCTATTTCTGAATGAATCTGAGCAGCCCATATCGAAGGAGGACAGTTACTGGTAATTAACCCACTGTTTTGAGAGCCCGGATAGGTGTAGGGGTGGAGCTGGGAGCTAGGCCAGAGTGTCTGTGCAGGGTCCCTGGTGGGGAGGGGAGTCCCAGGACCAGGAGGAGGCCCCCTGCAGGGCCCCCACTAGCAGGGGAGGAGGGCTCAGAGTCTGGCATAGGCTGCCCACACGGTCCCCCAGTGGCAGGGAAGAAGGACTGGGGCCCGGAGCCGCAAGGGAGCAGCCAAAGATCTTCATGTGGCTCCAGAGCCACAGGCTGCAGACCGCTGGTACCCCAAAGCTGCATGTCCCTCAGTCAGCAGCAGGCATGCTCCAAGCCACAGCAGGAACAGCCAGCCAAGGAGGGGACTGGCTGCAGGGTGTCAGGGCTGTGGTGGGGGTTGAGGACCCCAGCAAGGAGCCATGGCCATGGGTGTGGGGAGTTCAGGGCACCTGGTGGGGAGCCAGGACCCCAGGGGATGCCTGGGGTGGCAGAATGGAGCTGTAGATGTGGTGGGGGGCGACTAGCTATGGAGAACCAGGGACACGGGAGGACTAGCTGAGAGTTGGGGACATGATGGAGGCCAGGCAGGGCACCGCTGACACCCCCCCTCCCATGCTGGGGACTGGCATAAGCCCTGGCTCTGCCATAGCGAGCCCCATATATTTTTGGCCAGCAGACACAGGCTCACTCAGCCCGTGCTCTCCCGGTGAGCAGGCAGCCCATCCCCCTGAGCATGCAGCTGAGCCATTAGCTGGAGGGGAGAGGGGGATTTAACCCTTTCCTCCTCCAGCAGACACTGGCAGCACCAGCCCAGAGAGCACACAGCCAGCTAAGTACTGTGGGGGGAGGTCTAGTGGGACCCTGAGCCTGAGTCAAGTGGGGAGCTGGATGGGGATCTGCCCCACCTCCCCGGGGCCCTGGATCAGGCCAGCAGACAGATCAGGGGTAGGGGTTTGGGGGACCTGGGCACCAAGGACTCTCCATGGGCCCTGGATCTCACTAGGCCAATATGGGGCAGGTGGCCAGGGATCAGGCCTACCTGGGCCTTAGATCAAGCCAGCAGCCAGGCTGAAGGGAGACAGTGGGGCTGTGGATCCAGGACTCTCCCTGTGCCCCAAGTCATATTGGGCTGGGGGGGGGGGCAGATAGATCATGGATCATGCCCCTCTGAGCTTTGGGTCATGCTGGTGGCCAGGCAAGAGGAGGATGGACAGCCAGGCATCATCCGCACCCCCCTCACCCCAAGCATAGGTGCTGCCAGCAGGCCAACGGGCAGGCTGGACCAAGCCTGGGCAGGGCAGGCTGGGCCAGGGGTCACCTCCCAAGCCAAGGCAGCAATGCTGAGGAGCACACCGGACCAGGGTTTGTGGCTTCCCCCCCAAGGCCAGGCAGCAAGGCCAGGAGTCCCCTCCCCTTAGCCCAGGCGCCAGGAAGGTCTGCCCAGGGATCAAACCCCTGCCCCCCCAGGCCACGTCTGGCCAGGGTTGCCTCCCTTAGCCCAGGGGCAAAGCTTGGGGGCAGCAGGCAGGCCTAGCCAGGGGTCATCAAACCTCTCACTAGCCAAGTGGCAAGACAGGGTGGCCAGCAGGCAGGCCTGGCACAGAGCTGAGAGCAGCGCACATGGCTGCGGGTGAGGGGGACGGACCTGCAGCACTGAACCAACCTCTGGCTTTTGGCCAGCTCGCCCAGTCCCTGGCATGGGATGGCTGGAGCACAGACCTGCCCCTCCCCTGGGCCAGCTGGCCCCACTCCCTAGTGTTGGGGGGGTGAGTGGGGGCCCCACAGAGGGTGATTCACCCAGGGCCCTGCACCCCACTAGGGACAGCCCTGGGACCAGTGACCTGGCTGTGAGCCAGGGCCACAAGGGAGTTTAAAGGCCTACAGCAGAGAGCCTAGAGGCGGGGCTGTCCGGGGGGGGGGCTCAGGGTCAATTGACCAAAAGGGTCCCTGAGCCTCTCCTCTCCGCTGGAGGGGGTGGGGCAGGCTGGACAGGGTCTGGGCTCTGCACTCCCACCCTGCCCTGGGACCAGCTACTCCACCCCGAAGGTGGGGCAGGCCGGGCCAGAGGCCGGCTCCACGCTCCTGCCCCTTGCCTTCAGTGGGGCAGGGGAAATGGGCAGTGCGGTAGTGGGAGAGGCAGCAGGGTGGGCCGCGCACTGCCCACTGGCAGTGGGGCAGGGTGAAACCTTTGTAACCGTGGGACTCGGGTCAGTTGCCCCACTCCACCAAGGATGGTAATGCCTATAGAGGGCCCAACAATGGGCCTTTGGCTTGGGTCCCAAAGAACCTAAGGTCACCTGTGTTTCAGGGCAGTAGCCCCCAACCCAGCAGGTTTCATCCAGCCCTTAACCTGAGCCTCCCAAGCCCCAGGAATCCACTTGGCTCTCTCTCCACCCTCCCTTTCCCACCTACAGTGCAATGCTGGGGGGAATGGGACTCCCCCATCTGCAGCTATGTTTTGAATCCAGCCAGGTAAGACTTGGAAGCCCTGGCTGTAGTCTCCTATGTTCAGAAATAGGAGGGAGCCAGATGAGAGGATCGTAGCCCCCCAGCCTTGCCCTCCCTCACACTCCTTCAGACATGGAGGTATCTTTCAGCCTTAGTGCAACCACAGGAGGAGGACTGGGGGCAGATACCCCCATACACACACGCTACTAGACAACCCATTCCAGGGAATCCAGGCCAGTTATTAGGCTGCACCAGGAGTTCCCCCTTCCTTATTCACCATATTGCTGCTGAAGGACCCCCACCCACGCACCCACACACACACACACACACACACACACGCACACCCCTCTCCTGCTGCCTCTCCTTGCATTGCCTTGTCAGCTGTTCTGCTCCAGAGTATCTCCTCCAGGAAATGGCCAGGTACTGGAAGGGAAAGGGCTCTTGCTCCAGTAGTCAGCCCGTAGCCCAGGAGATCATCATTAGACCAAGTTAGCCTCCTTTCATGCACTGGGCTTGAGTGCTCTTGCAGTTGGTCTTAATTTCTCTGTAAAAACTGGGCAGCAGAGCACACATAGAAAGGAAAAAAACAACAGGGAGTCGTGTGGCACTTTGAGACTAACAGATTTATTTTTCGCATGAGCTTCCGTGGGAGAAAATCCCACTTCCCCAGATGCTTCGAAGATGGGTGAACTTACAGAAAGGAATGACTCCTTGTTGTTTTTTTGCTGGACTAGACTAACAGGGCTATCCCTTTGGAAATAGAAAAGAAAATCTTCCAACCACTAAGACCCAGGGGGCAGCACCAAATGTACTGAGTTTTCTCCAACCCATCCACCCTGGCCATTGCACACACACCCCTCCCTTGCACACACCCACCCCTGGCTCTGATGGAGGCTGCCTCCTCCCCTCCTGTGGTGGTGAGGGGGCACAGGGCTGGCTCTTCACACCACAGGAGAGGCCCTGGAGGCTCTGCACCTTTTTGCGAGGGGCCAGCCTGGCTGAAGCTGGGGGAGAGGGGGTGAGAGAGGGAGCCCCTGGAGGCAGCAGGGGTGCTTGAGGGCGAGATCCGGGCTAAAGGCACCAAACAGGTTTCAGTTTAACCATGGACTTGGACTTTTTGCATTTGCAGAGCAGGGGAAAGTGGAGTCAGTGAGCTCCTGCAAAGGGGAGGGGTGGGATTAAGTCTGCCCTGGAAACCCTGCAGGCCAGGGGCGGAGAAGGCGCTGCGGTGCAGTGAACTCCTGTACTACGTGGCAGGCTCTCTCCGAGAGCCCAGATTTTTTGGAAACTGAGCAGGGGGGTGTAGCCTCAGCCTGCAAACTACGCAGCTGCTCGGCAACACACCCACGACCCCCTAGGCACCCAGGCTCTCTCCCCCCTAGCCATGGTCGCCGAGCAGCAGCGAGATCACCCACCTTTTTCACTCTCCGGGCCGTATAGAGCCCCATCCCGTCCTGAATTTTAGACGACTTCAGGGCGAACCTGTCCGGCACATACATACCCAGCATGCTGCACTGAGTCCGGTTAACGGGGAGAAGACTGAACGGGGACTATCATTGCAAGGAGCAGGAGATGGGGCTGGGGAAGGGGGCAAGGAGGGAGAAGGGGCCGGCTGCAGAATTATCCCGGCTTGGTCCTGGAGGAAGGGAGGAGTCAGAGGCAGGCTTCCCTTCCAGCCGCAGCTGGAGAGCAGCTGGCTCGAAAAGCTGGGCTCCCATTGGCTGCAAGTTTGTCCAGGAAGAGCCCAGTGTAGGGAGAATGGGCTGGGGGTCCTCAGGGCAGCCCTGGGTGGTAAGCTGCTCAGGACGGAGGCTGGGGGTTTGTTTCAGCTTCCCGAGGGGCAGCTCTGTTATTCCAGTCCAGCCAAAAAAAAAAAAGGAGTCCTGTGGCATTTAAAGACTTAACAGATTTATTTTTTGCATGAGCTTTCATGAGGGTAAATCCCACTTTGTCAGGTGCTTTGAAGATGAGGGAACTTACTGAATGGAAAGAAAATAAATGCAAGGAAGTGTAAAACATGGGATCAGGTCATACAGTAACAGGAAATCGGAGCAGTTGTTAAGGTTCAAACCCTGGGCAGGGTGAAGTCAAATTATCTGTTGTAATGGAAAAAGAAGCCATACTCACGATTTAGTCCTGCTTTCACACAATCTAATTTGCATACTAATTCCACTTCAGCGGTTTCTCTTTGTAGTCTTGATGTCCCAATCTTTTTCCCCAGCCCATCCACACTCCAGGACCAAGCAGGGGTTGGGGATATGAAATCCCTGAAAGGCACGGGATCTAGATTTTCTGAAAGTTAAGTAAATATTTTCTGATCCCAAACAAGGAATCTGCTGGCACTTACAAAGACTAACAAATTTATTTATTTGCATGAGCTTTTGTGGGAGCACCTGTGGGATTTTCTCCCACAAAAGCTCATGCAATCATTTTTTTAGTCTTTATAAGTGCCACTAGACTCTTTTGTTTTGCTCAACTAGACCAACACGGCTACCCCTTTGGAACTAGGTGCTGACCGATTGTTGCTTATGTCAGGTTCCAGCCCATTAAGGAGAGAGAGCCCAGGTGTCACCTCATGTCTAGACCTGGGCCTTTGGCTGTCTTCAGGGAAATGAGGAAGGAAACTTCAGCTGCTCATGGCCTAGTTTAGTTCAATAAGTTAAGATTCAGAACTCAGATCTTCATAATGCTGGAGAGTCCTTTGCCAAAGGCATGATCCACTCCCCTGAAGAAGATGGCAGATAGGGCTGTCCTTAGGGTAGGGCAAGCAGGGCAGCCACCCAGAGCCCCGTGCTTTGGTGGGCCCTGCGGGCCCCCACCACTGCCCCCCCACACACACCATGCCAGGGACCTGCACAAGTCCCCAGTCTCTCATGGTGAGCCCTGAATGTTTTGGCTGGCAAACAAGTAAGTTCACCCATCTTCGAAGCATCTGACGAAGTGGGATTTTCTCCCACGAGAGCTCATGGGAAAAATAAATCTGTTAGTCTTAAAAGTGCCACACAACTCCTCGTTTTTTTAAACAGACACAGACTCACTCAGCCCCTGCTCTGCCTGTGAATAGCTGGGCTGCCTGCTGCCCCTCCCCCTGAGCATGCAGCTGAGCCATTAGCTGGAGGGGAGAGGGAGGTTTAACCCTTTCCTCCTCCAGCAGACAGCACCAGCCCAGGGAACACACAGCCAGGTAAGTACTGTGTGGGCAGGGGTCTGGTGGGACCCTGAGCCTGAGCCAAGGGGGCAGTTAGCTGGGGATCTGCCCCCCTCCAAGGGCTTTGAGTCAGGCCAGCAGCCAGGTCAGGGGTAGGAATCTGGGGGAACCTAAGGATCCAGGACTCCCCATGGGCCCTGGATCTCACCAGGCCAATGTGGGGCAGGTGGCCAGGGATCAGGCCCACCTGGGTCTTGGATCAGGCCAGCAACCAGGCTGGGGGGGCTGGGGATCCAACACTTTCCCTGGGCCCCAAGTCACATTAGGTTAGTGGGGGGCAGGCAGATCAGGGATCATGCTCCTCTGGGCTCTGGCTCATGCTGGTGGCCAGGCAAGAGGATGGCAGGCAGGCCAGGCCAAGCACTGACCCACAGGCCTGGCTGCGAGGCCACGGGGCAGGCTGGCCCAGGGGTCATCTCTACCTAGCCCAGGCAGCAAGGCTGGGGGGGGGGCCAGCAGTCAGGCTGGGCTATAAGCGTCTCCCCCAAGCCCAGGTGGTGAGGCTGGGTGGGCAGGCCAGGCCAGGGTCATCCTCCCCATAAGCCAAGGGAGCACGGCCAGGGGTCAGGCTGAGCCAGGCATCATCCGCACCCACCCCCCAAGCCTGTCTCTTTGCTCTGTTTCACGTGTATTTTCACTGGAAGATCTGTTTGCGGACTTCACCAGCACTCCTACTGTGTCCTTCCAACAGAAACCTGAACTCTAGGGACAATTCCATGGAAGGTTTCTTAATGCCTGTGTGAGCTTCACTGGGTAGAGTATGCTGTATTTGCAAGTCTTTTAAATGAAAGACTCGGGAAGACAGGGAGCAAAGGCTGCATAACACGCCCAGGAATGGGCCCTGCTGCTGATGCCAGGTACATCTGCCGCACCCAAGGATTCACCAGCTCCGCTTGCTGGACAGGCACTGGAGCCCTCTTTGCGCCATTCTCCGGCTATGAATAAAAGCCGCAACCAGCCTCTAACTTGGCACTGTGTGCTCAGTCAGCACCGGAGCCCTCTCGGTGCCGCTCTCCGACTATGAATGAGAGCCATGAGCGGCCTCTAATCAGGCACCACATGCTTGGTTGATACCGGAGCCCTCTTGGCACCGCTCTCTGGCTATGAATAAAAGCAGTGACCGGCCCCTAACTCAGCACCACCTGCTCGGTTGGCACCAAAACCCTCTCGGTGCTGCTCTCCAGCTATGAATAAAAGCCATGGTCGGCCTCTATCTCGGCACCATGTTCTTGGTCGGCACCGGAGCCTTTTCATTGCCACTCTCCGGCTATGACTAAAGCCACGATCAGCCTCTAATGTGGCACCCCATGCTGGACTGGCATGGGAGCCCTCTCAGCGCTGCTCTCCAGCTGCGAATATAGAGCTGCGATCGGCATTATACGCGGCGAAGAAAGGCCTGGAGCATATGAGCTCTGCGCTTTGGCAGCAGCTCCACTTGCTTGTCAGCACCAAGACCCTCTCAATGCCGCTCCCCAGTAGAGCTCAGGTAAGCACGCTCGGGGCCAACTCCGGCACCAAAGTCTTGGTGCCGTGTCTGGCCCTCCCCTCCGGGGTGAGCGCCTGGGGCCTATCACGGTGCCACCCATATCAGAGGCCTTTGAAGTGGCAGAGGCTCTTTGGCTCCTGAACACACCACCAGGCAGCCGAAGCAATTGGTAAGTCCATCTTCCTTCCTTCCTCCACTTTGCCCAGCACCAGGAGGAGCCACTCACTACTTGGGCCCACGCCACTGCGAAACTGTGGGCTTCAACCCCTACGGCGCTGACACCCTTGCCTCAGTACCACAAGAGATCTGAGAGTGCATTCATCAGGCCAGGCCCCTTACTGAAGGGTGGCACCAGGTTCTTCCCAGCACTGCACTGGAAACCAGCTACCTCCTACTAAGGCCCTGGAAGGGGAATCCCTACTCAGTGCCGTGGCCCCAGTGAGGGCACCCCAGTACTGGGGTTGTCCCCTCTACTGACTACAGCCACGAACAGAGACCAGGGTCTTACAGAGAAGACCCTACCACACTTGAACCCCTTCACCAAGTCACCACCTACCTGGGTCAGGGTCACACCCCTCGAGGGAGACAAGGACCCCTTATTCGACCTGGGGTTTGAAACCTCTCCGGTCGCCATTATGATTCTCCCTCTTTGTACTCATGTCCTTGACATTGCTGGGACACACTGGCCCAAGTCGCCCTGATTCATCCTGGGTCCTCTAGGAGTCCCAGAAGGTTTGACCTCCTGGGTAGAAAAGCTTATTCAGTTTTCAGCTTTTCAGCTGAGAGTTCCTACCCATCAGGCCTTGGTTAAAAGATTCCCTAGACCTGTGGGATGCTATGAAGAGTTTCAGCAGCTTCCTCTCACAAAAACACTTGGAGGATTTGAATGCCTTCATCAAGGAAAGTGCCTTGGCCTCTCGCCATGCCTTTACAGTGGCATTTGATGCCTCAAACATGGCCAGCAGTGGCATTGTTATAGCTGTGGTTACACGCCGAGCAGCCTGACTTCCGGATTTTGACCTCCCCCAGGACTTACAGTACGCCATATAGACTTTCCTTTAGAGGGACAGTCTCTCTCTTTACACACCCACTGACTCCCTGATCCATGGCGACTGTGTCCATAGGTCAGCCCTCAAAGCCCAGGGTATGCTTACTCCCCACGTGGCTCAATGTTCCCAGTCTACCGTGACCCCTTGAACGCATGGGGGAGGCATCCTTGTTGTATCCCCCCCACACACACACACTTGACCAAAATGGCTATCTTTTAGGAGCCTTTGGACCACAGGGTGATGGTTCCTTTTCCTCATTATAGGTGATCCAACAAGGTGACTTCTCCATCAATCAAACCCTTGAATATCAGAGCAGTACCCTAAATGCTGCTAAACACCCCCTCACAATCAGCCTCGGGACATCTCTTCCTCCTCTCTGGTAACGATGTGCCTCCCTCTCCCCTTCCTATACCCTTCGGATCAAGTAAGGGCCTGGCCACCAGAGAATTCTGCTCACATGCACTTGGTTCCAGTTGCATATGCTCTTGGAGCCTTGGTGGGAATCCAGAGGTCATAGAGGTATGCAAGATGGGCACATGATACCCCGGCCAAAAAAACCCCAAAAAGCACTATAGCCCTCTGGGACAAGGGCAGGATGCCTACACTTCTGCCAACTCCTTCCCAGTCAGGCACACTGGAAAGGGTACGCTTCTGTGTCACTATCCTGCAAGCACTCCTTAGCTGTGTCGGCCTGCAATGGATCGGGGGGAACTACTGCGGGAAGATGCACCCCACCCCCTAGATGACAGGTAAGAGGGCAAGCTCATACCCCTTTGTCCTCTATCTTCTTCCACCTCGCCTCCCCAGGCAGTGCCCCCTTTAATATCGGGGCCATGCTCTTCAGACTTGTATCAGGCTTTTGCCTGAGGGATCCTTGAGTCTCACTATAGGGGTTTTTGCCTTTTCAGCTCTTACCCCTCCTCCCCAAGGACCTTCACCTTAAGGTTCTCTCTCTGGTCCCACACTAGGGGTGAGATTCAACTTCTTATACCAGGGGTCTTGGACTCAGCTCACCACAAAGGCGGACGCATTGACCTGAGGGCTGCATGACTGAAACCTTTGCATACAATGATATTACAAATATCAGTAACAATTGTGTCATCGGGGGTGGAGGAAATTGCTTTAGAGGCTGCTGTTTCAGACCCCCATCCTACACTGTGGTGCTTTGATTTCATGGCCGCAGGTTTCCTTACCTCTGCACCTGCGGTGAACTATGCCTAAATGCAGGCCTCTGAAAAGGTACCCTTGGCTTCAGATGCTGATCCGGGTCGACTGTTGAGGTATCGCATCTTACTAGCTGCTCTTCTATCGCCTTATGCATCCCTGTAACTTGCCTTGGCAGACCAGCAAAGGGTTCTATTTCCTTCTCTCCCTTTCTTTTCCCTTTGCATCTTCTGGCTTCATGTATTCGCCTTTAGTAGACTGGGCTCTTTCTGGGGTCACATTAATTCCGCATCACCAGCTAACGTATTTATCATAGACTTAAGGCCAGAAAATGTCTCTAGCTCATTTGCCATGGCAGATGCGTGCCACCAACTGCTCAGGTCCACACTTGAAGGTGCCTCTCCAATCATGATCCAGTAACTGCGTCTTTGTTTTGACGTCTTATAATAAGGTGAGTCTAGGCCACTACTGCTCCTCTCATCTGCAAGTCAGGGAGCACTAGAGTGATGTAGGTCTTTTATCTTCCCCTTTTAGGTCAAACCGTTCTACCTCACAGTTTTCCATTACCTGGGCCATGGTCCTTATGTCGATACTTTAGGTACTTCCTACAGATCTTCATTGCCAGGGTAACTGGCCCTTGTGGGAAGTGGCAGTGCTGAAGGCGGGAAAAAACCAACTTTACCCACCATCCATCAGCATGGCTAGCAGTCACCTACTACTGAATGAATCCAAGCAGCCCATTTCAAAGAAATACAGTTACTGGTAAGTAACTCACTGTTTACAGACATGATTTTTGCCTTTTGTTTTGTTCTTTTCTTTCTGGGGTGGACCCTTGCTTTTGTGGGGGTTGTTTGCATTGCTTAGCCATTAAGGTAGTACTTGCATTTCATCAGGACAGGCTGGTGTTGACTGATTCCATCACACGTACCCTTCATTCACGTATCTTGTTCACACGTTTAAATGAAATTCCAGAGTATACACCTAAATCAAGTTTTATCAAGAATACAAAACGGAGTTGTAAATTTACAGCATTGAGCTTTGTTGGACATTAGTTATAACAGGCGTGGCCAAACTTATGGAACTCGAGAGCCACACAAGTTGATTATTAAACCTTCGAGAGCCACACTGAGGCATATAGCCATTAACTTTTACCTACTCTAAAATTACTAAGTTTAAAATTCATTGCACACTTTAATTTTATCGTAAAAAGAGGACAAATATTAATCCTACTAATGTCTGATTCTAATAATTACTTAAAGTTACCATGAAAACTAGGCCTATACAGTAAAAAAAACTTAGGTGCTGCTCGATGTAGAAGACTGCAGGCTAGTGAAGAGTCTTTTTAACATCCCAACCATGCTGCACTTCTAACCACTGTCCCGACTCCCTCCTAAAATCCTAGGCGGGGGCTGCTTTCCTAAATTGATTTGCTGACATTCTTCTGAGAGCCACAGTTTTTCATTCAAGAGCCACATGTGGCTCCCGAGCCGCAGTTTGGCCATGCTTGCTTTAAAGCATCTGTTAGGCAACACCGTATCTGTTCTTTAATATCATAACTGAAATAATTAATTCAGTTTAATAAATGTTATAACCCAGGCATGACCAAACTGTGGCTCACAAGCTGCATGTGGCTCTTCAAAGAAAAAGTGTGGCTCGCGGAAGAACGCAGCAGGGAAGGGCGGCACGGTGGCAGATGGGGGAGAAGTACACAGTGATCAAGGACAGCAGAGAAGCAGTGGCATGGTCAGAGCTGACAGGGAAGTGGCAGCATGGTTGGGGATGGCAGGGAAGCAACAGCATGGTTCGGTACAGCAGGAAAGCAGCCTCATGGTTAGGGAAGCGGCAGCATGGTCCAAGATGAGGGGAAAGCACATTAAGGTCTGAGCTGGCAGGGAAGCAGCGACATGATCAGGGATGGGAGCAGAAGTGTGGCGTGGTTGGGGAGAGCAGAGAAGTGGCAGCATGATAAGAGATGGCAGGGAAGCAGCAACGGGGGGCAGGGTGCAGCATGGTTGGGGAAGCTGTGGCATATTTTGATTTTCTCATAGGCCCTAATGCAGTTTACTTGTTAAAATAAATCGTGTTTTACATGTCCTAAACATGAAATGGAATACTAAGAAATGAAAATACAAAGGAGAAAAGTTTAAAACTGACTGTAGATTACTTTCAATTTTTAGCACAATTTACTGCTGTGAAGCATTGTATTCCACAATGAAATCTGTTAAATCAAAACATTGTGCAATACTTAGAGATCAGCACCTGAGAGCTTTTACATACTGCATTGACAACTTACTGCCCAGATTTTAAAAAATGTGCCACTAGCCTGCAGTGTTCTACATCCAGCAACAGCTAAGTTTTTACTGTGTAGGTCTAGTCTTCATGGTGACCTTAAGTAATTATTGGAATCTGACATTAGTAGGATCAATATTTGCCCTGTTTTTAAGATAAAATTAAAGTGTACAATGAATTTTAAGCCTATTAATTTTGGAGTAGGTAAAAGTATGTGGTTATATGCCTCAGTGTGGCTCTCAAAGGTTTAATAATCGACTGGTATGGCTCTTGAGTTCCGTAAATTTGACCACCCCTGGATTAGGGAATGATGTGCTTTGTCAGACACTCCCCTGGGCTGGCTGGCCCTGCCCCCCGGTGCTGGGTGGGGGGCCTGCAGAGGGTGATTTGCCCAGGGCCCCGCACCTGCTAGGGACGGCCCTAATGGCAGAAGCAATGCAGCTATGAATACCTGGCAGTTCATTACGAGTATGCACATTAGGAATGATTATCCTAAGAAGGCATTTTGATTTCAAACATGGATGTTTGAAAAATGTAGCAATTGGTACAAAGAATATTACCCCAGTTTCTGGCTCTGATTCTTCTTTTGTAACATCAGTGGAAATTAAACAAAACAGTCTCTTATGGGCCCCTATCTAGGGGGAGAACATTTGAAATACGCAGCTTACCTGGCTGTATACTCTGTTTCATTTGCGCAGTTATGGTGTCTTCTGACTTCATCCTGCTCTCTATCAAGGGCAAAGCTAAAATCTCTATTCAGTCTTTACTGAATCATTTTTTGCTTTTTAATTTGTTGTGCATAACACTCAACTACATTTCCTAGCTACAGTTAAGATACACCTATAAGAAGACCAATACCAATGCATACTAAAGTAATGGGAGACTCCTGACTTGACTAGAATCCTGCACAGCTGCAAATATCCATCCAAACAGATCTTCTTGAGGTATTGGAACCCCAATTTGCCCCTCCCCCTTGTGCTCAAGACTAATTGTTGCAGAGCCAGAAATAGAAACTGTCTCCTGGGTCCCACTCCAATGCCCTAAACACCAAGAAACCTGCTTCTTGTTTTTCTAGCACCCTTCTCCCTCATTCATACCCTATCGTGTGCACTGATCAACATAAGGGTCTCAGAACAAATAGCATATGATCATGTAATTAAAGACCATCAGGATGCATATGTGTGAAAGAACTATATTGAGATTGCACAAGTAACCTTAATTTTGGCATTTCCCTACTTTTGAGTGCTGGACTTCGCAACCTTAATAGTTTAAACTTTGTGGGGAGAGGGTTATTTGGTTGTGTATTTCTTAGGTTTCTGTTTTTTGTAAAATAGCTGTTATATCATGTGGAAGTTTAGTGGTCCTTATGCATGGATCATCTGTACAGTTGGAATCGATGACCAAAAAGTCCACAGCATAGACATCTTCACCTTGAGCTGAAAATACTGCAGATAGCAGGCTGTTATTCTCTATGGCTATGTTCACACACAGGGGGTTATTTCGATACAAGTTGTTTCGATACAAGTTGTATCGAAATAATGCCTTATTTCGAAATAAGTTAATTCGAATTAACAGTTTGTTAATTCGAATTAAGGAAAAAAGCAGGAATCGAAATAGCATGTTCACACAACAGTTATTTTGAAACGAGTCACCGTTGTTTCAAAACAACATGTTCAGACGGCATTGTTTCGAAACAGTTGTTTCAAAACAACGTTGTTTCATCCCCACGTGGGTTTTAAGTTGTTTCGAAACAACGCCGTTTTTTCGAAACAACGGAACCCGTTCTTACGAAACAACGATGCGTCGTGTGAATATGGCCTTTCTTATTTTGAAACAATCTCTGTTGTTTTGAAATAAGACTGCTGTGTGAACACACCCTATGTGGGCCAGCCACCTGAAGGAAAGCAAGACTTGACTTACCCAGGGGTAAGATACAAATCAGAAGTCTTTGGTGCCATTCCTGACTCTGAAAGAGATTGACGTCTAATGGTCATGAAACACATACATTTGGCATTTTCATTCATACAAGAAGGCTGGCTGAGTGGGTGAGACTTGGGGCATGCTCTGTTAGGCACATGGGCTTGATACAGTATCTTTGTGTTCCTCCACCACCATCCAAGTGACATAAAGAGACAGAGGAGTGCTGGAAGGAGGGAGTAGCCCAGCACAAGAGCTGTTTAAGGTTGGTGTAAGTGGCACAATATAGTTCTCTCCTTTTCCTGCTATGCAGGTGTCTCGAAGAGCCAGTCAGTCAGAAAGAGGGGGAGTGCACTTTGGGCTCTGATTATCTGGACTGTTGGAGAAGCTCCTAGCCAGCCAGGTCAGCCTGCAGTAAACTGGAGCAGCTCCAGAATCAATCCAATTTATGCTGGGGGTTAGAAGTCACCTTTGCACCCCTTTCCAAGTCAGTATCTTCTGTATTATACTTTCTTAGCAGTGCAGCACAGAATCAGTCCTCATTCTACTCCTCACCCAGCCAGAACTGACCTGCCGTAATCTCTCACTTACCACATACATAAAATAGGGGAAATATTTGCATAGCTCCTAAAACAGGGCTATGTGGCCAATTCACACAATGCCTGTGATTTGAATCACAAGTCTTTCTATATTTCAGATTTTTGTTAAAAATCTAGCTGCTGGAGTCAAGAAAGTATATCTTTGTTTTTAAATGAAAGCTAAGTTAATTCTAGACTTCCTGGTTGTAGAGAAAAACTTCATTGACTTAGGCCACCCTAAGGCTCTGAGAAATGTGTTAGTCTTTAAGTACCAGACGATGCCTTTTTTTTTTTTTTTTGCCAGAATGTGAATAAAAGCATTACACAGCGGTATCTCCCATCATTTTTACACCAAGATTATGATTTTTGGGGATCCTAGCTCATAATTTTTGAATGCTTGTTGGTAATACTGGATACAAGGCTTTCCTCACCTTTAGTTCAGTGCACTTAACTCCAGTCCTGGAAAAGATGATGCTGGAACCCATAGTCATAGCCTGTGGCAAACTCCCCCTACCATAGGCCAAAAGGGTAAAGGCCATTTCTCCTACCCAGAGCATTAGATTTGTTGCAGAAAGCATGCTCAGGGCATTTCACATGGTAAAAATCTCTGAACTGAGGGCTTCCAGCACAAATACAATATTCAGAAGTTTTGGCACAAATTAACTATCTGGGCCTGCTTTTTATCTCTAGTAAATGATGTTTAACATCCCACCTTACTTACTAATGATTTTGAAAGTAGTTTATCATCCTGCTTCCTTCGAAACACCTGTACAGAACAGCAATATTAGTTGAATACTTTTTACTTTTCTGCATAGTCAATAATTTTACCAGTAATTTTATCAGTAATGGACAATGCCATTGTTAGCATTTTGTTCCTGATGTACATGAACTCCTTCCAGTTGTCCTTGCCAGCCACAGAATGTTCCCAAATGTCAAGTTTCTTCTTATCATTGAACATTGGCAAAACTACCTGTTTCCCTTATCCCATTCCCAGAAACAGTGAACTATTCTTGTTGCATCTTTCAACAACAACAACAAAATCCATTGAAGCAGGGACCAAGTGTAACCTGCTAGGGTGGGCTAGAATTCCTTCATTTGCCCCCTCCAGTGCCTAACAGAGCTAAACCCCTGTACAAAGCAGCTGGAGACCCAGGATACAGTCTGTTCAGGACTCACAGTGAAGACTGCTCAGAGTTTCCATCCCACAACAAAATACTACTCAGAATAAACATAACAATGAACTTTATTAACTGCTAACATAACAAAACTTATCCTAAGAAAACCAAAATGAATTTAAACAAAACAGCAAGAAACCCAAGAGCCCCAAAGTTCAGGTGCAGTCACCATTATCTTAATTGTAGTCTTTGCTCAAGTCCTTGAGGCTTGAAGGGAAAGCAGCAGCAATCCTCATCTTCTCTGGATGCAGGAATATTCAGGCAAATTCCATGCAGTGCCTTCTTCCTCCTGTGCAACTAGCACCACACAGTCTGTTTACTGGTTACCAAGATCTTGGTCCCACAAGAGAAGACTCTTCTGCAAAATAGTCCAAAGCAGGGAGAAAACATCCTGTAGTCCACCTCTGACTCAGCTCCTCTCACTCAATCACTGAGCATAAGGATCCTGCATCTCTCTGTGATTGCTCCTCTGGGGCTCCTCCTAGGCATCTCCCTCCAGCACAACAATAGAAAGGTGTGGAGCATGCTCAATATGCTACCACACCCTATTACCAGAAAGTTCTGGTTTCTGGGCAACTACATGAGCCCAGCAACGTAACCCAGCCAAAAGAGATCCCTAAAAGAAATCGCTTCTTTTTAGGCATGAGGGTTATGCAAGCATGGAAATGTGCAGCTTGACTTTCTCAAGTTTGGCAATAGCTGAATACTTTCTATTATAATTCTCTGTTTTCAATAGAACTAGACGGTATAGAGTTGTTTGGGGGGAGGGGAGAGTCTCAGAAAATGTTGAGTTTTTACAGAAAATCCCCAAATCAAAGTGTGTTAGGATTTTATGGCTTTCAAGCGGGGGGGGAGGGGGGATTAGATGTTGTCAAGGAAGACGAACACTTTCCATATAAGTTTTGTTTAGCTGAAAACCCAGTTTTCTCTTGGAAAAACCTGACAGGAAATTTTCAAATCAGTGTTCATGCTCTTAGCTCTGCCTATAATATATTCATAAAAATTGGTGCTTACTTTTCCTTGCTTTTGTATAAAAATTGAAAGCTGGAATGTGCATGTTAGCTGCATAAAAACTTTTTAAATCTTACATAGATAAAAGTTGAAACAAGTAGTGATATATTTTACAGCAGCTCCCACCCAACATTAACTTGTACTCCTGCTGCCTGTGCTGGATTTGATCTATGAACAGACCATGCAGAATTAAATCTGTCAAACCCATTTCTTTTATGAGCACTACATGTTCCTAAACATCTTCAAATAAAGAAAGCCACTTTGCCACTATTTACCAATTTATGTATTAAAATTCACTCCAATAGAAACCCATTGCATGAGTTGATAAATTCTATTACCTTCACCTTTGACATCTGATAAAATAGCAGGCACCTGCTATTTTGTGCACAGCTGTTCAAAGTTTAGATGAAATCTCAGAAATTTAAAGAGCATGAGCAAAAAGAGCTAAAAATATTGGCAAAATTTTTTCGTAGAGTTTTCTCTTCAATAAAATTACGGTTAAAAATAACCTAGACAGTGACATATTTTGAAAAGCCCTGGATACAGTCCTACTTTTCTACCAAGCACCTGAACAGTTTGCTAATATAATAAAATGGAAGACTGCAGTGTTATGGAAAACAGCAGGACCTGACAGTAAACTTTCATTAATGACTAGATTAATTTTAACTCTGAATCCAGAATGCATATGTAGCTACTTTAATATATAAATAATTTATCAAATGTAGTGAAGATTTGCAACAGTCAAAAGAACATATTTCACCCAGTGGAGAGGTTGGTTTGTTTAAATCTGATTATAAAGTTAAAAGGAAGCGTAAAGGCATTTGAAATGGGCAGAAGGGAGAGGAAAAGATCAAAAGAGTTAATACTAAACACTTGGCATTTTAGCCACTATATTTAAAATTCATTGTTCACTTCTCATAATTTTAATAAGTAGGCCACTTGTTCTTTTGGAGTGTGTTATTTTGCAAAGGGCCTTGCTACCATAGCCCTTGTGAAGCATTCCAGAGATTGTACTTTCTGTAGGTTTCTTGTAGTATTTAAAAAAAAAAAAAAAAATCTACAAAGCTACAAATGGGAGAAAGTTACAAATGGTTGGAAATAGTTCCATCCAACTCCCATTATGATCTGTGGAAAGACTTCTACTGATCTTAATAGAAACAAGATTTAGCACTTAAAATGGAAGTGCCTTCTGAAACATAATTGTAACAGTACAATCCATGGAATGCCTTTATTATACACAAAAATATTCAATCACACCCTCCCAAATCACTCTAGTAATCTGTATTCAAACAGTTCATATTACAAAAATGACAGGCATTTGAACTGCAGTCAATTGCCTCTTTAAAACAGCCATGCCGTAGTCTGCATGTGGTTCTTCACACCAGTTCTTAATTTGTGCCAGGACTTGTGAGGCCTGAGTCCCAGCACCTTTAGGTATGGCAGTTCATAATCCTGGCACCTTTGGGGTTGCTGCATTAGTTACAAAAGTAAAAAAAAAGATCACTGGCGCCTCAGCATCTCTTTCATTACAAGTTAAACTTTGGTAATAACCATTTAAGTAACAAAGTTCTGTTTTTATACTTTAAATTGCCTGTGTGACAGCTTCTTTAGATACACAACCAACAGCTCTAAAAAGGCAGATGTGACTCCTGACTAGATGTGCTTTTCAGCAGATAGCAAAAAGCATAAAAGAAATGAATCACTTGTATCCAACTGGGTCTTAAAAAGTTTCCAAAGATGGAGATTCTACCACATCCCTAGGCAACCCATTCCAGTGTTTCACAACCCCCTTAGTGAGAAAGTTTTTCCTAATATCCATCAAAGACATCCCTGGCTGTTTCATCAGATATTTTTGTCTCAAGGCTGAAGAATGTGAGGCAAAGCCAACCATGATTACCCAACTAGCACCACCTGAGAGGAATTAGTTGATTCCAGCACCCATGAAAAAGGAGTAAAGGGGGAAGCACAGGAAAATCTAGCTATGTTAAAGAAGGATCCTGCAGGGCTTTGAGTCAGCAAGAGGGGCAATAGGGTGGGGAAGGCCTATGGGAAAAGAAGAACTACAGGCAGGAACTACTGGGAAGAAAGCAGACAAGACCCTCAGGGAGAGGGTTGAAACTGGAATAAGACTCGGGTATTAGTGTTTTGTTTTCAACGACTCATATTTTTGGATTATCAAGAAAGAGAGAATGCACTAACCTTGGGGCCTGAAGGATCTGTGTGTACCCAGAAGACTAAATAAATAGGATTACCTGAGGGAATAGTTTGAATTGAAAATATCTACACTGCCCACTTCCCCACCCCAACCCCCCAAAAAGGCCAAAGCAGCAAGGCCCAGAGTCAGTGCCAGTGTAGGCTTGCGCTACAGGACTGAAAACAGCCATGTAGATATTCCTGAGTGGGCTTTGTATGGATACACACCCTCCCACTGGGTTTCAGTGCGTGAGCTGGATGGAATACCTACCCTGTTGTTTTCAGTCCCATAGCATGAGGCTGAGTCAGTTGACACTGGGCTTTGAGATTTGCTGCTCTGGCCTGTGCGTGTAAGTGCAGGCAATGTAGATGTACTCAAGGACAGTGGTTTTCAAACTTTTTTCCTCAGGACCCAATTGAAAAAAAGCATTTATGCCCATGACCTAGCAATTACATCTATGAGTATTGCATTGCAGTCTTTTGGCAGTGGCAACAAGGGATGCCATGATCCAATGCCTGAGAGTCCATGACCCAGTATTGGGTCCCGACTCTAAGCCCTAGTCTACGTTTGAGGGAAATTCAGTGGCAGTCAACTGCCAATTACACAAGGAACATAAAATTCCTTGGTAACTGGCAGCGACTTTCTAAGCTGCCATTACACATCAGAGGAAAGCTGACCGCAAATCACTTGCAGTTGGCTTTCCTATACACCCCAAGGACTTCCAGGGTCAGCTTTTGGGAGCAGTGCCGTGAGTTCATACTTCCAGCCATGATCCACTCCTGGAAGAGCGAACTGAAGGGGAGCAAATTTGCCATTGTTAGTATAGACATACCCTAAAGTTGCAAACCACTGCTGTAGGATATGGCTACTGCAATTAAACAGTTGTGCTAGTTGGTTTGGGCTAAGGGGCTGCTTAACTGCAATTTAGTCAAGGCTGAAGAGGGACATTAGAGGGGTGGCTGCTGCAAAGGGAATGCTGGCCCTGTGGCTGGAGGGTACATGGGAGATGGCTGCTTCTGTGTCACATGCATCAGGTCTGGAGAAATGAGTTTAGGAATACCGGTAGTATTTGAGGACACACATTCTGATTCTGCAGCTACTAGTCATTGGATCTCCATAGAGACCAGAACTTCAACTCTGAGTGTTTAAATCAATTTAATTCAATGCAAGCTGTGGCTTTTCAGCACCTTTGAAAATAAGTCATCCTTTTTGAACTGCCTAAACCAGGACTAAATGTTTGGCCCTTCTGTCATTAAAGGCAGTGGTTAAATTTTTGCAGCTTTTATTGAAATGCACTCCAAATGCTCCAGTTCAGAAATGAACTTAACCATGTGAGAATGCTGAGAATAATACCTGTCTCTTGTATAGTGCTATAACTAGTAGATCTCAAAGCCCTTTACAGAACAAGTCAGTATCATTGTACAGCTGCAGTTACTGAGCCACAGAGAAGTGCAGTGGCTTGCCCAGAGTCGCCCAGCAGGTCAGTGGCATAGCTAGGAATAGAGTCTTGCTCTCCTCACATCCATTCCAGCACTAAGCTTCCTAAATAGGGATACTTTCTTGAAGTGAGGCCAGCATGCTTCCCTTTAACTACTGCTCTTGAAAAATATTAATTTCACTTTCTCTGTTCATAACTTTTTTGACAGGCTAATAATAATACTGATCCATCTTGCCATTAGTGTTATTACAGCACTTAACCCTCTGTGATGGCTTTAAGGTGCACAAAACCAACTGGCTGTAGGATTCCATCGCTGAAGCTGATGTAGGAGCATTCTCGACAGACTTCAATAGATAGATGGGTGGTGATTTTTGACGTTGTGGTGAAATCTTAAAGTGGAACAGATTCAAGAGGCAAAAAAAAAAGAGGGAATGTCAGTCGTCACTGGGGGCAGGGAGCGAGACAGGGGCTTTACAACACCTCAGGACAAGAGTGGTTTCTGGTTTTATATCCTCTTTCTGTGCAACTTCATTCAAAAGCAAAGTAATTGTCTGATTTCACTTGATAGCTGCTGTTGTGGCATTTGATGCACTGGCGTTGGACACCGAGGAAGGCAAAGTGTATGGTATGGTGGATGAACAAATGTTGACCTATAATTTGTTTAGAACCACATGGGATGTTTATCAAAATTGGTATGGAAAGATGTAACAAGATGTACAAAAGCATTCAGCAGTCTTCACATTTGAATGTAATAGGCTGTGTCAAGATCCATCTGCAAAATTTTCTTAGAAGGAAAACAGCACACATGAGATATTGTCAGAATAAAGCTGCTCATGCAAAGTTTAAGGACATGATGTCCTAAATTAAAGTACTGAATGGAAGGAATCCACAAACTGTGTTAGCAATTCTAAAGTTACTTGTTTGGATCACTGCCCATGTTTTCCAACATTAGAACTAGCGCTGGTTGGAACCTTTATCAAAATATTCTGTTTCATCAAAACCCAAAAGTTTTGGACAAGTGATGATTTTGACCAAGTTTTTGTCTAGAAGATGTTTTAGGTCATGGAGACACTGGTTGTGTCTGAGTCCTGAACTGAAAATCTGAACGGTTCTATCCCAAACCAGCTGTTTTGGGATAATACTGTTTTCACTAAAATGTTTCAAAGCTTTCTGTGTCATTGTGGAACAAAATCAAATGTGAAATCCTAGAAGTTGTTATCAAATGGACTTCTTATACTCTGGCCAGCTTTAATTTTAACAGAGAAAATTCAGGAAGAGCACATTAATCATCAGATATATAAACTAGCTTGTCAAAATTAAAAAGAAGCCAAAGAAGGTTAGGCAGAATCATTATCAAAACTCCAGAAGTAAAGTGCCCAGTAACAGAAGCAAATGTCCAGTGTCTTAAACATAGATTCTATGTCCCAAATGCAATTTATTTTTCCATGGATGACTGTTTTACAAGGCAACATCTTGAAATGCTTGCTTGAGTCTGGATATTGTTTTTCATCCTCTTTAGGTAATTAGAGCAGTGGTTCCCAACCTTTTCAGTAACCCAGCACACTTCAATAAGACAGACAATTCCACGGCACACCCACTTTTTTCAGCTGGATTGATTGCTCATATTTAGTTACTTTTTTATGGTTATGGTCTTACTAGACAGGTTTGCAACATGGTGCAGTCAACAGGCTAAAGAAGGATCAAATACATTAATGTTTCAAACCCACCAGAAAAAAATACACTTCATCTCAAATGTTCACACTTTAGAATCAAAAGACCAATACCACACTTTTAATTTGATCATTGATTTTCACAAGTTTTATGAGTTGCAATTTTGGTTTGATAGAATATTGTCCAAGATGAAACAATGTTTATTTTACATTGATTTTCATTACCTTTTTACAGAATTTCACAGCAACTTGAACAGTTCTCACAGCACACTATTGTACCATGACACACCAGCTGAAAACCACTGAATTAGAGTGAGATCAGGAAAGCAAGTGCTCTTGCCTCTTTAATATTTCTTGGCATGTTTAACATTTATACCTTATCTCTGATGTCTGAGATCGCTGTAAGCACACCACCTTCTTTCCTTCATTCAAGAGGGAGCGTGTAGGAGTGTTCTACACAGATGAGGTCAGCCCAGTGAAGTGCTCTATCAAAGCAACTTTTACTGGAGTCTGTAATGAAGTTTAGTGTATCTGTGAATGTCCTTTAGGATGGCTGTCTGAGAGCCTTACCTCCTACCCCTGAGCTACCCTCTCGCTTTGTAAAAACTGAAGGCAGTATCCTCTGGGGAGCTATAGTGCAGGGTCACTCTACTACACATACATCTCAATCACCCAAGTATATTTACTTCTAAGAGACTTCACAAGTGTATCCTCAAAAATGCCATTAATTTTCCATCCTCACCAGATTTTCAGCAGCAGGAATCAAATGTTTACTGAAAGGTTGAAGCCAATGGATTGTGTGCTTGTGATCAGAGTCATTGTCTTTGTTTGAGATCCCTCATAGCATTTCACCACAGACCCTTTAGATTTCAGAATTTGGGCCTCCCCATGGAGAAAAAGTACCTTCCATTTTATATCATTGTGCATTTAAGTGTCCCATAGGTCAGACTTCTGCAACATGTGAGGTTTTGACATATGCAACGCGTTAGAGCTGGGAGGACAATTCAGGACTCTGGGATACATACACACTGCAACTGCAAGCAAGCCTCATTCAAGGCCAGTAGACAGAGTTGCACTAGCGAGGCTCAAGCTGTCACACTAAAAATGGCAGTAGGGATGTTGGAGCTGAGGTGCAAGCTACAAGATACATACCATTATTTTTAGCATACTAGCTTGAGCCCCACTCCTGCAAGTCTCACTTGACTGGGAGGCTGCTCCCAGTTGCAAAATAAATACAGCCACAGCCTCTGTGCTTTGCTCATTCTCAGCCAGGCATAGTTTAAAAACAAGTCAGATTTTTTTCCTCATGTCCCTGTAATAATTTCCTCAATTGTATCAGTGAACAGATAAGAGTTTGCAGACAAGTATGGAGAGAAAGAACATTGCTTTGTCACTTGTAACAGAAGGTCTGGCTGAAATGTGTCCAATCAGCTGAACCTGAGGGCCATGGAGACCTAACCTCTGCCCAGCATCCACACATAATGGTTCTTTTAGTAGCTTTTAAAGGCTCACATCCGAAAAATATCAGCTTTTAGAAAAGAAACCTTTAGAACAGAAGCTGTCAAGGCAAATACCACAGCTTAGTAAGAGCCAGTTTCTACCTTTTAAGCACTGCCCCACTGCAGCAGACTAATCATTTAAGGCCAAGTCTGCCCATCTCTGCCCTGGGAGCTTTGACAATGGAGCAGGACTCTTGGCTGCAGACTATAGCTTGAGTCCTAAGTTTTGAAGGGCTTAATAGGCACAACACTGGGACACAAGGTAAAAAGTGAAACTATTTGGTTTTATTAAACAAACAGACAAAAAAAAGAAATAGGAAAGCACCAATGCTTACACCCCTTCAGCAAATAGGAGCCCCAGTTAAACGACTGCAGGCACAGAGCATGGGGAGTGATGACTCATGGTGGCAAATACTGCAGTTGCCCTGATGATGAAGTTCCAGTAATTGAAAACTATCAATCTTTATATAGTTGGCCAAGGAAGACGGAAGGGTGGAAACAGGGACATGTGCTACCTGTTTCATTATCCATTTATTAGCTACATTTCCTGCAGGGGTCTCATCTCTGGTTTTGCCAAGCCAGCAATCCTTATTTTCCTCCTGCATGTCTATAAGGCCACTTGCTGGCTAGGACTAATTAACTGTGTGTGTCCATAGGGTCAGTTGGTCAAGGCTAATTGATGGCAACACCATCTACTATCGATGCTTATCACGTTACAAACTCTTCTGTGAGGATTATTTCTATCTACAGGCAATACAGGCCAGACAGTGTTCCAAGGATCAGCGTCAGATGGCCTAAGGCACCGATGGAGGGCACACACTACAATGGTGATGGAGGGACTAGTTATAATTGGTTGAGTAGAAGAAGGGGCCCAAGAAGGTAAGAGGGACTGATGTGGAGGGAAGCTAAGCTGACAATCATAGAATCATAGAATCCTAGGGTTGGAAGGGACCTCATAGGTCATCTTGTCCAACCCCCTGCCAGACGCAGGACCACTCCCGCTTAAACCATCCCAGTCAGGGTTTTGTCCAGCCGGGCCTTAAACACCTCCAAAGATGAAGACTCCACCACCTCCCTCGGCAGCTCATTCCAAGACTTCACCACTCTCCTAGTAAAAAAGTTTTTTCTAATATCCAGCCTCGACCTCCCTAACCGCAACTTGAGACCATTGGTCCTCATTCTGTCCTCCGTTACTACCGAGAACAGTCGAGCTCCATCTTGCTCAGAGCATCCCTTCAAGTAGTTGAAGGTTACTATCAAATCCCCCCTCAATCTTCTCTTCTGCAGACTAAATAAACCTAATGCTTTCAGTCTTTCCTCACAGGGCTTGTGCTCTAGCCCTTTAATCATTTTGGTTGCCCTCCTCTGAACTCTCTCTAGCATGTCCCTGTCCTTTTTGTAGTGGGGAGCCCAAAACTGAACACAGTATTCTAGACGTGGCCTCACCAGTGCAGAATAGAGGGGAATGATCACATCCCTCGATCTGCTGGTATTACTTCTTTTGATGCAGCCCAGTATGCCATTGGCCTTTTTGGCAGCAAGAGCACACTGCTGACTCATATCTAGCTTCCCATCCACCATGACCCCCAGGTCCTTTTCTACACTGCTGCTACTTAGCTGAATGTTTCCCAGCCTGTAGCAGTGCATGGGGTTTTTTTGTCCCAAGTGCAGGATTTTACACTTATCCTTATTGAATCTCATAAGATTTCTATTGGCCCACTGTTCCAATTTATCTAGGTCTCCCTGAATCCTGTCCTTGCCCTCCAACGTGTCTACCGTTCCCCCCAGCTTGGTGTCATCCGCAAACTTACTGAGAATGCAGTCTATTCCATCATCCAGATCATTGATGAAAATGTTGACAAGACTGTGAGAGGGACAGGAGAGAGATGGGTTAGTACAGAGAGTCAATTAACACAGGGCAGAGAAAGTCCAGTGGAAACTAGAAAGTTCTCCAGATTTCCAAAAGTTCCTGCTTTGGCTGCTTCTATTCCAACTAACTGGATTCTCTCTGCTGTCTTCCACCTGAGGCCCCAAGGCAGGCAAGGAGGGAGGGAGGGAGGGAACCAACACCAGCTGGGTCCTAGTGTCCCCTTCAACTTCTGGGTTTAGGCAATGCTGGGGGAAGAAGCACCCCCGGCTAAGCCCCACTGTATCCCATTTCCCCACCAGTGTAGCAGTACCTGCTTTGGCTGCTTCTACTAGCAGTGTGTGGTTGATCTTGCTTCCATTGACTTAAAGGTGAAAGATCAGTCCCTTATAGAATATTTAGGAGAGCCCCCCATCATTCATGTTTCCTTTCTCACACATTGGTTGACAAAGAGAACTAGATACATCCTCTACAGATCATACATAGTAGTGGAACTGAGACAAAGAGAGCCATGATAGTGTAATTGCTTCATTCACTGAGCATTTTACAGCCAAAGTTCATGACCGCATGAAATATTGTAAGACTGTTTTTAACAGCTTTGTAAATAACATTCTGTTAACATTCAAATAATTCTTTTTAGGGTAGAGCGGTGATCCAGACCATGTAAAAATCAGAAAAGTTGAAAGTATGAAATCAGCAATTGTTTTAAGCCTACTACAAAGGAAAAACAATTAGACCTTCTGCTCCATGGGAGGTTTCTGTCCTCCCTGAGCTCGCCTTAGGACACCTGCATTAGCCAGACATTTTTAAGACGGCCACTTAAATCAAGAAGACAGTGTATTTTGGGTCAAAGAACAGGTGAGATTATTGCATCTGTGGGTTAGGGCAGCAGCATCTTCACAGTTCCCAGCTGAAAAGATGATACCACTTTATTATGATTACTAGTGACACTTTTTTGTCTCTTTGTACTAATTTTTCATCATGAGGCTATTCCCCCAGCAACATTAGGACAGGAAAGGATTAAAGGATGTGGTGTCACTTCAGGGCACAACCAGAGAGACTACATGAATGACTTTTTGTGCTTTAAGTCATCATTTTGTCTCAACTCCTCAATTTCTTTTCCTCTGTCTTAGACTGGTGTTGTTTGCAACAGGACAGTTCTAGACAGGAGACCTGGAACAAATTGTGTTGACATGGACTCAACACAAACCATATGTTATACTACTGATTCTGAACTCTAAATTCCTTATAAGAAATCAAAGATGTAATCTACTTTCCTAAACAATTAAGCAGGCCTTTTGTCAGGATTCGAGCAAGTCCCTTCAGCCCAAAGGGGAAGTGTCTCATTTTTTTTCAGACCTATAATGTTGTTTCCTTTGTCTACATTTTCGTTGATTTGAAAAAAACGCATGCTATTCTTTCTCTACTATCCCTTATTTGATAGAGACAAATGCCTTTTAAAGATTTTTGTTTAAAGAGTTGCACTTTTGTAAAACAACTTTCAAAGCTTTCAGTTTTAATTAATACTTCAGTGTAGATTATCATTCCCCCCAAAAAAATCACTCCCAATCAATCATGGGTGTTTCTTAAAAAACAAAAAAAAACAAAAAAAAAACAAAACCCCACACCATCATGGACTGCTTTTATAACACAAGTTTAATTATCATTTGCTACCTCATGAATTTTAAGAAAATTTAGTTTTCTTCTTTTAAATTGCTTGCTTTCATGTTTTAGTTATAGCTGCATGAGTTTACTGCTGAGAAATTTGAACTTGAAAAGGTATCTCCTCTACAACATACTTGGACATTCCTTTAAAAAAGAAGAAAAAGAAGGGAAGTGTTACATTAACAAGATAGCTCCTTGCCCTTTCAATTCCATGCTGTCTGCATGCAAGGTTTTCATTCATGGCTCTTCTAAAAATAGGACAAAGGGTCTAGGTTTTATTTTTAACATTATTACTAGATTCAGTTATGGTTAGTCATCAAAATTATGGTTTTATATTGGCATTTAATATAATTGTCACAATGTATCTACATTCATCTCCACCCTGGTGCAACACAGCATAAGAATGAGTCTCTTGGACAGGAGTGGGTTTATCTTAAAATGGCAAGGGAAAGGGAAAAGTCAACTGGTAAGGTGAGGCCAGATATCTGGCTTACACTTTAAATCTGAGATGAGAGACTTCAGGAAATTTCAGTGATTTATAGAAAAGATTTCATGTCCACAATAAAAGTGGAATGCTTTTGCATACTATGGATATTCCAAAAAAGTTCAAGGTAGCATTTTCTGGGGTATTTCAAATGTTGAGCTAGGACTAATTACATACTGGAAATCACATAGTATTTCTTTGATCCTCTTTTTGGCTGATCCTACAGCATGTAATTAGATGGGTTAAAAGAGGCAATTTGGAGTTGTTTTCTTAAGCTGTTGTGGCATTTTGAATGTTTTCTTTGAACCATTCAGGGGGACAAAGATAGCATCTTGTTTTTTCCAGGAACATAAGCCTTGGGTTTACCTAGCAACTATTTTCAAGAGCTTATAGAGCATGTGCCTACTTCAGCTCCCTATTGCCTACAAAGAGGAGGGAGGATTTTCTGCTGCTTTGAATGGCTGGTTGCCATCCCTAGCCTTTTTCAGACCATTCTGGATAGAGGACGTAGGGACCCTGGGACTCCACTGGTGGAGCAGATCTCCAATCCACCAAGAATACCAGATAGTAATTTTATACTCAAAATTCATTACTGGGGGGGGCGGGGGAACCACGCCACACACAGGACAGTTAAGCTAGTCTCATGATTTTGGGATGACTAGGGATGATGAGGTTATGCAACACTCCTGTAGTTGGTGAAATACAGGATAAGAATGAGTCTCTTGAAATAGGGCAGGAGTTGGTTTATCTGAAAATGGCAAGGCTATGCTTTTCCTCTACTACAGGCACCAAGAACTGTTTGTTGTCAGTTCAAACTACCTTGTTTCAGTTTCTGAGAGCCACTTTCTATGATGACCTTGCCTAGTTTCCCTTACAGCCTCTCCTGGGACAAGGCTTTCCCCATTTACCTCAATGTAAAGCCATAGAGTTGAGCTGGAAAAACTGTTTTCAGACCATCATTAGTTTTGATATTTCAAAATTTTCATAGCCTGAGCTAGGACAAAGTCAAAAACCTCAAAAAAATGTTGAAAGCTGAAAAAATCTAAAAGAAAAAATTGCATTGGACCACATTTCATTTCCGTTCTGAACTTCCCCTGCCAACTTTTAAAAAAATAATTAAATTTCAAAACAAAAAGACATTTTGAAGCAAGTTAGTGAATTTTTCACTGCAGGAGGGTCCAAGTGGTACGTGACAATTTCTATAACTAAAAAGTTTTACAAAACAGGGAATTCCTTAAAACAAAGATTTTATTCAATTGACCTAGCAATTTACAGTAAATCATTTCTTTTAAAAAGTTTCCTATTAGCTCTACAAATCTACTTTACAGAGTTAACTATTCTGTGGTGAACTACTACATAATGTCTCCAACTTCTCATTCCCTCAAGTCTCTGAGTTACTGGTTGTCCTTGATACAATAGTCCTGTCATACGACTAGGACTTGTGATTTTTGTTTTTAACTGATAAGCACTGATACAACAGTACAAAAAACACCTGTGGCAAAGCATATCCCCCCCCCCCCCAGGGTCTGGCCAAACAGTCAAAAAGTCTCCCCTGGCAGTAGAGGCCTGAGGCCAGTCTACGCCAGCCAGGACAAGTCTTCAGGGTTTTCTTCTTCTTCTTCTCTCTCTCTCTCTCTCTCTCTGTCTGCTGGGGTACCCAGGGCAGGCCTTAACTTGGGGCCTGTGGGGCACCCTTCCACATTTTGAGGAGGGTGGGTAGTTCAAGCCTGCTAGCTAACCCAGAGTCCAGGCAAATACCATATGGGTCCTTCATGGGGCCATAGAGATGGTAGCACTCTCCTGAGTAGTCAGGGTGTGTCAGATCTCCTTGCACGCTGGGGGGTCATGCTCACTGCCTGGGGAGTCTCAGGCCTACTGGCCACTCCAGACTTTCCCCTTCCCTCTGGCAGAGGCAGGCTTTTTATAGACCTGGAGCAGCCCTTAATTGGGTCCAGGTGCCTCTAATTGGCGTGCAGTAATCTTTCCCCTGGGTGCAGAGAAAAGAGCCTGTAACAGCCTAGGACTCTGATATCTTTCCTGGCATACCCTTCTGTAGCCATCTGGCCTGACTTTATCACACACCCCAAAGTCTGTTTATCCAATAAACACTGGACGTAGTTACTTGTATCTAAGGCCTAGTCTACAATAACTATGGAGGTTGATGTTAACACTGCTTACTTTGACTCCCTAAAACAGGGCTCTCCCCCGACACATCAGTCATGCCGATCTAAATTGCATTGAAATTGAACTTAATAAAACCATCTCTGCAAGTGCTGAAGTCAAATTCTATAGGTCGAATTACCATCAATGTCCACAGAATGTAATGCAAGTCTACATCACTGGCCTTCAGGAGCTATCCCACAAGTCTCTGTCTTGACCATTCTGAACATTCATCTTCTGCATTCTAGCCACATAAGCAGGATAACTCCTCTCTTCAACTCTCAGGAAATTTTGAATTCCTATTTCTTGTTTGGTCAGCATGGAAAGAGCGTGGTAACTGAACAGCTTATGGCAACCACATGCCACAAACTAACCCCAGCATGGGGCAGACCTTTGATCTTGAATCCCATAGGCCTCTGGGGTGATGAGTCTGTTTTTGCTCAGCTCTGAGCCAGCAAAAGAAATCATGAAATCTACAAGACAGTGTCACATGGTATAGTTGAGAAGGGCCACAACACAGATGCGCAGCAGTGCCACATTAAAATCAGAGAGATGAGGCAGGCATATCAACGGACTAGGGAGGTGACAGTCATTCTGGTTCCTTGCCCAAAATGTGCTGTAGTCCCTCTTCTTGGTTAACTGTTTGTTGGGGAGCTGTGTGGTGTGCTGGAAATCTCCATAATAGATGCAAGGGCCACTGGTTTACCATGTCTGGATGGCAGTTCAACCCCTGCGTTATGTGCAGATTGGAATGTGGCTCCGGGCTCACATTCTACAAGTCAAGGAAGTGCTTTTTAAAAAAAGTGATACATTGTTTCCACTACATGGTCTCATCTAACAATGTAAACTGCATACTTTCCTTGCCTTACAGTCAACTCTTCAATCTTTGGCCACCCCACTTCCACAGAGCACTTCTCCCAGATTAGGAAGAAGGGGAAAAAAAAAATCCAGGGATGTCATGTTCAGTAAGTTGATGAATGCCTGTGTGGCAGCTGATACAGAGCTCAGAGCCAAGGAGATGTCCTTGTCCAAGAAGCTGAACATGGACATGGACAGATGAACAGCTTGGGGAGCAGGACATGGAAGAAAGAAGAGCAGCATGGGGACAGGAGTGTGAAAACCAACAGGAGATGATGCATATTATGAGAGATCAGTTTATCATGCAGAGGTACCTGTTAGAGTGCCAGGAACAGCAGCTGCCAGATGGAGCGCCTCTGCAGCCCCTCCAGCAACCCCTGATACCACTATCCCCCCACCCCCTCCCTGAGTACCAGGCTTAGGTTGGAGCAGAGTGAAGTATGTGCTGCATACCATGTAACTAGAGAGGAACAGAAAGAGGTGATGGCTACTTTAAGAAATGCACCATTGCATTCCTTTTTTATTCATTCCCCCACCTTCTTCAGAAACAGTCACAGGTAAAATTTAATTGGTTTATTAAAAAAATCTCTCTTCATTCATCCATAGGCTGAGTACTGGCAGTGTGGAAAAAGAGAAGATGAGGATCATGTGCAGGTGGCGGATGGAAATTAAGCACACAGTGCTGAGAGGCACATATATTGCTGCTGCTCATTGAGGGAAAAAAGGGGGGGGGCTCAATGCATTCGTTATATGCAGCACTTTGGGATTCACCCAGCTCGTAACCCTGCCATCTGGCTGCTCAAAATTTGTGACCAGCCTATCACCCTCCATGACCCAACCCTGGGGGAATATTTCACCATATGTTTTATATGATATATGGAACACACATCAAACATAGATAACCACTGGTATTTTTTTCAATGAGGTCAAGCCCGGTGACCAGATTCCTTCACCTCCCTTTTAAATGCCCACGTGCACATTCCATCACCATTCTGCACTTGCTGAGCCTATTATACAAATGCTCCTTATCACTAGCCAGGTACCTCGTAAAAGTCCTCATTAGCCAAGGGAGTAAGGAGGTAGGCAGGATCCCCACAGTCACTATTGACATTTCAGGATCCCCATGGGTTCTCTTGACATTTTCACAGCCATGATATTTATTTTTTTGGTTAGGAAAGAAACTGCCTGCATTCATCTTTTTGATCAGATCAGCGTTCCTAAAGATGCATGTATAGTGCACCTTTCTAGACTATTGCACACTGATATCAGTGAAACATACTTTGTGATCAACAAGGGTCTGCAAGACCATTGAGCAGGGGTGTCACTGGTGCCTGGCACAGGGGGCACATGCCCCAAGTCTCAGTGCCAGTGCCCCAAGTGTCCAGGGAAGCCCCTGCCTCTCCCAGCCTTTCCCCAACCAGAGATCCAGGGCCTGGCTGCCAGTGGCAGCACCTGCCTCTCCTGGCCTGGTCCCCAGCCAGGAATTCAGGCTGGGCCACCTGTGGCGGCGCCCGCCTCTCCCAGCCCTGGCTGAGGATCTGGAACCAGGCTGGCAGCAACAGAAGCCCGAGGCTGGATCGGGCCCGGGCAGAGAATCAGGGTTGCAGGGGGCAGGGCCCGTGGCCAGGAGGCAGGGCCCATGCCTGTGCCCTGTGTCTTTTTCCTGGGGCAGCAATGCTCCTGCCATTGACAAGTACCCTTTGCAGTTTATGTACACTGTGCCAAGGCAGGCCAGAACTAGAACAGGGATATGCATCCTATCTACAGCCCCTCCCCTCAGAGTTTGGAAACCCCAGTGCAGCAAACCCTTCCAATACGTCCTGCACATTTCCCAAAGTCATCACACTTGGCAGCAGAAGTCTGTTGAATCCATGTTCTCCATATTTTGCAATAAAACTTATTGTGGGCCATAAAGCTAAACAGTCCCAGAGCTAGAATTAAAACTTAAGAATTCCTGCCCAGTCCCATGCCCACTGCTATACTAAACCACTAGCCACACTGAGGGTATATCTACACCTGAAATCTTAGTTCAGACTTGGTTAGTCCAAATTAAGTAGTTCAAAAACTACTTTGAACTAAGCATGTTGTTTAGTTCAAACTAACATTTTAGTTCAAACTAGACATGCTTTTTTTTTGTTCAAACTAATTTTTTAGTTCAAAGTAAAAAATTGTGGCTAGTTCAAGGGTCTCAGACTCATGGCCCCTGGGAAGCATGTGGCCCCTAAAGCTATTTCCTGTGGCCCACAAAGACACTATTGTTACCAGTGTTTGCAATGTTGTTGTATGAAAAGTTTTCAGTGGTGCAGCCATTGGGCTAATGTACTTACTAGTCCTCATGAAGCCCTCTACTAGTCCTCATGCGGCCGTTGTGGTGATTTGAGTTTGAGTTTGAGAGCCCTGGGCTAGTTCAAACTAAAAATTTAGTTTGAACTAAGAAAAAGCACTTAGTTTGAATTAAGTGCTAGTTTGAACTTATTTAGTTTGAACTAGCATGTCTGCATTGGGCTAGTTTGAATTAAATATGCAAATTAGTTCAAACTAAGCAGTTAGTTCAAACTAACTGCTCAAACTAACTAGTTTGAACTAAGCTTTGGCTAAAAACTAAACTAAAAAACTTTTTAGCTCAAACTAGGCAAAGCCTAGGTAGACAGGGTTCAAATCAGTTTGAATTAAGGCTTCTTAATTTGAACTAATCTGCTGTATAGACATAGCCTAAGAGTAACAGGAAAGTCAATTCCTTACTGTTTTTAAACAAAAACAAACACAGACACGCATGCCAAGGAGCTAAGCTGTGAAATAACTGTTGCTGTCCAAATTGTCAGAATGAAAAGCAGAAGGGAAGTTAACTGAAGCATCTTTATAGTTCTGTTAATGATGTTTTTGACAATACAGACAAATGAATCACAGGTAAATTAACAGTGAAAATATCTGACACATTCAAGTGTTGCTAATTTTTTAAATCATTTGGCCTGTAATTTGCACCTACATTAATAATGCCAAGTCTTATACCTTTACATATCACTGTGCAACTAAGACTTGAATACTGAACCCTACTTGTACTGCAAGATCAAAGTTGCTCCTGTTCTCATTTTTGACCTCTTGTGAGCATTCTAACTCAGGACAATTAAAACCAGACTCTACTCTATCTGTTGAACAGACAAGGTAAGTGCAAAAGGCCCTTTACTGAACCAATTTCAGAGTTCTTCAGGTCACCATGTCTGCTTCACCCACAGCTATCCAATAAAAGCTATTACCTTTCCTATCTTGTCTTTAATATCCTGGGACCAACATGGCTACACCAGCACAAACTATTTGTTCAAGTCAAGGTCAGAATAAATTATGGGGGAAAACCAACTCAGTTCTTTTTAGTAGAAGCAGGGAGGTAGTCTCCTCATCCGTTTTAGGAATCCAGTATCTTTTTTTCTTTACAAACAGAAGTCAGAGTTCTCAGATTCATATAAAGGTTTCATGCGAACATTGTCCTAAGGCAAAATTTAGAACTTCCTTAAAAAGATGTATTCATTCAAACTCTAAACCTCACCAGCCCCACCATCTGATTTTCCTGATTTTTGAAGCAGTTTTATTTTGCTAGTTTCTCATTATTGAATGTTCTGCTAGACTCAAATATGCCATCTGCACTAAAAAAAAAAAAAAAAAAAACACTGGGCCAGGTCCTTAGCCCTGATTAACTCTCTGTTGCAAAGAGGATGTAAAAGGTGCTTCTAACTGACAACTAAGAATTCCTCTATCCCCCATGAGGAAAATCTTTAGCTGACATAAAGCCTTTTGATGACATTCAAGGATTGGGACCACTCCTTTATACATGGAGGGGCTGAGTGGGAAAGCCTATTGGGTATCTGCAATGTTATAATCTAGCTTTTGCTTCAAAATACCCCAGCCCCACAGCTCTGCATCCTAGGACTAAAAGCCAAGGTTGCCTTCCCCTGACCTGATCCAGAGTCTTTCCCTTTCTCAGCTGGACCTGCATCTCCCCTCCTCCCCACTTCTCAGCCCGACCCAATCTGGTATCTTTCCCCTTCTCAGCCCAACCCTGCTGTCTCCCCCTTCTCAGCTTGACAT